>CM040120.1:28906594-29299054 GCA_022559845.1 Amorphophallus konjac
GTATCTGAAGGGAGAGCACCCCGCCACAGGGTCATAAGAAGCAAAAGAATACACCCTGACCTAGGGACACATGAAAAGCATCTACCCCGCTCCGGGGGCACAAAAAAAGAGATACACTCCGCCCTTGGCGCATAAGAACTAGAAGCATCTACTCCCGCCCGGGGGCACAGAAGTGAAGAGGCATACATCCCGATCTGGGAGCACATGAAGAGAGGTATACTCCTCTCGAGCAGCATTTGAAGAGACAACATACCCTGCTCCTGGGGCACAGAAGCCGTAAAGGGACGACATACATCCCGTGCCGGGAACATATGAAGAGAAGTTTACCCCGGCTTAGGGGCATAAGAAGCAGCAGAACCCGCCTCCGCCATGGAGGCATAAAGAGCCAGGACTCCACCCCGCCGTGGGGGCGTAAGAGGCCAAGACTCCACCCCGCCATGGGGGCGTAAGAGGCAAAGACTCTGCATCGTGCAAATCTGCCCTGCATGGGGGTATAATAAGTAAAAGACACACCCCGCCTCGGGGCACAGAAGCCATCAAGAATACACCCCGGCTTAGGGGAATATGAAGAAGAGGCGCACACCCCATCTAGGGGCACAGAAGCCATCAAGAATACACCCCGGCTTAGGGGAATATGAGTAAGAAGCGCACACCCCGCCTGGGGGCACAGAAGCCATCGAGAATACACCCTGGCTTAAGAGAATATGAAGAAGAAACGTACACCCCGCCTGGGCATTGAAGCCGTAAAGAGTACATCCCGCTTTGAGGGCACATGAAGAGAATACACCCCGACCCAGGGGGCATATAAAGAAAGCTATGCCCCGGGTTAGGGGCATGTGAAGAGAAATATCCCAGGCCTGGGGGCACAAGAAGCGTGAAGCACACCCCGACTTAGGGGCACTCGAACAGAAACATATCCCGCTCGGGGGCATAAGAAGCAAGGAATTTACACCTCATCTAGGGGCACAGAAGCCATGAGAAACACACCCCGCCCGGGGGCACAGAAGAAAAGCTACACCCCAACCTAGGGCCATGTTAAGAGAAGAAAAAAAAACACCCTAGTCCGGGGGCATCAATGAGAGAGGAAGAGCAGAACAAAGAATAGTCACGAGGCAAGCATGGTCGTTGCACGCGTCTCTCCACACAAAAGAAGAAGAGAAGAAGAGGGAGAGCAGCCATGAGACAAACATGGTCTTTGCACTTGCCTCTCCACACACAAAAAAGAGAGAAAACATCTTTATGAGGTAAAATTTTATCTCCGACCTCCAGCCATCCAACAAATAGAAACCAATCAGCATTCCGCCGACGGGGCGTTAAACCGGAAAATATTCAGCCATCAGGGCTTCAAGCCGAGAGATATCCAGCCATCGGGGCTTCAAGCCGACAGATCTCAGCCATCGGGGCTTCGAGCCGACAGATATTCAGCCATCGGGGCTTCGAGCCGACAGATATTTAGCCATCGGGGCTTCAAGCCGACAGATATTCAGCCATCGAGGCTTCAAACCGATAGATATTCAGCCATCGGGGCTTCAAGCTGATAGATATTCAGCCATCGGGGCTTCATCCGACAGTTGTTCAGCCATCGGGGCTTCAATTCGACAGATGTTTAGCCATCGGGGCTTCAAATCGGCAGATATTCCACTGAGGGGGCGTTAAACCGACAGAACCTTTTGCCGACGAGGCGTTAAACCGACTAAACCTTCCGCCGACGGGCGTTAAGCCGACTAAACCTTCCGCCGACGGGGCGTTAAAACCGACTAAACCAACTAGACCTTCCGCCGACGGGGCGTTAAGCCGACTAAACCTTTCACTCGACGGGGCGTTGAACCGACTAAACCTTCCGCCGATGGGACGTTAAATCGACCAAATACTCAGGCATCGGCCTCCTGGCCGATAGCTTCCTAATTACCGGCTCCTAGCCGACAGCTACCCCACTAGCGGCTTCCCAACCAACAGCTTCCCAATTAAAAAAAAAAGAAGAATCAACCTTTCACCCTGGTTCGGATCACTTTCTCGGCCAGAGAATCAAAGAATAGACCTTTCACTTTGGCCCGGACCCTTCCCGACCAGAGAATCAAAGAATCAACTTGTCACTTTGGTTCAGATCCTTTCACGACCAGAGAATTAAAGAATAAACATACCACTTTGGCTCGGATCCTTCCCCGTCCAGAGAATTAAAGAATCAACCTTTCACCCTGGTTCGGATCACTTTCTCAGCCAGAGAATCAAAGAATAGACCTTTCACTTTGGCTCAGACCCCGGCCAGAGAACAAAAAGACACCCTTCTCTTTGACTCTCACATCCCGCTACCCGACGCCCTTCGGCTCAGCCATTTCGGCCAAGGCCCACTATCAGGATTAATCCATCCGTCCCACCGCGCTCTCCGATATCTGCCGACTTCATAGCCTGCTTCCAGAATTCAGCCTTCACGGCCCGCTCCCCAACTTCGGCCCTCGTGACATGCTTCCCAACTTTGGCTCTTGCAGC
Organism: Amorphophallus konjac; assembly: GCA_022559845.1. Classification (NCBI taxonomy): domain Eukaryota; kingdom Viridiplantae; phylum Streptophyta; class Magnoliopsida; order Alismatales; family Araceae; genus Amorphophallus; species Amorphophallus konjac. The sequence continues at coordinate 28,909,082 of CM040120.1, forward strand.
CTGCTTCTCTTTGGCTCTTGCAGCCTGCTTCCCTTTGGCTTTTATAGCCTGCTTCCCAACTTTGGCTCTTGCAGCCTGCTTATCTTTGGCTCTATATCCTACTCCCAAATTTTAGCTTTTATAGCTCGCTTCCTAACTTCGGCTCTCGCAGCCCGCTTCCCAACTGGAGCTCTCGCAGCCCTCTTCCTTTTGGCCTTTATGGCCCGCTTCCCCAATGTCCCTCGGCTTCTATAGCCCGCTTCCCTGATGTCCTTTCGACCCTTCGTGGTCTGCTTCCCTAATACTTTTATTACCACTACACTTGTACGTAACGACAATACATTCTTACGCAAAAAAAAAGAGAACAAAAAAGAGAAAGAGAAGAAAAAAAAGAAGAGAGAATGCTTGATTGCCCTGTTTGTATGCTTGCTTGTAATATAGAATAATACACCTCCTTGGAATTTTCTAGGGCCGTGTTTCTTTTCTAAATAATAATGCCCCGATTCCGGATGCGCGCGCGTCACGGCATACGCTGGAAAAGAACCCAATTATGGCGGGTGCACACGTCAGGGGAAGAGTCATGGCTGAACTGCTAAGTCAAATTCACAAAATAAACCTGAGGCAACGCTCCTACACTTTGCACTTAATGTGTTCGATGGCCTTAGACCATAGGGATTGCCCGAATTTCTTCTTAGCACTCTACGGAGACTTGAATTCCTGCACTCGCGTGAAAGGTAATCGTGAGGAAAAAGTTACCTACCCCCACTGTAAAAAAAAAGAGAGAGAAAAAAAAGAGAGAAAAAAGAGAGAGAGAAGCGCGGATCCGAGTAGCCGGGAATCCCCACTGAAACAAATGAGGAGACTCACGCGAAATGGTGGAGCGAATCATAATAAGGATGAATCCTAATAGCCGGGAATCCCCATTGAGACACATGAGGAGACTCGCGTCGAACGGTGAAATCTGCTACCAAAATAAACAGATGGGGGCTGTGTGAAGCTACCGTAAGTCGAAAGTCTGAGACTAATGTCTAGACACTAGAGTGATCCTCGAGTGTCACTAGGAAAACCTGCATATCCCTATGGTTAAGGCCCTTTGTTCACACTTTTGCACTGCCATGCCACAGAGAACTACCTCGGGTGAAATGCGTGAATTTAAGCTGTGCATGCAAGACATGCGATATCCTCTTGACGGGTGCACCACCCCTCAGTTGTGCCTCGTGGCCCGCACCGTGTCGGCGAATTGTGGGCGATGCCTCTATCCCTTCCCCTATAGAGGGGGCTACCTTACTTATACTTATGTTATGCCTGCTGATGAATACATGCGTGCTTGAATAAATAAATAATTAATAATAATAATAATAATAAACTCAATTTCGGCTATCGCAGCCTGCTTTCCCAGTTCTGGCTTGTACAGCCCAATCATGGCCCTCACGGCCAACTTCCTGCCCTCGCGGCTCGTTAATCTCCCAACTTCGGCTTCTACAGTTCGCTTCCCCAATCTGGGCTTTCGCAGCCTACTTCCCTTTGGCTCTTACAGCCTGCTTCCCTTTGGCTATCATAGCCTGCTTCCCAACCTCAGCTCTTTGCAGCCCGCTTCCCTTTGGCTATCACAGCATGTTTCCCATCTTCGGCTCTTGCAGCCCGCTTCTCATCTTTAGCTCTCGTAGCCTGCTTTCCTTAATCTCGGCTCTTGCAGCCTTCTTCTCAACCTCGGATCTTGCAGCCCACTGCCCTTCGGCTTTGTAGCCAGCTTCCCGATTGCGGCTTCCGTAGTCCGCTTCCTCAATTTGGGCTCTCATAGCCTGCTCCCCAATTTCAGCTTTTGTAGCCGACCTCCAGATTGCGGCTCTTGCAGCCCGCTTCCCCGATTTCGGCCTTCACAGCCTACTTCTGCAACACTGATTCTGGCCCTTGCAGTCCACTTTCCCGGGTTCGAACTTCGTAGCCAGTATTCCTGGCGCATTAAAGAACATCAAATCCTTTCACTCTAGATCAGACCTTCCGTCCGGCTGGAGAACAAATAAAATCCTTTCACTTTGGTTCGGGCTTGTCGCCCAGCCAGAGAACAAACAGACCCCTCCACTCTAGATCGGACCTTCCGTCCGACTAGAGAATGAAAATGCCCTCTCACTTTAGTTCGGACCTTCCGTCCAGCCAGAGAACAAAAAGACTTTTCACTCTTGGTCGGACCTTCCGTCCGACTAGAGAATAAAAGGATCCCTTCACTTTGGTTCGGACCTCCCGTCCAGCCAGAGAATAAAAAGATTCTCTCCACTCTAGATCGGACCTTCCCTCCGGATAGAGAACTAAAAGACCCTTTCACTTTGGTTCGGACCGGCCGTCCAGCCAGAGAATAAAAAGACTCATTTCACTCCAGATCGGACCTTCCGTCCGACAAGAGAACTAAAAGACCCTTTCACTTTGGTTCAGACCTGCCATCCAGCCAGAGAATAAAAAGACTATTTTCACTCTAGATCGGGCCCTCCGTCCAGCTAGAGAACTAAAAGATCCCTCTCACTTTGGTTCGGGCCTGCCGTCTGATAAGTGTCCATTTGTTATGACAATTCATTGCATGTACACCATTTTATGTGCATATAATTAGGCAATTATGCATATTTCATAGTTAACCTCAACTCCGCATTTAAATTGGAGCTTTCACGCAAATTGATTAATTTGAATTTTATTTAATAATTTGAAGTTGAGGGCCATGATCATTAATTCTCCATTGCATAATCATGAGCATTTGAGATTTATGTGCACATTGTGGTAATTTTTATGGACTAAAGTGCAATTATGTGTGTGTAGGACACCGAAGGTAATTACAAAAGAAGCCGGGGGCAAAAGGGTCATCACCATTTTGACCAAGTCAAATAAAGAATTCAAAATATTTTGGTTGGAGGGAAAGAAAGTTCAAAATTTTGAATTCAAAGTTTGAAAAGGAGGAATCCAAAGTTTAAGTTTGAAAAGGAGGAAAAGGACATTCAAAGTTTGAAATAAAGGAGAGACATGATGAGCCTTGGGAAATGGGGTGCCTAAAGTCTAAGAAAGGGGGTGCCCACCTACTTTTTATCTTCCCCATGCATCATATTCCACTTAAATCTCAGCCATCCATCTCCTTTTGATACAATCTCCACCCTCCATCTACCTAACTTTTCCTATAAATAGCCCATGACAAAGAGGAGAAAGGGAGTTCTTCTTTTGGCAATTTTTCACTCTTTCTCTCCCTCTCACATCTTTTAGTTCGCCGAGTTCGCCCTCTTCCGGCCCTCTTCTCCTCTTACTGTCTTCATGAAAGTTCTTTATTTATACGTTCTCTACAACTTCTTCTTCTTCACCATCTTCTAATTCCTTCTGGTTTTCAAGCTATTTCGTGTTTTTCACTGTGCTGTCCTGTTCATCTGTGAACCAGTGTTTCTCTCTGTTCTTCCCCTTGTTTCTCACCCTTCTAGTCATTTTCTCCTCTTGCTTTCTTCATAAAAGTTCTTTGTTTTTAAAATATCTTCAACTTCTTCTTCTACGCCATCTTCTAATGCTTTATGGTTTGAAAGTTATTTCCCATTTTTCAACTTGCTGTCCTGTGATTTCACTGTTCATCCGAGGTTCTAGCTTTTATTATTTCTCAGTTTTGAAGCTCTTCCACTCTTCTTTTCTCTCTGAGTTCTTCATCAAAGTTCTTTCTCTTATGTAGATCTAGATTTTCTTCTTCTATCACTTCCTCCAATTCTTCTTTGTTTACGAGTTATATTTATTTTCTCACTGTTTTACTCTCTCATCTTCTTCTTTCTTCATCTCCACACAAACCCTTCACATTTCTCTCTATATTTCTCTCCAAAGTTTGTCCTCCACAACTCCCCTTTCATGGCGGCGTGCACATCAAGACGGGCGACGTTCCAAGGCTCGTGACGTGGACGGCGACGGCTTCTTCATCCACCTCTTTCCACGGCGATCTCTTTCAAGGCGGAGCGATCCTCTCCAAGGCTCGGCGAGGAGGAGACGACGGCGTCATCACCATTGCTACTACCATCTTCACACCTTAGGCTCCTCTTTTTGTTATTGCTTTAGTTTTATTTCACTTCATTGTAATCTCATTGTGTCATTAGTGTAAACTTGTTTCACATTTCATGTACTCTTTCTTTTAAGTTAATGAAAGTTGTTCTCTTGATCTAGTTCTTGATCTTCTTCCATCTCTACCCCTTTCTTCTATCTCTTCTTTCACTTCATGCAATTATTTTCTATAGCATAGGCGCATAGTCATAGGTGTTTTTAATTAAGTGTTTGGTTTGTTCTTCATTTCACTATTTTCTTTAAGCAAAGCAAATCACAAGTGTTTTCTAAAGGTTACAAGGTTTTTAACTTTAAAAATCTCTTCTTCCCTGTGGATTCGACCCTTCTCGCCACCTTATTACGTCTTTCTTTCATATAGTGCGAGTTGAAATTTTAAGATTGATACGCATGTTTTAAACGATGAACTTTCGCGTTATCAATTTTTGGCGCCGTTGCCGGGGAAGAATGATGATTTTTGATTTAAGAACTTTGTTTTCCTTGTGTATATAGTGTACTAATAAAGCTCTCTCTTCTTTTTTTTACAGGTTAAAAAAATTCAAAAAAAAGAGGTAAGTTTGTATTTCTTTCTTTCATCTTTTGATTTTGTCATTTCATTTCAAAAAAAAAAGAGAGAAGAACGAGGGATTGCGCATCAAGTAAGTCTCCAAACTTATTCCTCTCATTTTGTGTCATTTCCTTAATGTTCTTGCATATTATGGTTAGATAGGTTCACTAAATTAAAAAAAAAACTCTTCACTTGAACTTAATAAAAATTCTCATTCTAAGAGTAGAAATCACACTTCTAATCATGCATCATTTAGGATAGAAGCTCTTTTTCTTTATTGTCTAATTATTGTTAATTACATTATTGAAGATTGCGGGAGGCAAGGTGAGTACTCTAACTTTTCCAAAAGCATGCTCATGCATTTTCATGCTTGCATAGAACCCCTTGTTTGAACTTGCTTTGTTGCATATCATTTCAAAATATCTTAAGGGCAACACCCATAAGCAAGATAAGGTGGGGATTTCATCACCCTTCCTTAGCCCACAAATCATAATTCTCTTGCATCTTTGCATCACCTAGACCTCAAATAAAATTCAGTAGACATTGGCCCTAAGTTTACACTGTGGTTCTTGTGTTATTTGAGCTTACCCTCTTATGAAAACCGGTGCCTAAGGCAAGATGGTCGGACGGTAAACGCCTTAAGCGGGCTAGTGGTTTGGCATAATTAGGTCCCTACGAAAGTAGGGGGAACCTCCCACTGCCCCACCCCTTACCTGGCCGGTGAAAATATTGAGGGTGAACTTAAGTTTCACTTTAGTCATTTTGTGAAACCCAATTTGTAGGTCTAGGTCACATCTAGGGCAGTAAGTAATTTGTGTGATAACTTGTTTGTGTTTACATAAAAAAAATAAACAAAATAAAATAAAAATAAAAAAAAAAATCTCATCTTCTCTCTCTTCGTCCTAGTTTGTATCAAAATCAAAAAAAAAGAGAAAAAAATTAAAATAAAAAAATTAAAATCATCTCTCTCTTCGTCCTAGTTCATGCAAGGTAGACGATCTCAACATCCAAACCTACTAGGACCCATTCAAGAAATTGAGAGAGTCTTGTATCCAGGAACGATCTCCAACAAGATCTCATGGCCGAAAATCAAGGACCTCACCACCAAAATCTAATGGCCGAAAATCCTGATCCTCCAAAGCAAATGAAGGACTATTTCTTGCCCAATCAATACCAACCGTCTTTCTATGTCCAAGCACCTCAGAACCAGGCAGTTCATTATGAAATCAAGTCTAGTACCATCCAAATGTTGCCATCTTTCTATGGAAATCCCAATGAAGACCCTTACAAACATCTTGATGAGTTCCTTCAGATCTGCTCAACTGTTAAAATCCAGAATTTCTCTGATGATGCTCTTAGGCTAACTCTCTTCCCATTCTCTCTCAAAGATAAAGCCAAATATTGGTTAGGAGCCTTGGGTAGGATCATTGATACATGGGCAGAAATGCAAAAAGAATTTTTGAAGAAGTTCTATCCCATAGGGCGAACCAATACGATGAGAAGAGCAATTACTGGATTCACACAAAACCCAGGGGAACATATCCATGAAGCATGGGATAGACTAAAAGATTTATTGAGGAAATGCCCCCACCATGGGTTATCAAGATGGCAAATTGTACAGGCATTCTATGAGGGTTTGGCGGAGAATTATAGACAGATGGTGGATGCATCATGTGGGGGAGCATTCATGAGTAAGAGCGAGGATGAGGCTTATGATTTATTCGAAATGCTTAGTGAAAATTCATAAGCCATACCTCGCTTTCATCATATGAAAGAATGATTGGGCCTTCTAAGAGGGGTGGACTTTATGAAGTTAAGAGCCAAGGTGAGTGTGAGAACAAGATGGATATTAATGCCATAACCCAAAAGTTGAATAAAATAGATTTGTTGGCGCAAAAGATAGAGAAGGTCGATATGGTTGCCCAAAAGCTAGACCAGTTGTTGTCCATGTCTAGACAGGAACCCTCTTTCCCTTCTGCCCCTCAACCTCAACAATTCTCAACCCCAAGTCAAGAAGAAATCTGTGCTTTGTGTTCGAGCCCTAGCCATTCCGTGATTGGGTGTCCCACAGCAGCCCAACTCCCCCCATTTATCCAAGAACAAATCTTTGCTGCTCAAGGTGTCTCCAAGCCCACATATGATCCTTATTCAAACACTTACAATCCGGGCTGGAGAAATCATCCAAATTTTTCTTGGAAGTCTAACCAAGGCCCATCCACCCAATCTCATCCCTCACACCATCCAAATTCAAAACAATCATTTTCCATGCCAAGTCAGTTAAACCAAAATCTCTCTTATCAGCCTCCTTTCCATCAACAATCACCTTTCCATCAAGCTCAGGCCCCATATCCTCAAGCTCAATTTGCTCAGGGCCAATTTCAGCAAATTCCTGCACATCGTTCACATCAACCACATTATCAACCACCTCCTACTCAGCCCACTTTTGATGACAAGTTTGAACAACTCCAACAACTCATCCTTACCCAAGCACAATCCATTTCCAAGTTGGAGAACCAGATAGGGCAACTTGCTGCCAATAACATGAGAAGAGAGGTAGGTCAGCTCCCTAGCCAATCGGTGGCCAACCCCCGCAATCAACAACCTCCAGGCTTCCCTCCAAGAGCTCCTATTCTTCCTCAACCCAATCAGCCAAACCAACCTCAGCTGCCCCCTCCTATAGGTCCTCAGTTCGAGAATGCCAAAGCCATCTCTAGCCTTAGGAGCGGGAAAATTCTTAATGACCCTTATCAGGCTAGGGATGTGGGTAGTAGTTCGGGCCAAGATGCCCACGAGGAGAGTGATAGTGAAGATGAGGAGCCAACAATTTTGCAAGAAAAGAAGAGGCAAGAGGGGGGAGAAAATAAGCTGGACAAAGGGAAAGCAAAGGTTGATGAAGGACCCCAAGAGTATGTTCCTAAGGTCCCATTCCCTGATGCATTGAAGCCTAAAGCTCAAAAGAGAAAGCCGGTCCAACAAGAAGAACTAGTGGAATTGTTTAAACAGGTGAACATCAATATTCCACTATTGGATGCGATCAAACATGTACCGGCGTATGCAAAATTTTTAAAAGAGCTATGTACACCAAAAAGGGAACCAAAGGTAATAACACAAAAGGTCCGCTTGTCTGAAGATGTCAGCGCAGTTGTTATGAATCATTTACCTAAAAAATTGAAGGACCCCGGAGCTCCACTGATTTCTTGTGATATAGGTGGAATTACATTTGATAGAGCATTGCTGGACCTTGGAGCCAGTGTGAACTTGTTACCCACCTTTATATATGAGCAGTTTGATCTAGGGGAGTTGAAACCCACATCTATAATCCTTCAACTGGCAGATCGATCTGTAAAGACTCCGAGGGGACTATTGGAAGATGTGATTGTGAAGGTGCATGAATGTTATTTCCCGGTGGACTTTCTTATTCTGGATATGGCCTCGTCCCAGGAATTAAAGCACACACCTATCATTTTGGGACGTCCGTTTCTTGCTACGGCCAAGGCCAATATAAATTGTGCCACGGGGATGATGGATATTTCCTTTGGAGGAGAGAAGGTTTCTCTGAATGTGTTCAAAGCATCTCAATATCCAGACCATGAGGAGGAATGTAATGTCATTGATGTTTTTGAAGAACTAATTGAAGAAAGTCTGGAAGTTAATGAGGAATGTCTAGAAGAGGGTAGCATGCTCCAGGATTCCCCACTTTCTAGTGCACCCCACTCTAGAGTAGAGCCACTCCCTCCACTTCAAGTTGAACCTATTCTTCCATCTTTGGATCAGCCGCCCAGTCTAGAATTGAAGACTCTGTCGGATCCTTTGAAGTATGCTTATCTAGGTCCTAACCAAACTCTGCCCGTAATCATTGCTTCCAACCTCACTGCTACTCAGGAATCCCAACTCCTAGATATCCTTCAGGAGCACAAGAGGGCGATAGGTTGGTCAGTGGCCGATTTGAAGGGTATCAGTCCGGATGTTTATATGCATTACATTTACTTGGAGGATAATGTCAAGCCGAGCAGAGAGATGCAGCGTCGACTGAATCCAAGTATGAAGGAGGTAGTGAAGAAAGAAGTTGTCAAATGGTTGGATGCGGGATCATATATCCCATTTCTGATAGCAAGTGGGTCAGCCCAACTCAAGTTGTTCCAAAAAGTCAGGGCTGACAGTTGTAACAAATGAGAAAGGAGAAGAAGTTCCCACACGATTACCAACTGGGTGGAGAATCTGCATTGATTACAGAAAACTAAATTCAGTCACGAAAAAAGATCATTTCCCACTCCCATTCATTGATCAGATCTTGGAGAAACTGGCTGGGCAGAAGTATTATTACTTTCTGGATGGCTATTCTGGGTATAACCAAGTTGTAATTTTCCCAGAAGATCAAGAGAAAACAACCTTCACATGCCCCTATGGCACGTTTGCTTTCAGAAGAATGCCTTTTGGGCTCTGCAATGCCCCTGCCACATTCCAGCGATGTATGATGTCCATTTTCTCTGAAATGGTGGGGGAATGCTTGGAAGTTTTTATGGATGACTTTTCAGTGTTTGGTGATTCATTTGATGATTGTTTGGGAAATTTGACTCGGGTATTGAAAAGATGCATTGAGTCGAATCTAGTGTTGAGCTGGGAGAAGAGCCATTTCATGGTAAGAGAAGGGATCGTTTTAGGCCATGTAGTTTCAGAGAAGGGAATAGAGGTTGACAAGGCCAAGGTTGATGTGATTTCTAATCTTCCTCCCCCTTCTTCGGTCAAACAGATCCGTTCCTTTCTTGGCCATGCAGGATTCTACCGCAGATTCATTCAAAACTTCTCCACCATTGCTCGACCACTTACACAATTGCTTGCCAAGGACACTCCCTTTCATCTTGATGAGTCATGTCTAGAGGCGTTCAATTCTTTGAAAGCGGCTCTCACACAAGCTCCCATTCTCCAATCTCCTGATTGGTCGCTCCCTTTTGAGATCATGTGTGATGCCTCAGACTATGCTGTAGGAGCTGTCCTAGGTCAAAGAGTTGAAAAGAAACCCGTGGTGATCTACTACGCGAGCCGCACCCTCGCTGATGCCCAAGTGAACTACACCACCACGGAAAAGGAATTATTAGCTGTTGTGTTTGCCCTCGAAAAGTTTCGATCATATCTGTTAGGGGCGAAAGTCATTGTTTATTCCGATCACTCAGCATTAAAATTTTTGATGTCTAAGAAGGAAGCCAAACCCCGTCTCATACGGTGGATTTTATTACTACAAGAGTTTGATTTGGAAATAAGAGACAAGAAGGGGTTGGAAAATGTTGTAGCTGATCACTTGTCTAGGATTGTAATTCCTGAAAGTGCCCCTATGTCTGATTCCTTCCCTGATGAACAAATTCTTTCCATCTCTCACACAACAACCCCTTGGTTCGCTCATATAGTCAACTACCTGGCAGTAGGGCAGATTCCCGAAGGGTGGTCTAGACAGGAGAAGGATCGATTCTTTTCTAAGGTAAGGCACTATTTTTGGGACGACCCGGAGCTATTTCATATGGGTCCAGATCAAATAATAAGAAGATGTGTCCCCGAGGAGGAGCAACAATCTGTTTTGAACTTCTGTCATAATCTCGCTTGTGGGGGACACTTTTCAGGAAAGAAAACATCGGCGAAAGTGTTGCAGAGCGGATTCTATTGGCCCACATTATTCAAAGATGCTTATGAATTTTCAAAACATGTTTAAGGTGCCAAGCCGTAGGAAACAATTCAAAAAGAGATATGATGCCGCTCAGTCCCATTCTGGTAGTAGAAATTTTCGATGTTTGGGGAATAGACTTTATGGGACCATTTCCACCTTCATTTGGCAATGAATATATTTTGGTGGCAGTGGACTATGTTTCAAAATGGATTGAAGCTGTTGCTACTAGGACAAATGATCACAAGGTTGTGATGAAGTTTGTGAAGAAACACATCTTTTCTAGATTTGGTTGTCCTAGAGCTATCATTAGTGATGGGGGCTCTCACTTTATTCATTTTCAATTCCGAGCTCTGCTTCGCAAATATGGCATCACTCACAAGCTCGCTAGCCCCTACCATCCCCAAACTAGTGGCCAGGTAGAAGTGTCCAACAGGGAGATAAAAACCATTCTGCATAAGACAGTTCGGCCGGATAGAAAAGACTGGTCCGAGAGACTAGATGATGCACTTTGGGCCTACAGAACTGCATTTAAAACTCCCATTGGCATGTCACCTTATCGCCTCATTTTTGAAAAGCCTGCCACTTACCTGTAGAGCTTGAACATAGAGCATATTGGGCCATCAAACAAGTCAACTTTGATCTCATTCAAGCCGGGGCCCAAAGAGCTCTACAACTCAATGAATTGGAGGAACTAAGAAATGAAGCCTATGAAAATTCAAAAATCTATAAAGCCAAAATGAAATCCTTTCATGATAAGCATATTCAAAGGAAAACTTTTCAACCAAATCAGAAAGTCTGGCTTTTTAACTCTAGGCTGCGCTTGTTCCCTGGAAAGCTCAAGTCCAGATGGGATGGACCGTTTGTAGTTGTCAAAGCTTTTGACCACGGTGCCGTCAAAATTTTGAATCCTAAAAATGGTCAAATTTTCACTGTCAACGGTCAAAGATTGAAATCTTATTTGGAAAATGATCAGTTGCAAAAAGAATCCATTGTCCTAAGTGGTCTGGAATAAAATTTTCGTGAGCTCTCATGCGTCTGGCTGAAGACGGAAAACTTAGCGCTTCTGGGAGGCAACCCACAGTTTTTGTTGTTTTGACGTTTTTGTTTGAGTGTGTTTTAGTAGTCAGGTTAAGGCCAAGGAGAGGAAGTCGTCGCCGTCTATGACATTGATGGAGGTTTCGTCCCGCATATCTGGTTGTCTCTTTCCTACTCAGAAGTATTTATTGATACATTGTTCTATTGCTTTCAATTCTATATGCCATTGAGGACAATGTCATTCAAGTTGGGGGGAGAGAAATTTTCATGATGCATATAGTACAACCCTATAGGAGTTCTGTCTTGCATGTCATAGTTGCATAAAAGTAGAAAGATGTAAACCTCATTTTGAGTTCATGATTCATGCTTAAATTAAAAGTAATTCTGGAATAGAAAAGACTAGGGAGAAGGATGATGGAAAATTTAGTCAATCTAGCCATGAAAAACTGATATAAGAATCCCTTTAAAGTTCATGTGTACTTTGAAAAAAAAAGAAAAGAAAAGAAAAAATTCATGTTGCACACTAATGAAACAAGCAAGACAAGCCCTCTGCTATTTTTAGTATGCTGTCTGATATTCTGCACTTCTTAAGAAAAGAGATCTTTTTTCAAAGCTTTCTGCCAAATTATCTATCAAAAAAGTACAATGGCACTATAAAAAAAAGAAAAGAAAAAAAAGAAGAAAAGAACACCATGAAAAATGCCCAATTCTTAGTAACCGGGCCTACTTCATCTAAGACGTGTTGAGATTCGCGTCAAACAGAAAAGGGAACCCTGATCTTAGTAACCGGGCCTACTTCACTTAAGACGTGTTGAGGTTCGCGCAAAACAGTGAAGGGATAGTGCAGCATCATGTGTGCTATAAAAGATCCCAAAGGGACAAAGTAATAAGGCAGACAAAAAAGCTAATATACTTAATGCTCTAATCTAAGAGGTGCAGGGTTGAAAGACATTTGCTTGGAATAGCGAATGGGGGATGCAATTGTCTAAGCTGTGGATTTGGTAGTTACACATGCATAAGTGCTATTGAGCTTTAATTTGAATTCTTAATCATGTACTATTAAGTTCCTACATAAGGCTAGTGTGCATTAATGATTTCAGATTCCTAATCTTTGGTTGATTCTATGAAGGGATAACTGGATATGAGAGCATGAATTTTGTAAACTCTTGTTAGTCCTAAAATTCAATTTATTGGCATTGCTAAGGGACTAGCAATGAGTAAGTTGGGGGGTGTGATAAGTGTCCATTTGTTATGACAATTCATTGCATGTACACCATTTTATGTGCATATAATTAGGCAATTATGCATATTTCATAGTTAACCTCAACTCCGCATTTAAATTGGAGCTTTCACGTAAATTGATTAATTTGGAATTTTATTTAATAATTTGAAGTTGAGGGCCATGATCATTAATTCTCCATTGCATAATCATGAGCATTTGAGATTTATGTGCACATTGTGGTAATTTTTATGGACTAAAGTGCAATTATGTGTGTGTAGGACACCGAAGGCAATTACAAAAGAAGCCGGGGGCAAAAGGGTCATCACCATTTTGACCAAGTCAAATAAAGAATTCAAAATATTTTGGTTGGAGGGAAAGGAAAGTTCAAAATTTCGAATTCAAAGTTTGAAAAGGAGGAATCAAAGTTTAAGTTTGAAAAGGAGGAAAAGGACATTCAAAGTTTGAAATAAAGGAGAGACATGATGAGCCTTGGGAAATGGGGTGCCTAAAGTCCAAGAAAGGGGGTGCCCACCTACTTTTTCTCTTCCCCATGCATCATATTACACTTAAATCTCAGCCATCCATCTCCTTTTGATACAATCTCCACCCTCCATCTACCTAACTTTTCCTATAAATAGCCCATGACAAAGAGGAGAAGGGAGTTCTTCTTTTGGCATTTTTTCACTATTTCTCTCCCTCTCACATCTTTTAGTTCACCGAGTTCACCCTCTTCCGGCCCTCTTCTCCTCTTGCTGTCTTCATGAAAGTTCTTTATTTTTACGTTCTCTACAACTTCTTCTTCTTCACCATCTTCTAATTCCTTCTGGTTTTCAAGCTATTTCGTGTTTTTCACTGTGCTGTCCTGTTCATCTGTGAACCAGTGTTTCTCTCTGTTCTTCCCCTTGTTTCTCACCCTTCTAGTCATTTTCTCCTCTTGCTTTCTTCATAAAAGTTCTTTGTTTTTAAAATATCTTCAACTTCTTCTTCTACGCCATCTTCTAATTCTTTCTGGTTTGAAAGTTATTTCCATTTTTCAACTTGCTGTCCTGTGATTTCACTGTTCATCCGAGGTTCTAGCTTTTGTTATTTCTCAGTTTTGAAGCTCTTCCACTCTTCTTTTCTCTCTGAGTTCTTCATCAAAGTTCTTTCTCTTATGTAGATCTAGATTTTCTTCTTCAATCACTTCCTCCAATTCTTCTTTGTTTACGAGTTACATTTATTTTCTCACTGTTTTACTCTCTCATCTTCTTCTTTCTTCATCTCCACACAAACCCTTTCACATTTCTCTCTATATTTCTCTCCAAAGTTTGTCCTCCACAACTCCCCTTTCATGGCGGCGTGCACATCAAGACGGGCGACGTTCCAAGGCTCGTGACGTGGACGGCGACGGCTTCTTCATCCACCTCTTTCCACGGCGATCTCTTTCAAGGCGGAGCGATCCTCTCCAAGGCTCGGCGAGGAGGAGACGACGGCGTCATCACCATTGCTACTACCATCTTCACACCTTACGCTCCTCTTTTTGTTATTGCTTTAGTTTTATTTCACTTCATTGTAATATCATTGTGTCATTAGTGTAAACTTGTTTCACATTTCATGTACTCTTTCTTTTAAGTTAATGAAAGTTGTTCTCTTGATCTAGTTCTTGATCTTCTTCCATCTCTACCACTTTCTTATATCTCTTCTTTCCACTTCATGCAATTATTTTCTATAGCATAGGCGCATAGTCATAGGTGTTTTTAATTAAGTGTTTGGTTTGTTCATCATTTCACTATTTTCTTTAAGCAAAGCCAATTCACAAGTGTTTTTCTAAAAGGTTACAAGATTTTTAACTTTAAAAATCTCTTCTTCCCTGTGGATTCGACCCTTCTCGCCACCTTATTACGTCTTTCTTTCATATAGTGCGAGTTGGAATTTTTAAGATTGATACGCATGTTTTAAACGACGAACTTTCGCGTTATCAATTTTTGGCACCGTTGCCGGAGAAGAATGATGATTTTTGATTTAAGAACTTTGTTTTCCTTGTGTATATAGTGTACTAATAAAGCTCTCTCTTTTTTTTTTACAGGTTAAAAAAAAATTTAAAAAAAAAGAGGTAAGTTTGTATTTCTTTCTTTCATCTTTTGATTTTGTCATTTCATTTCAAAAAAAAAAGAAGAGAGAAGAACGAGGGATTGCGCATCAAGTAAGTCTCCAAACTTATTCCTCTCATTTTGTGTCATTTCCTTAATGTTCTTGCATATTATGGTTAGATAGGTTCACTAAATTAAAAAAAAAAAACTCTTCACTTGAACTTAATAAAAATTCTCATTCTAAGAGTATAAATCACACTTTCATGTTCTAAATCATGCATCATTTAGGATAGAAGCTCTTTTTCTTTATTGTCTAATTATTGTTAATTATATTATTGAAGATTGCGGGAGGCAAGGTGAATACTCTAACTTTTCCAAAAGCATGCTCATACATTTTCATGCTTGCATAGAACCCCTTGTTTGAACTTGCTTTGTTGCATATCATTTCAAAATATCTTAAGGGCAACACCCATAAGCAAGATAAGGTGGGGATTTCATCACCCTTCCTTAGCCCACAAATCATAATTCTCTTGCATCTTTGCATCATCTAGACCTCAAATAAAATTCAGTAGACATTGGCCCTAAGTTTACACTGTGGTTCTTGTGTTATTTGAGCTTACCCTCTTATGAAAATCGGTGCCTAAGGCAAGATGGTCGGACGGCAAAAGAATTTAAAGAGGAGAAAGGAGAGTTCTTCTTTTGGCAATTTTTCACTCTTTCTCTCCCTCTCACATCTTTTAGTTCGCCGAGTTCGCCCTCTTCCGTCCCTCTTCTCCTCTTACTGTCTTCATGAAAGTTCTTTATTTTTATATTCTCTACAACTTCTTATTCTTCACCATCTTCTAATTCCTTCTGGTTTTCAAGCTATTTCGTGTTTTTCAATGTGCTGTCCTGTTCATCTGTGAATCAGTGTTTCTCTCTGTTTTTCCCCTTGTTTCTCACCATTCTAGTCATTTTCTCCTCTTGCTGTCTTCATACAAGTTCTTTTTTTTTAAATATCTTCAACTTCTTATTCTACGCCATCTTCTAATTCTTTCTGGTTTGAAAGTTATTTCCCATTTTTCAACTTGCTGTCCTGTGATTTCACTGTTCATCCGAGGTTCTAGATTTTGTTATTTCTCAGTTTTGAAGCTCTTCCACTCTTCCTTTCTCTCTGAGTTCTTCATCAAAGTTCTTCTTCTTATGTAGATCTAGATTTTCTTATTCAATCACTTCCTCCAATTCTTCTTTGTTTACGAGTTACATTTATTTTCTCACTATTTTACTCTCTCATCTTCTTCTTTCTTCATCTCCACACAAACCCTTTCACATTTCTCTCTATATTTCTCTCCAAAGTTTATCCTCCACAACTCCCCTTTCATGGCGGCGTGCACATCAAGACGGGTGACATTCTAAGGCTCGTGACGTGGACGGCGACGGCTTCTTCATCCACCTCTTTCCACGGCGATCTCTTTCAAGGCGGAGCGATCCTCTCCAAAGCTCGGCGAGGAGGAGACGATGGCGTCATCACCATTGCTACTACCATCTTCACACCTTAAGCTCCTCTTTTTGTTATTACTTTAGTTTTATTTCATTTCATTGTAACCTCATTGTGTCATTAGTGTAAACTTGTTTCACATTTTATGTACTCTTTCTTTTAAGTTAATGAAAGTTGTTCTCTTGATCTAGTTCTTGATCTTCTTCCATCTCTACCACTTTCTTCTATCTCTTCTTTCCACTTCATGCAATTATTTTCTATAGCATAGGCGCATAGTCATAGGTGTTTTTAATTAAGTGTTTGGTTTGTTCATCATTTCACTATTTTCTTTAAGCAAAGCCAATTCACAAGTGTTTTTCTAAAAGGTTACAAGGTTTTTAACTTTAAAAATCTCTTCTTCCCTGTGGATTCGACCCTTCTCGCCACCTTATTATCTCTTTCTTTCATATAGTGCGAGTTGTAATTTTTAAGATTGATACGCATGTTTTAAACGACGAACTTTTGCGTTATCACCGTCCAGCTAGAGAACAAACAGACCACTCCACTCCAGATCGGACCTTTCGCCCTACTAGAGAATAAAAAGATTCATGCCCCTTTTGATTTGGACCTTTCGTCTGGGTCATTAAATCAATGAACCTTTCTCCCCGTCCCTTCGGGCGACGAATACTTCTTTCGAATCAACAAATTCCTCTCTCCGTCCCTTTGGGTGACGAACAATCCATTTTAACCTGAACCACCTGTTCAAATCATTGAATCAACGAGTTTTTCTCTCAGTCCCTTCGGGTGATGAATAGCTCATTTGATCTGGACCTTCTATCCGGGTCATTGAACCAAAAAACTCTTCTCTCCGTCCCCTCGGGTGACGAATACCCCTTTTGATTTGGACCTTCTGTCCGGGTCATTGAATCAACAAACTCCTCTCTTTGTCCCCTCGGGTGATGAATACCCCTTTTGATTTGGACCTTCTGTCTGGGTCAGTGAATTAACAAACTCTTCTCTCCGTCCCTCCGAGCGACGAATATTCCTTTTGAATCAACAAACTCTTCTCTCCATCCCTTCGGGTGATGAATATCCCTTTTGACTTGGACCTTCCGTCCATGTCATTGAATCAATAAACTCTTCTCTCCGTCCCTTCGGGTGATGAATATCCCTTTTGATTTGGACCTTCCGTCCAGATCATGGAATCAACAAACTCTTCTCTCCGTCCCCTCGGGCGACGAATATCCCTTTTGACTTGGACCTTCCGTCCAGGTCATTGAATCAACAAACTCTTCTCTCCGTCCCTTCGGGTGATGAATATCCCTTTTGATTTGGACCTTCCGTCCAGATCATGGAATCAACAAACTCGTCTCTCCGTCCCCTCGGGCGACGAATATCCCTTTGATTTGGACCCGCCGTCCGGGTCATTGAATCAACAAACTCTTCTCTCCATCCCTTCGGGTGACGAATATCCATTTTGACTTGGATCTTCCGTCCAGGTCATTGAATCAACAAACTCTTCTCTCCGTCCCGTCGGGCGACGAATATCCCTTTGATTTGGACCCGCCGTCCGGGTCATTGAATCAACATACTCTTCTCTCCGTCCCTTCAGGTGACGAACACCCCTTTTGATTTGGACCTGCCGTCCAGACCATTAAAGGAACAAATCCTTCTCTCTGCCCCTGTGGCTCACCTTGCCTAACCTCAACTTTCATAGCCCGCTTTCCAATGACTTCGGCTTTTATAGCATGTTTCCCAGATTCTGGCCGGCGTGACCTGATTTCTCGACCTTAACCCCGCTCCGCAGACCCGTTCTCCTCATCATGTTGATGAATCCCTCAGTTGGGCTGCACCCGCAGGCCCCGCTCTCTCGTCCCTCTCTCGCGTCGTCTGTGGCTGGGGGGCATTTGTGGACACTGAAAAAATTCTCACCCCACGTTTACGTGCAGGGAAATGAAGAAGAGGAGAAAGTAGAAGAGAAGATGAGAAGAAGAGAGGAAGAAAAGGAAACCAGTTTGATGCCTCCAACGGCACACTTCAAGTGCCCCTCTAGCAGCACGCTTTCGAACGGCCCTTCAGCGGCACACTCGGGGTGGCCTTTCAACGGCACGCCCCTGTAGCCCTCAGCGGCACACCCCTCAGGCCCCCAGCGGCACACCCCCCTCGTGCCCTACCTGGCACGCCCTTGAAGTGCCCCAGCGGCACACTCCTGTGAGTGCCTCCAGCGGCACACCCCCCCTGAGGCGCCTCCAATGGCACACTCCTCAGCTGCCCTAGCGGCACGCCTAAATGGCCGTTCAGCGGCACAGCCAACACACTTCAGTGGCACAGACTTGGGGCCCTCAACGGCACACTGGCTAGTGCCCCAGCAGCACACCCTCGAAAGCCCCTCCAACAGCACAGTCACTATGCCCTTTCAGCGGCACGCCCACACGGGCCCTCCAGTGGCACGGGCGTTCTGCTTCTTCAACGACACAGTGCCTTGGCCCTCCCAGCGGCACAGCGTTGAATCCTCCAAAACGGCACAAGCCGGCAAAAGCACAACGGTCAGTAGATGGGCCCCTTGGCGCGCAGCGCAATCACGTCAAAGCCAGCCTATCCCTGTCGTGCTGTCGACCTCTGGCTGGAGCACGGGAACATCACTCTGACGGGGACGTGACTGGGGTCAACCTCGGACCGGATCTGCCTCGCGCATTGGCGTCAACGGCAGCCCACGTATAAAAGCCAAAGAAGAAGAAGAAGAAGAAAGAGGAGGCGACATCCAAGGCCAACCCGTTCGAAGAGAAGAGCACAGGAGAAGAAAAAAAAAAGAAGAAGAAGGTAGAGGAGCTCCCAGAGGGCAGAAGAAGAAGAAGAAGAGGAGAGGCTCCCGCCTCTCACCCCCCCCCCCCCACTGCCGCTCTGACCACCACCGTCTGTGCGAAGAGAGAGAAGAAGAGAAGAAGAGAAAAGGGGCTACCCTCCCTGGCTGCTCCGATCGCCACCCATGTGGGAAAAGAGAAGAGACGAAGAGAGAAGAGGCAAAGAGAGCCCGGCCACCGTCTGAGTGAAAGAAGGAAGTAGAAGGGAAGAAGAGAGGGAGAGAGAGGTTCCAATGTAGCGGGAGGGATTACATTAGAAGGGGAAAAAAGGAGTTTGGAATTCAAAAAAATATTCTAGAATTCAAGGACCAGCAAAACTGATCCCAAACGATTCTGTTCACATGATAAGGATTGCTGGATCAGGGTCAGATCGGTTTGACCCAAAACTGATCAGATTTTAGAAGATCCCAACCTCAAAAAACCTATCAACATGAATAGGAAGGCTCTGACCACCACTTATACCAACCTGCAATTTATTAAAAATATGCTAATTACATTGGAACATCTTACGATAGATGAACATAGAACATAATTGTATGACTATGAATACCTTTGATATTCCAATAGCAGAGTAAATTTTCCTTGACATCATTTTTTAGTTACTCTTGAGTAATTTTGTCATAGAGAAAGAAGGAATATTCTTAAAAATCATTTTCTAAACATTTGCTAGCCGGAGGTGCTTATTCTAGAACTCTGGAAAGATGTGAGGAGCTATTTAGAAATACGAAGATTACAGGGATAAACACAAAATTGAGTTTAATTATAAGGATATAAAAGTGAAACTATCTAACTTCTATTGACCCGGTTAACACACATACATTGCAAGTGCTAGTGTTACCGGAGAAAGTTTACGTTCCTTCGACTAACAAACAATATAAAAGAACACTTTATTTACTCTCTATATATTTTGATAGTGCTTTTTCGTATAGATATGAGTATGTTAAGAATATAGTAGTTCAACGGTTCGCTATGTCTGTTATTTTTATGGGACTATGACACATTAGCACTTCTTGATACACTATTTTTGTTAAATTCTTTTCTGGTAACTTTGAACCTATGGCTGTTTTGTTTATTTCAACATTTAAATCTGTCACAAAATTCCATACTTTAGACATACGTCAATTTTGGAATCCCTTCAAAATTGGTAACTGTTTCTACTGACGAAGGAGAGTCAGGGGAACCCATGGGTTTCTAAGATTTTCAATACCCGTGTTTCCCGAAGCCACACTTAATTTCGCTCCTTTCATTTATACTTCAAGCGCGGTTGCTATAGTACATACATGCATCTTCTCGATTCTGGCTCGGGTAAAAGTAGGGTTTGCCAAATCGAGATGGGACAGCTCGCACCGTCCTCCCGGTATGTGGTACGCAACCGAGACTATATGTATAATATATTATATTTTAAAGTAGGGTTTGCCAAATCGAGATGAGACAGCTCGAACCGTCCTCCCGGTACGTGGTACGCAACCGAGATTATATGTATAATATATTATATTTTAAAGTAGGGTTTGCCAAATCGAGATGAGACCGCTCGAACCGTCCTCCCGGTACGTGGTACGCAACCGAGATTATATGTATAATATATTATATTTTAAAGTAGGGTTTGCCAAATCGAGATGAGACCGCTCGAACCGTCCTCCCGGTACGTGGTACGCAACCGAGACTATATGTATAATATATTATATTTTATAACAAAATATGATTGATAATTTGATTTGTTGCAATTGTAACACCCCGTGTTCGACGATGCATCAATTTTTTAAATTTTTTTCACTTTTCTTTAAGTATTGAAGGGAAAAAATGTTAAAGCCGCATAAGACGTTAACATGAATCGAACCCCAGAGTCATCTCATTTACACGTAACCCCACTTAACCAACTGACGTATAGAAAGATTTACAAAATTTAATTTATAATCTTTTTATTAAAGTCTTTATTTCATATCGGTACGGAGCGGTAAAATACCGTCCCGTCTCTTCTCGGGCCGTGACCGAGACGACTTGTTCGATCGAGACGACAAACCTTAGATAAAAGTAGTGACATAAAAATTGATCTTCTTTCAGTTTCCGAGCATTGTCTTTTCCTTTTTTGGAATTATTCCTGAGCTTAATTTTTTCAAAAAAAATAGCATTCCAGAGCATTATGAAAGGATTAGATGATCACAGAAAAAAATGAATTTTTTAATCAAAAAAGAGTGAGCCTATTCTTTTGTGTTTATTGAGACTGATCCATTAAATTTAGAACTAGCATCCTATTTTATCGGTTGTTTCTTAAACACCGTCTATCTACCGTCAAACAAATTGAAAGGATTGTCAACGCGGAATGCTACACTCAACCTGAACGTCACACGGTACAACCCTTTTTGGAATGATTGGTAGCTTCCCAATAGGGAGATATGATTGGATCTACTGTTAAACCGCATAAATTATGAAAAGAGTAGATGCACGTAGAAAAAATATTTTTTTTAAAATCAGAAATTATTGTATCCGCATTCATTCAGTGTCCTGCATCAATTATGAAAAGAAACCTAAGGTCGCAGCTCAGGGAGAGTGCACACCTCCCCAGTAGGGAGATATGTTCCCACTCCACCTAAACGCAACCCCAGGCCAAATGTTTATTCATCACAGAAAGAAAGAGAGTAGAGGTGTGGCACAAGGCATACAGGATAGCAGAGGGGCCAAGGCTGAATTGAGGGGCATCCTGTATTATCAAGTAGGTATGCCCCCCCTTACAAAGCAAGGGAGGCCAGCCATGTGATGCCAAAAAATGAGAAGAAAAAGAAGTACATGCAAAGTTGGCCAATCTACTATCAGTAGTGTGATTGGCTTCTCCAGAGCCATGACAAATAGAGATGTGCAACTCATCATGGAAAGGAATAATGCATGATACTTTCAGTCCAGAAATTCAGTGCTCTCTTAAGACCAAATCTTGCACAGCCAGTTCCTTCGCTTCTCATTAGGTAAGTCCCCTCACATAACCTACAAAATGAATAAGTGAACCAAGCCACAGGCAGAAAACCATGTTAGGGAAAATTCTCAGAGATTTTCATGATTTGTCTGACAGATAAGGCCTTGAAAATAATGCATCTAATAGATATAACATGAATCCTATCTATCAAAAAAAAGAATGATGCATGGCCCTTGCTGTCTGGAAAATTTAGAATGCCGGGTAGCTCTAAGTATGGTGAAATAACAAACATGTTCCTTTGAAAACATGACAGGAATAGTAAACAAGTAGTCCCTATTTTCAGACGAAAGAGAACTACTTTTGGAGTTAACTAATAAGCATGCTACCAGAATCCTTTTAGCATTCTTGAAAAGTAGGGTTTATTACATGAAAAACAAAATAGCAACTACCTTGAGATACTTCTCAGCCAAAATGTCGTAGAGAAGATCTTCTTAAGGTCATACAAAGGTCTCAGACAAAGACTCAGTTGGAGGAATGATGCGCCCGAAGCTCGAACCAGCGAAACAGCAGCACGTTGACCATAATGCAGGGATTCTGTCACCCAAAGATCATTAATGGAGATGAGAAATAGTCTTCTGGAACCTCAATTTTTTCTGCCGAATAGAAGGCTTTTCATTAAACAAGTGCTAAACAGAAGGAAGAAAAGGAAAGCCATGCAGAGGAAATATTCCAATGTGACAATGCAGAGAACCGTATACTGTTAGCATATTAAGATACAATCGCATGGAGATGAATGGTAAATACTAAATAGCTTGGAGTTCCTTCTCATGTCTCATTACTTTCTCATATGACAATGCATACAAATCATCATTATGAACACACACAGAATTTAAAACAAGAAGGAAGAAAGAGAGAAAGTTATAAACGGCGAGAAAAATTGCAATCTTTCCTAATCCTATGAGTTTTTTTTCTTTTCTTCTTTTGAAGGTGATAAAAATGTCATAACCTACTGAAAATAACAAAATAAGAAGAATATCAGGTATCAAAATCCACCATCACCACTGGAAAGGAAAAAAAACAGTAAAAGCCTGCAAAGTCGCCCCCATACAAAGCATGAAAGGATAATACAAATAACAGTCCCCAAAACCTACCCTACAGAGAATAATAGAGAAACGTTAAGTGACTAAGAAAACGATGGTACACAGTAAATAGAATGGGCATTATCTGAGTGCATGTTCTGACATGCATTGACGAAGTGACATCATAAAATGAACTTCCACCATTCCTTAACCGTCACAAGATTTGCCACTTCAGAGATAAAGACCCCCCACAGCCATGAACATGTTTTTCATCCAATGAATGACCCTTCTAAGGAAAGGATGGCAAAAGAAGCATTATGTCATGGCTTAATCTTCTTGTGTTCCACCTATACCAAATAGCCCACTGCATGGCAGGAAAAAGGATAATCCATTCATCTCTTCCAATTTTACAAGGACATAAAGCAGTCCAGAACCTCACTAGTTTAAACATATCTTTAACTCCTTTCCACTGAATACCTAATGTTCTGCCAAGAAGATTCCACTGAATAGTGATAATACCATAGTTGCAAAATAAATCATCCACTTCCTCTTCATTGACGCCACGGAAAACACATCTAGTCTTCTCAATACCGAACATTGCTTTAACTCTCTTTCACAAGTAGGGAACCTTCTTCTTGCAATTTTCCATATGAAGAAGTTGATTTTGGTTAGGTAATTCTTGGACCAAATCAGCTTCTTCCACCAAACCCTTTTCTTTCTCCACTCTCATAAAAGCCTTATAAAAGACTTTGCAGCTAACAGTCCATTAATCTAGCACTTCCTACCCTCTTTTTGAGAGAAGTTCAACTAAACATAATTAAGAATCGGCTGTATTTGCCAGCATTCATCTAATTTGGCCTCAGAGACTCCTTCTGAGTCGGCTAAACCAGTGGCCATGTCCTCCGTGTCTAAATATAAAATTGATTGATCTCCCTTTATGTACTGCTAAATCGCAAATGTTCGTGTAAATGCTAAAACTACAGAACTTCACCTTACCGTTCACCACAGAGAACATAGGGGAAACTCTCACCTATTCTGATGTCTTGATAATATTCCGTCAAATAGGAGAACTATTATTCAAGTTATTCATGTGATACTCATCTCCATGCACCTCCGAAATATATAGCTCTAAAAATAGTGATTCAAATAGCAATTTCCTCTGACTCCAATCTTCACAGCCATTTTGCTAACATTGTACTATTGGGGAGTATTAATGGAGCCAGCCAGACCCTGCTTCTCTTTTGTTTTGCACACCTCAGACCATCTGAGTAAATGGAGCCTGTGAGTTGAACATCTACAAGCTCAAATTAACAGAAAAAATTAGGCATTGCAAAACATCTTCTTGAGATCCTGATTTTCTTTGGATATCTACAACATATTGGACACGTTGCTCTTAGCCAATGCAGATCCTCACTGGACCCAGTGGCATAATTTTGTCAGTAAGTTCATTAAAATCTATCTTTTTCCTGATTTCCTCCATAATTGTGCATGTGGAATTCATTGGTTTTGAAGAGTTCAAAAATGTGTGTCATCCTGAATCCAAAAAGTAGGCAAGAGCATACTTGCCAGCCAGCACTCAGAAATTAGTTCCCATTACAAGAGATATAGTCGACCATCCATGGCTTCCACGTTGGAGGTCTTTATGTTGGCTGGAAGATGTTGCCTTGAAAATGACTGTGGAATTCTCTTTATTGAGCATCATTATTGCATCATAAACATGCATTTTGGATATGAAAATGAACACATAGTTTCCTTGGAGGAAGGAAAAAAAATGTGAAATAAGATCACAAAATAAGCAAATGTTAGAGAGAGTTTCACAGCTTCATGGGGGGAAAATCATAGCTTGTACGTGTGTTCCCACAACCTGGAAGGTACTTGAGGAAAGCATATCTGGGATTAGCATGTAAGTTACATGTTGTTTATAAATTGAAATCTAGCATATCAAAACTCTAAGGTGTAAAAAGTAATTTTCTGTGTAGTTCAGAATTACATGCATACTGTACAGGAAAATCTCTTTGAAATTACTAAGTATCCAAAAGGTCTTCTCTTAATGAAACCTTCTTATATTAGTTCCCAAAAGGAAAATGACCGAATATCATATTACTTTTCGCAAACCAATTTTGGTTCTCTCCTAAGAATTGGAACAGAACCCCTAAAAGTAGATTCAAACTTATATTCCAAGCTGGATGGATGACATACACAAGAAATTTTATCGTGGAGATACTGTCCTTACCCATGAGATCGCCAGAATGTTATGGTTTCCTCTGATGCCTTTTACGGAGATTCTAGGAAAATGAAGGCCTAAATGTTTCTAAATGCACATTAGGATGAAAGTTTGTAATCAATTCATTATAGTCAACATGGAAGAGTGGATATCATGTCTGGTAGGTTGGTACTTGGTTGACCAGTTGTTAAAAAGGCAGCATAATGTATTGAGCTGTTGCAAGTACATTGCACCTACTTATCTCAAAGATTCGCAGAACCAAAGTCTCTGGAACAGGGCAAGATCAACTGATCTGAAGGGGTGGAGATGCGGGGTGTTGATCCCCATACCTCTCGCATGCCAAGCGAGCGCTCTACCACCTGAGCTACATCCCCAACAGGGTAAGATCACTGCCATAATGAGTCAAATATTATATCTGATTGCATTGTTGCTTTGGAAGATTATTAAATTAGGGTCTTCAATGAAAATTACCCCCCTTTCACAATTCCTAGGTCTTATTCTTCTGATGAATACCAAGCATTGTATGGTAATCCTCATAATTAAGGACTCCAACTGAACTTTGTCAACTAGGAGTACACAGGCAACAAAATCGACAGGTACTCAAAACATTGTGGATAATCAACCAAAAGAACACCAAACAATCAGCCATCTAGAGAAAGAAAAAGAGTGAGAGAAGACATGACAGACTGCAAGTGGAAGTTAGCAAAAATGAAACCAATGTAATCAGGATAGACATGCTTATGATGCAGAAAAAGATAAGCAAACCATCATTTGTTCAAAATAAACATCACATTTCATTTTGCATAACTAGTGTTAGAAAAGGATTCAATAAATTTGGATTAGCAAGCTGCTTGGTGAGCCCTCTTGATTTCCTCCTCCACAATGGGCCGCCTGTGTAACTTCCAAAACCTCATATCTGCAATTAGGAGACTAGAAGAACTGTGTTTGTAACATCACTGTGCAAGAAAAAAAAATTAGAGAGAGAATTTCACAATCATATAAAGTAAAAGCATAGCCTCTAGACAATGTGTTCCCACAGCATGAAGAGGATATTTGTTTCTACTTAAAAGTTACGTACCGGAGAGTATGTGGACTGGGAAGAAAGACTGTGCTTCTCCACACTCTGTTTACTGTCGTGCAGAGCAAGCACAGGTGAGAAGACATATTGCAGCACAAGTACTGGAAACCCCAGCGGATGTCACCTGCAGGACAGCAGAAGAAAGGAGTCACTTTTGAACATCAAAATCCGCGATCACAGGAAGAAGCAGAAGGAGCCGGCTTCATCCTTTCTCTCTGGCCCATGAAATTGAGAAAAAACAAAAGAACCATAAGAAGAAGAAGAAGAATCACAAGAAGAAGAAGAAGAAGAAGAAGAAGAAGGAGAAGGAGAAGATCCCATGCTCCATCACCGGACTCTTGCGACCACCACTGTCACGTCGTCGGGTTTTCCACCCCTCCATGGGATGTTCGCTTTCCGACATGCCTCAGCGAAGGGTGTTTCTCGCGCGATGTTGTAGGCCTCCACGGTCGCCCACGCCAGCACGCCAGCCATCTGCTCAGGCGCCCCGTAGCCATCGGCCTTTGCCGACGTAAGAATGCCCACGATCTGTTCGTCGAACAGGTTGTCGAAAAGCCCGTCGGTCCCCGCCACAATGATATCCCCTGCCTCGATGGGGACGGCGATCTTGTCCGCGAGGGCCGGCGAGTCCCCATTGTCCACCCCGCCCACCTGGTAAGGCCGCCGGTTGAAGCCGCTCTGCTGAGGATCAGAATGGTACACGACGTTGTCCCCGCGCAGCACCAAGAACCCACTGTCGCCCAAGTTCACCGCCCGCAGGACCTGCCCATCGACCATCGCAAGGCACGCCGTGGATGTACCCCTGGCAGTCGTCCTCGCCAGCGCCCTGTCCAGCACTCCCTCCAGCACGTTCCCCGCGTCCCCGCGACACGAATAAGCTGCCTCCAACTCGGCCACGCAGAAGGACATGAGTTGCCGAGCAAACTCTCCGGCGTCGACGCCTTCGTTGGTCCAGCCGCCAACCCCGTCGGCAACGGCGAACGCATTCAGAGCCCTGTTTACGAAGTGGGCATCGTCGCCCCGCGGGTGTGGTCCTTCCTTGGGCACGCAGAAGGCCCCCATATCCAGCTTCAACACCGGTGGGGCTACGTCGCCGCCGGCCGCCGGCCTTGACACCTGCAATTGCAAAGCGAAATCAAGAACAAGATCTACCAAACTGCAGGTTCGACGCCGGTTGGAGCGCCTCCGGTCGCCGTTGTCCTCCATGGGTTTCTTCTTGTTCTTGCCAACGGTCCGCCAGCGGAGCCACAAACACATTACTTGAAGAAGCTTTCTCGAGTTCTTCTTGCCAACGGTCAGCGAGCAGAAGTGTGGCGGGGCGTTGTGGGGGAGGGGAGTGGGGGTGTTTAAATAGAGGGCGGACCGCGGACAATAAACCGAACGGATTTTTTTACATATTCACCCTCATCACATTTAAATTTTTAGGTTTCATTTCAACTTAGTAGGATGATCTAATTATTGCATGTAGGGTTGAAACTTGAATCACAATAAATAATGAATTTACCTGTCTCCCCACTATATATAAGTCTATAACTTAACGCAGTTAATTAATGAACACCCTCTTCGGAGGCCTTTTTTTCCTCCCCCAAAAGTTTGAAGAGCTAATTTGTAAAGGGTTAATATGGTAAGGGTTAATCCCTAATCAGCTGAGTCAGAAACGCATAGTTGAATTCTTGCAACACAAACGGTAATGTGACGAAGCGATGGGCTTTAGAGGGGTTGTTTAAAATTTTAAATAGAGGGCTGAGGGGTTGGGTGGAAATCAGGGTTTGCCAGATCGGAACGGATATGCTCGAATCGCTCGTCCCACACCGTCCCAACCACAGATCGGGACGATCGGTATGTGATATGCAACCGGGACGCTTTATATATTTTATATTTTATTTTAAATATAAAATATTTTATAAGTACGTTGGTTGAGTGTTTACATTGGTTGAGAGCGGTTGCATAATTTTTTTAGTTTCCTTTTAAGATTTTCAATTAAAAAATTCAAAATCCCAAAGACATTTGCAAGTAGGGTTGTTCATGATTCGGTTCAAACCGAAAAATTAAATCGAACCGTTAGATTCGATTCGATTTGGTTCGGTTTGAAGTCAAATTCGGTTTGATTCGATAACCAAACTGAATAAATCAAATTTATTATCTATATATTTTTATTCATATTATATAATATAAATATATGGAAAAAAAATTAAAAATATAATTATATACATATAAAAACATATAAAATATAATTATATACATATAAAAACATATAAAATATAATTATTTTTTTTATTTTATATACATACAAAGTCATTAAATATATATATATTATAATAAAATATGAAAATTCAATTTGAAATCGGACCAAATCGAATTTGGTTCGATTAAGTTTGGTGAGTAAATTCGATTTGAAAAAAAATGATCTCTAATCTAACAAAATCGAACCATGTTCACCAATATATATACAATATTCGTCAGATCAGACTTTTTTTCATTGGGATTCGTTTCCGCTCTTTATTGTAATTACCGTAAACTCGACGTACATTTGTACGGGTTTATTTCCGTTTACGTCGTACTTTCAATACGGCTCTTTGTCCGAATATAAAATGGTCCACGAGTGACTGACAAATCTGAATGTTCGTATCCCAATGCTGGCTTTTAGCATAGCCCGATCTCCCCTATCTTCTTGCATTATTGGTATTTTCCTTAGGCCGTGAGGCCCTTATTGCTGCCGATTAATCAAGGTATTCTCTCCTCCGGAGAGATGTAAATGACGCCGTGATCTTTATGGCGCGACGGGTTTTGGTCCCGACCCGAACTACACAATTGTCCGATTGGTCAGATCGAGCGCATCGAGGGTTTCTATGAAGCTCGAATAAATCGTCACTTTGTGACTGGCACGCCCTCGTACTAAATAAACAAATAAACCCAATCAAACTATTGATCTAGAATTGATTCTTTTTCAAAGTTTTAGTGTGTCCACAACTATCTGCCATCCTGCCATATTATTTTCACTTAAACTACTATTAACACATGAATATTTTCATGTGAACTTTGAGATTAAAAAAATTATTAATTTCTGAATAGTTTCATATTTCCAATCATATCTCTATTGTGTGACATTTAAAATATGTAGGAAACTATTCATGTCATTAGGGATTGATACGTGATTAAATTATATTGATCTTTGTCATTTAGTGATTAGTTAAAAAATCATATATTTGGACATGATATTTTTGCATAATTAATTTTTTTATTAGTTATTTTTGATCACAAATTAAATAAGACAAAATAAAATTCATAACCCCACACAAAGAAATGACAGAATTAATCAACATAAACCCTAGATTAATTTTTGGCATAATGTTTAGGCTTATTAAGTTAAGCAACCCAATTTTCAGATTCATTTTAATCGGAATGGCCAATAACAGTAAGCTCAATTCTTCGGAGCTGGTAACATTAGACAAACTTAATGGAACCAACTATGACATGTGGCACCGGAAAATACGATATGCCATTATCCATGACAACATAGAACATGTCATTGACACTAATGCCCCGGAAGTTAATGAAACATCCACGGAAGTGGAAAAAAATCGGGAGTAATAGTTAATAGATGACAAAAGGGCTAAGAGCCTAATGTACATGTTGATGGAGGATAATTTGATAAAATTTTTTGAAACTTGTAAAACCTCCGATGAACTGTGGAAAGCTATCAAAGAGAAGTATGACACCAAAACTGAGGTGAATACTCAACTCTTATTGCATCGTTACAACACATGTAAGATGCATGAAGGTGATAGCGTAGTCGAGCATGTGAATAAAATGATTAATGTCATGGTTAAGGAGTTATCGACTGCTGGAACTGAAATTCCAGAGAAAATGCATGTGGCGACTATATTGAATAGTATGCCGGTATCATTAGACATGGCTGCCACGACCTTAAGAATGAGAGGTTTCATTATAAGTGTCACGGACTTGCCAGCTAGGTTAGCAATTGAGTAAGATATAATGGCCATGAGAAAAGAACTAGAAGCGAACCTGTAAGAGGGCAATGTTGTACACCGGAAGCCCACCGGCCAGAATCGTCCACTCGGAACACAAAGGCCCAAGTTTAAGGGCAGCAAGTTCCAAGGTAAAGGAAAGAAAGTTCCTCGTGGTGCTTGCTACACATGTGGGAAGTTTGGCCACTTTATGACAGACTGTCCCCAAAAGTAAGGTAATGATGGTGGAAACAAATACCGAGAAAATAGAAGAGCTGGAAAGAGAGAATTCATCGACGTCACGGAATGCAATGTCACGATGGCCGACTCAAATGAATGGTGGGTCGATTATGGAGCCACTCGTCACATTACAAAGACGAAGAAGGGGCTGGTGATGCTAAACAAACTCAAGGCCGAAGAGCAGAGAATATACATGGGTAACAACACCTATCTGGATGTAGAAGGTGTTGGTACATATAGGCTGGATCTTGGGGATAACATTATGGTCCTCAAGGATGTGTTCTATGCACCGGGAATCTAGTGGAATTTAATCTTTGTACCGGCCTTGATGAAAAATGGCCTGGAAGTGCGGTTCTACAATAATCGAGTGTCAATAGGGAAAGATAAGAAAGTACTTTTTATGGGGAGGTTTGTCCCCGAGCATGATTTATTCTGTATCCCTGTAATTGACACCGAGAATAATAATATTGAAGTTTCTGAGTATTCCTTGTGTTCTTTGTCAGAATGTGATCTATGGCATTTTAGATTGGGGCATCTCGGAAAATCTAAAATGGAACATATGATAAAGATGGGTCTACTGCCTGGTTTGTCAAAGGTGAAATTAACACCTTGTGAACATTGCTTAGTATGAAAAATGACTAAGAAACCCTTCGCAGTAGGACATAGATCAAACGAATTGTTAGGGTTGGTTCACTCGGACATTTGTGGCCCCCTAAGCATAAAGACATATAACAACAAAGCATATTTCATAATCTTCATAGATGATTATTCCGGATTTGCCTATGTTTATCTGATTTCTGTAAAATCAGACGCATTTGATTACTTCCGGAAATATAGAATGGAAGTGGAAAGACAACATGGAAGGAATATTAAGGTGTTAAGAACGGATAGAGGTGGGGAATATAACTCAAAGGAATTTGAGTTATATTGTCAAGTACATGGAATTAAAAGATATGTGATAATGCCTTACACGCCCCAACAGAATGGTGTGGCAGAAAGAAAGAATAGAACTTTAATAAATGCTGTTGGATGTATCCTATCGCATTCAGGTCTCCCTAAAAATTTGTGGGGAGAGGCATTGCTTGCGAAAAATTATATCTTAAATAGAATTCTCACAAAATCCGTAGAAAGTACGCCTTATGAATTGTGGAATGAGAGTAAACCTGATTTGAGTCACCTCAAGAAGTGGGGGTCAATTGCTCACATTCTCATTCCGAGTCAACTTAGAGATAAGTTAGACTGAAAGACATTGAAATGTAAATTCAGAGGGTATTGTGAGAAATCATCTGGTTACATATTTTTCCATAAGAAAAAAGAGATCTTTGAATATAGAGATGCGACATTTCTAGAAAATCTAGAGGAAGAGGAATCTCAATAAGAAGAGGAGAAACCTCTGGTTATAATAGATGATGATTATTATAATGATGTCCCTAGAAATGATCCGAAAATTAAGGAAGAACATCAAAATATAGAAAATGAACCAGTACCTATGAATGAAATGTAGATTGATCAACCCGGAATAGGCAACAAAAGATTGAGAACTCTACCAGCATGAATGGATAATTATCATTTGTATTCATGTGAGCCTTCATGTCTGATGATAGGCATGGAAGACGAAAATTACGTAGATCCTATGAATTATATAGATGCGATGAAATCACATGATACGGAATCATGGCAAGATGCTATGAATGAAGAAATTGATTCCATGAAAATGAACAAGGTATGGGAATTATGTGATCTACTAAAGAATCGAAATGCTATAAGATGCAAATGGGTATTTAAGAAAAAACTTCTAGCTGATGGGTCTGTTGATAAATATAAGGCTCGGTTAGTTGTCAAGGGGTTTACGCATAAACCAAGTATAGATTTTCAAGAAATCTATTCACCAATGACTAAGTTTGCATCAATAAGAATGATCTTGGCAATTGTTACATATTTTGATCTGGAGCTGCACCAGATAGATGTAAAAACAACATTCCTTAACGTAGAGTTGAAGAAAGACATCTATGTGTAACAACATGAGGGATTTTAGGTGGAAGGACAAGAGGAAAGGGTATGCAAGTTGAAGAAATTAATATACGGTTTAAAACAATCTTCTAGACAATGGTATCTCAAATTCCACGAAGTAATTGTCCAACTAGGGTTTGTTTCAAACAAGTTGGATAACTGTGTGTATGTCATGAATAGTGAGAGTAAATATATCATGTTATCCCTATATGTGGATGATATTTTACTCGCCAGTAATGACATAGAAATATTGAATAAAGTCAAATTTGAACTTAGTGGAAAGTTTGAGATGAAGGACATGGGTGAGGCATCCTATGTTCTTGGTGTACAAATCCTAAGGGATAGAAAGTCTAGAATATTGTATGTAAACCAGGAAAAATATTTGAGGTCTGTACTTAAGAGATTCGGAATGCATAATAACAATCCGGCACCTACACTGTTAGTCCATCAGAAACAGTTGTATAAGGGTCAATGTCCTGGAGAGGGACAAGAGCCGCTCATGGTGCCGTATGCACAAGCAGTCGGAAGTTTGATGTATGCAATGATGTGTACTAGACCGGATTTGACATAACCAGTCAGTTTTGTAAGTAGATACCAAAGTAATCTTGGTCCAGCACATTGGGAAGCTGTTAAAAGGATTTTGAAATATCTAAGAGGAACTTTGCACCACAGTCTTGTTTATCAAGCTGATACACTTGGGGTTCTCGAATATTCGGATGTAGACTTTTGAGGAGATAAAGATGACGGAAAGTCCACGTCGGGACATTTGTTCATCTTTGGTGGTGGTGTTGTTTATTTGGAAAGTATGAAACATGGATGTGTTGCTCGATACACACAGGAAGCTGAGTACGTTGCATGTAGTACAGCTGCTACTCATGCAGTTTGGATCAGAAGATTCTTGAATGATTTGAATCTCAATTTGGTAGATGGACCAATTGAGATGTACTGTGATAATCATGTGGCTATTAGCTTGATTAACAGTGGAGCAAACAGTTCAAGAGGAAAGCATATTGAAGTATAATATCACTATATCCGAGATATTGTATAGAAAGGAGAAATAAAAGTGACTTCTGTTCCCACAAGTGATATGATTGCTGATCCATTGACGAAAAGTATCTCAGCGGAAAATTTCATTAAGCATGTTAGCTTAATGGGGCTTAGGAATATATAAGCCAGAAATGAATATTTTCATGGATAATGAAAATAATGATACCTCTGACAGATAATGGGAGTGTATCAGAACAGTACTCACGCATAGTGAGACAATGAGAAGAATGATACCTCTAATGGACAGTGGGAGTGTATTGGAAATACTACTCATGGATAATGAGAGTATAACATTTATGAATAGTGATGGTGGATGAAAATGTTACTCACGTACAGTGGGGAACAGTTGGCCAAGTGAGAGTATGTCGAAAGTTACTCACGGATAGTGGGAGTGTTTCGACAGAAATATTGTACCACTCACAGACAGTGGGGATATAATAGTTTGTTGGCCAAGTGGGAGATGTTGGTAGATGACAAACGTCAACGATGGCGGCACCGAATGGACTTAGAGTCCATTCGGCGCCGAACTCCGACAATCCTCCACCGGGAATCACAGAAGTGGGTGGGGTGCACAATGAGAGTGGGACGGAGGGGAGGTGGGGTGAAAGCACCCTATAAATTGGATGGCTTGCCCATCGGAATGACATCGAAGGATCGAACAGATCTGAAGATTAACCCACCTCGTCGGAGTCCCAATCGCAAACCCACAGAAACTGACCTCACCTGGGTACGATCCTACAATGTCCTCGTATAAAATCTCCTTTAATAGTAGGACTTTCGTTGGAAGGTCGACTTGCCGTTAACTGGACTGAGGAATTGACGCCCTACAATCTGTGGCGACCCGAATTCCGGATACCAGGTATACCCGATAGGACTACCGAATACACGTGATACAACTTGGAACCCGCGAGGCCTCCCAAGAGCGGTAAAGCTCCGAAGGGAAAAAGGATTGTCGTGTAGTACATTGAACTGACAGATATAGCAGCAAGCAATTAAATTTCGTTAAATCGGGTTGCTAAAGTAGCAGAAATAAAATTATATTTTAATTAACAGATTTTACACAATTATATACCCAGAGTCAAGTCCAAAGGAAAGACAGCAAGTTTACCAAGTACAGTCGACAAAAAAGAAAGACGTACCGGGAAGTCGGGGGAAGCCCGACGGAGGTACCAGCTGGCAGCTACGACTCGAACTCCAGGATCCACGGAAGCAGAACGAACCCGTCACCCCACCTGAAAAGCAGAGGTGAGTCTCGTGTCACTGGCTCAGTAGGGGTCACGCGAATCCCCACTAAAAAACACGCAGTAACACGGAACAACAGGAACAACAGCAAGGAACAGCACTAGAAAGCTGTAAAAGAAAGGGAAGCATGAGTAGGGAACATGTAAGGACGAGGGGAATAACCCTAACATGCAAGCAAGCCTAGAAAGGGAAAGAAGAGTAGGGGGCAGCAAGGAAAAGGGGAAAAAGCCAAACAAAACATCCCAACCTATACCTACAACAGGCATGCAAAAGAAGGCCGAGAAAAGACCTAGATAGGCACAGACAACACGACCGGAGAGTCGTGCACAGGACAGGATACAGACCTCGAGTATAGCCACTGAAAGGCCAACCTGGACAGGTCACAACACAGAAAGAGCACGGGAGTCGTGCGCCACGCGACGGAAAACCCCCGCACCGGGAGAACGGCCAGATGCGTCCACTGACGTCTTACACTACACCAGAACACCCACCACAAGTGTCCCGACCACCCGCCAAGCGCGACCAACACGGACAAGGCCGAGTCGCAGACCCACGTGGAAACACAGGTACAAGAACTAGTCAGGGTCACGCCCGTCGGCGTCAGTCCTCAGCCCCTGACCACGTGTGCACACACTGGCTCCTGCCTAGAGCCAGGCCTCTAGCTAGTTTTCTCCCCCAGTAGGATGCTACGGTAACCGCAGGAGCCGACGGAAACTAGCTTACAAACCGGATATCGGGGTCACCCCTCAACTGCTGGACGTCTAGGGCGATGCAAGGAAGAAGCTCGAAACGCGGCGCTGAAGTACGGACAGTCGAACATGCACTGTCACCCGTACTTCAAACACCAAAGGCAGCACAAGAAACTGCCGACAGACTCGGAATCGTAGTCTTAGCCTTCATAGGAGCATCAACCGACGTCCACGGGGAAAGCGGCCAAACCACGGGGGCGATAGACAACACCACAAACCTACCCCCAAATAGCCCCTAACATCACCTAGCACGGACCCACAACACACGGCCGCACACTGAAAAGCCCAACGGCCATCACGGCCACAACAGGACTGTAACGGCCTAGCACAGGCGCGTTACACGAGACTAACGCACCGGGGCGGGCGCGTCAGAGCCAACATGCTCAAAGATAGAACACGAACCACGTAACACTCCAGGGCAGGTGCGTTACAGCGGCCTAACGCACGAGCGCAGACGCGTTACGCCCACCTAACGCGTGAGGACAGGCGCGTTACGCCAACCGGCCCAAAATCTAGAACTCAGACAAGCAGCACGTAACAGTCCACGGGGGACGCGTTACAGCACTGTGACGCAAGGGGGCAGGGCCGTTAGAGACAGCCAACACAGCCACCCAACGCAGCTAAACGATGTGTAACGGCCTGGGGCGGGCGCGTTACACAAACCTAACGCACCAGGGCGGGCACGTCAGGGGAACCGACCGAACCAAAACACAAGAAGACAAAATAGGCGTGATGCATCACCCCGGATGCGTCGGAGAGCTGTGACGCGCCTCCCCTGGGCCGTCACACTCCCACAGCCACGAAGAACTGAAAACGCCCAGACGCTGTGACGGTCTGTCGTAGGGCCGTCAGAGACATGTGACGGTCTCTGAAACGACCGCTACACCGGTCACAGCGGGAAAACAGTGGAAACGCCAAATCAGGCCGTTCCACGCTCCATTCACGCCGAAGCGCAGGGGAAACAAAGCTACACGATGGAAAACAACATCTGGAGGCTAAAAATCCCACATGCATGGATTAAAATACAAGATCGGGGTGATTCTAACGAATCGACCCAAAATGAGCCACCGAAGTTCCCGGACCCCTACCGGCCCCGAATGACAACCGATCGACACGAAACTGACATGAATGGGATCCAGACATCCCAGCGGTCATTTTGACACTAACTACGATGAGAATGGTTGCCATTTTTCGGCGAACCCTGAAAACTCCAAAAACTATGGTTTTCCCTAAATCGGCCCGATCTCCCCTGATCGAGCACCAAACTACGCACAGAAGCAGGGAAAATGTGCAGAACGAAGTGGCGGTCCATCTCCCTACCTCCACCGAAGAAACCGTGCCCCGAAGGGACTAAACCACGCCGAAAACCACCGAATCACGAACGACGCCCTCTCGGAATCCACCGAGGGATCGCGCCCGCCACGCTCCATCCGCTGCTCCTTCCCGCGAACCGATCACTCGAGCACGTCCACGCCTCAGCCAGCTCCGCAACGGGGCGCGCCCCGCGCCAAACGGACCAGAGACGGGAGAGAACGGAGTGAGATAGCGTGAAGTTGAAAATGAGCAAGAGAGATAGTGGAATTGAATTTATAGAAAGAAATTAGGAATTTTTCCTAATTTCTGTAAAATCCGATTTTTGGCCCGGTCTCAGAAAAATACGCAAAAATAGTCAAAACGATCGGCTCGAAGAGTACATCGCCACCGTATCGTCCACGAGTCGATGAAGTGAGAGATAAACTCACCGCAGGGTTCCGTAACTAGTACGAGAGAAAAACCCACACGGATCGTAAAACTCAACTCGGAAGCTACAAAAGTGAACCGAAACTCACCGAAAAAGATCCGAAAGACCCAATAAAGATCCAACAAAGATCCGAGACATTACATCCTCCCCTCCTTTAAGAAATTTCATCCTCGAAATTCAAGGACTAGCAAGGGTAAGCAGGGAAGGACAACCCGACAACACAACCACAAAACGACATGAACCACGAGAAACAACAGCAAGACGGCAGCACTCGCAGGATTCCGGCTCCGTACAGGACACAGAACCACGGAATACCACTGCAAGCAGGGTCGCATCAAGGCATAATAGCAGCTGATCACACGACTTCCAGGGAACGAGTCATGCATCGAGCAGCTCACCGAGAAAAGACCCACGACAGCAATAAACGAGAATCACGAAACCTAACGCCAGCTGAAGACTGTACTGGACTTAAGGACTCTGGAAACTGTATATCTGAGATTCCCATGTACTTCACACAACAACGCTCTGATACCAACTGTGGCGACCCGGATTCCGGATACCAGGTATACCCGGTAGGACTACCGAATACACGTGATACAACTTGGAACCCGCGAGGCCTCCCAAGAGCGGTAAAGCTTCGAAGGGAAAAAGGATTGTCGTGTAGTACATTGAACTGACAGATATAGCAGCAAGCAATTAAATTTCGTTAAATCGGGTTGCTAAAGTAGCAGAAATAAAATTATATTTTAATTAACAGATTTTGCACAATTATATACCCAGAGTCAAGTCAAAAGGAAAGACAGCAAGTCTACCAAGTACCGTCGACAGAAAAGAAAGACGTACCGGGAAGTCGGGGGAAGCCCGACGGAGGTACCAGCTGGCAGCTACGACTCGAACTCCAGGATCCACGGAAGAAGAACGAACACGTCACCCCACCTGAAAAGCAGGGGTGAGCCTCGTGTCACTAGCTCAGTAGGGGTCACGCGGATCCCCACTGAAAAACACGCAGTAACACGGAACAACAGGAACAACAGCAAGGAACAACACTAGAAAGCTGTAAAAGAAAGGGAAGCATGAGTAGGGAACATGTAAGGACGAGGGGAATAACCCGAATAGGCAAGCAGGCCTAGAAAGGGAAAGAGGAGTAGGGGGCAGCAAGGAAAAAGGGAAAAAGCCAAACAAAACACCCCAACCTACACCTACAACAGGCATGCAAAAGAAGGCCTAGAAAAGACCTAGACAGGCACAGACAACACGATCGGAGAGTCGTGCACAGGACAGGATACAAACCTCGAGTAGAGCCACAAAAAGGCCAACCTGGACAGGTCACAATAGAGCACGGGAGTCGCGCGCCACGCGACGGAAAACCCCCGTACCGGGAGAACGTCCAGATGCGTCTACTGACGTCTTACACTGCACCAGAACACCCACCACAAGTGTCCCGACCACCCGCCAAGCGCGACCAACAAGGACAAGGCCGAGTCGCAGACCCACGTGGAAACACAGGTACAAGTACTAGTCAGGGTCACGCCCGTCGGCGTCAGTCCTCAGCCCCTGACCATGTGTGCACACACTGGCTCCTGCCTAGAGCCAGGCCTCTAGCAAGTTTTCTCTCCCCGTAGGACGCTACGGTAACCGCAGGAGCCGACGGAAACTAGCTTACAAACCGGATATCGGGGTCACCCCTCGACTACTGGACGTCTAGGGCGACGCAAGGAAGAAGCTCGAAATGCGGCGCTGAAGTACAGACAGTCGAACATGCACTGTCACCCGTACCTCAAACACCAAAGGCAGCACAACAAACTGCCGATAGACACGGAATCGTAGTCTTAGCCTTCATAGGAGCATCAACCGACGTCCACGGGGAAAGCGGCCAGACCACGGGGGAGACAGACAACACCACAAACCTACCCCCAAACAGCCCCTAACATCACCTAGCACGGACCCACAACACACGGCCGCACACCGAAAAACCCAACGGCCATCACGGCCACAACAGTACTGTAACGGCCTAGCACAGGCGCGTTACACGAGCCTAACGCACCGGGGCGGGTGTGTCAGAGCCAACAGGCTCAAAGACAGAACACGAACCACGTAACGCTCCAGGGCAGGTGCATTACAGCGGCCTAACGCACGAGCGCAGACGCGTTATGCCCACCTAACGTGTGAGGACAGGCGCGTTACGCCAACCGACCCAAAATCTAGAACTCAGACAAGCAGCACGTAACGGTCCACGGCGGACGCGTTACAGCACTGTGACGCAAGGGGGCAGGGCCGTTAGAGACAGCCAACACAGCCACCCAACGCAGCTAAACGAAGTGTAACGGCCTGGGGCGGGCACGTTACACAAACCTAACGCACCAGGGCGGGCGCGTCAGGGGAACCGACCGAACCAAAACACAAGAAGACAAAATGGGCGTGACGCATCACCCCAGACGCGTCGGAGAGCTGTGACGCGCCTCCCCTGGGCCATCACACTCCCACAACCACGAAGAACTGAAAATGCCCAGACGCTGTGACGGTCTGTCGTAGGGCCGTCAGAGCCATGTGACGGTCTCTGAAACGACCACAACACCGGTCACGGCGGGAAAACAGTGGAAACGCCAAATCGGGCCGTTCCACGCCCCATTCACGCCGAAGCGCAGGGGAAACAAAGCTACACGATGGAAAATAACATCTGGAGGCTAAAAAGCCCACATGCATGGATTAAAATGTAAGATCGGGGTGATTCTAACGAATCGACCCAAAACGAGCCACCGAGGTTCCCGGACCCCTACCGGCCCCGAATGACAACCGATCGACACGAAACTGACATGAATGGGATCCAGACATCCCAGGGGACGAGAACCGTTTTCCGGCGAACCCTGAAAATCCCAAAAACTACAGTTTTCACTAAATCGGCCCGATCTCCCCCGATCGAGCACCAAACTACGCACAGAAGCAGGGAAAACGTGCAGAACGAAGTGGCGGTCCATCTCCCTACCTCCACCGAATAAACTGTGTCCCGAAGGGACTAAACCACGCCGAAAACCACCGAATCACGAACGACGCCCTCTCGGAATCCACCGAGGGATCACGCCCGCCACGCTCCATCCGCTGCTCCTTCCCGCAAATCGATCACTCGAGCACGTCCACGCCTCAGCCAGCTCCGCAACGGTGCGCGCCCCGCGCCGAACGGACCAGAGACGGGAGAGAACGGAGTGAGATAGCGTGAAGTTGAAAATGAGCAGGAGAGATAGTGAAATTTAATTTATAGAAAGAAATTAGGAAATTTTTCTAATTTCCAAAAAATCCGATTTTTGGCCCGGTCTCAGAAAAATACGCAAAAATAGTCAAAACGATCGGCTCGAAGAGTACATCGCCACCGTATCGTCCACGAGTCGATGAAGTGAGAGATAAACTCACCGCAGGGTTCCGTAACTAGTACGGGAGAAAAACCCACACGGATCGTAAAACTCAACTCGGGAGCTACAAAAGCGAACCGAAACTCACCGAAAAGGATCCGAAAGACCCAATAAAGATCCAACAAAGATCCGAGACATTACACAATGTGTTGCCATAAATTTCTTATCTGCCAAAATGGCGTCCTAACGTATGTCGCTATTTTCCTACTTCCAAAAAATATATAGAAAATCAAATAATCTTGGCAGAGAAATTGATTACATAAGTATTCATTTTTCTCCATTATGCATTTCGGATCTTATATGACTATTTTCAACAAAAAGCAATTAACTCCATGTATGCTCAAATTTAAATGTGAGATTTGATTTAAATATGAGAATTGCATAACTATGTTTATTAAACCCTTAAAATAGCATATGTGCTATGAATAGATATACAAAATTGAGTACTCATCGGCATTCCTCACGACCACCCCCTCACCTCTGCTATTGAAGTTTCTTCAGCTTAGTTATTATTTTTCTTTTTCTTTTAAAACTCAAGGACCAAGGACAAACTAAAAGGTACAAATAATTCACAGAGGGGCTGGTTTAATCTAGGTAAAACAATTCAAATATTAAGCATAACTTTTGAAGCACAGGGAAAATGAGTGTAAAATGATTTCTCTGCCATTATGAATAGAATAAGGATATAGATGTAAGTTAGGCAAGACTAGAACATGAAAGAAGATCAACAAAAAGAGAAGAAAAAGGACCAACATGGAGAACTTTCAATCAGATACTCTTGACTCAGTCTTCTTCAACTCAATTTCATTTTCATTGTATTAGCTCCTTGATAAATGACTTTGCATTAGCTCCCAAATGTTTGAAGCAACCTTCTCTAAGTACATAAGCTCATGAACCTTCTTCTACTCAAGGAAGGAAGACTCCAGGATTGGTGTGACGACCCAGGAGATCCAGATACCGATAACCCGATATCATCGATTTACCGATACCAAGAGCTCGGGGAAACCACCCAAGAGGCTCATGAGGCCCCGTGAGGGTTAGTGAGTGTTTGTCGAGGGGATGCATAACGAATAGAAATTACACGTGCAATATTAATTAAAGCATTCATTTGAACTTTAAACGGAAGCAATTGCATATATATCAGAGTGGTAAATTTATACAAGTAGTCCAGATTCATATATCACAAGTCCCACACTGTACAATGGTCCAAAAATAAATAACTACACGGGACGAAGCCCGGCCAAAAGAAGAAAGAACAGACTGACCACTGACAGACCACTGACAGACCACTGCTGGCTCTAAGGCTTTTCGCCGAAAGCGCGAGAGAATACCGCAGTTGGTTGCTCCGCCTCACCTGTAAAAGGAAGGGGTGAGTCTCACAGCAGAGACTCAGTAGGGTTCACAGGACCCCTAACTCGCAACTAACTAAAGGAAAGCAGTAAAACATGCATTGGCATAAATAAATGATAATTGAAAAAGCTGTAAAACTAACTAAACAGTTTATGAACAGCTATCTAATATGCCAATTTAATTCAAATGCGAGTATTCGAAATCTACCAATAGACAATAACTCAATCATTTCCAAGTGACAAGAGTGAAAAGAAGAGGAGGTCCACCAGAAGAAGAAACCAGATGCGTCCACTGACGGCTTACACTGCGTCTCAAGTATCTACGCAAGCCTAATCATAGCAAGCGAGACGCGTAACAGTACCAAAACAAGTAACTAGTCAGAGCAACACTCGTCAGTGTCTGTCCAGGTCTCTGACCACGTGTGCACACACTGGCTCGTGCCTAGAGCCAGGCCTCTAGCTAGTATTCCCCTCCGTAGGACGCTACGGTTGGACCGGGGCCCACGGAACTAGCTTAAAAACCGTCTCACGGGACTACCCCACCACCTCTCCCGGGTGGGATCAACACTAAAGGTCGTCGGGCTACGACTGGTGGTTCCATCACTAGGAAAGAGAATAAAGCTCTATTGGCCTCAAAACATGCCATCATTCATGATTTTTTTTTTAATTTTTTTTTATATAAGGGGAGGGGAAAGCGGGGGCCAAGCCTCCTGCAAGGAGGCGGGACTCGATCCCGCACCCTCCTGCCACCTGCGCAGGAGGGGGGAGGGGGATGTCCACCCCGCCACTGGTGGGGGGACCATCATTCATGATAACGATTAAACATTTCAAACATGCAAAACTGGATGCATAGCTAGTTGAATCATGTTAAAATGGCAATTATTCATTTATACATGCATGAATTTGCTAAAATGGCAAGTATGCGACTATAAATGCATAATTAATTTAATATGCTAAGATGGCCATTTTTTCAATAATTCAATATGCCAATTGAACATGCTAAAACAGCAATCATTTCATAACTAAATGCTTAACTATTGAACATATTGAAATGGCGTACACGCATCATTATAGAACAAGCGGTCGGACTAGGGCCGCTATGATTTTAGGTGGTCGAACGACAAACCGCCGCGTGCTACTCAACGGATTAACCGTGAGACTTCTTCCACCATTCAAATTAATTTATTTACGCAGTCAAGATGTCAGCCGCTTGGGTTAATAAATAGGTTATGGCATACAGTTATAAAAATCTAGAATAACTGAAACATAGTCCTTACCGGAGGACCGGACCTACCGAAATTTTAACCGCAGCCTCTCCCGGTCGATTCAAATCGACGGGAGTTATTATTTTTAACCTGTTTCCTGCCAAACCATTTTTAACCTGCTCCCTGCCAATCCATCATCATAGCATTCCACCATCATAGCATAATAATTTATCGCCTAAAAACTCAGTGACGATGGGCATGCTGTTAAAACATAAAGATGATAGGCATGCTATTAAAACATAAAGACGATGGGCATGCTTTGAAAACATAAAGACGATGGGCATGCTATTAAAGCAGTTTAATGGGTTAGGACTACGATCCCCCTACCTTAAACTTGCCGAAAGGTCCGATTGGGCCGCATGCAAGCCAAGAGACGCGCCGTAGTCCGTCTCTCCCGGTCGCCTCTCCACGCCGGGGTTCGGTCCGGGTTAACTTCCCCACGATCCTCGTGTCACGGGAAAATCTCCGCCGACCCTAGCACGAGAGAAAGGCCGATTAGCCGCGAGAAGGAAGGAAAAGAGCCGTCGATGTCGCTGAAGGGTTCGCACCACCGCGCCGGGGTCGGAGCCGACGAGGATGCCGACGTGGCCTTGCCTCCACTAGTCCGCCGGCGGAGCCGTCGGCCGTCCTCCACCGGTCTTGGGAAGAGGAAGGCGAGAGAGAGGGGGGGCTAGCCACGGGCCTCCTCCTCCTCCTTGCTGCTAGGCCGTCGCCGGCGTTCCTCCGTCGTCGCCGGCCAGTGGCCGCCACCGTGCCGGGG
Organism: Amorphophallus konjac; assembly: GCA_022559845.1. NCBI lineage: Eukaryota > Viridiplantae > Streptophyta > Magnoliopsida > Alismatales > Araceae > Amorphophallus > Amorphophallus konjac. The sequence goes on from CM040120.1 coordinate 28,953,030, forward strand.
TAGCCGCACCGACAAGAGGGCCAGAGGGGGAGGCGGAGTCACCGCCTCGGCAAGCTCGCGCGACCGCCCGTGGGTTTGTCCGCGGTGTCCTGTGCGTTCGATGAAAACGGGAAAAGGGGGAGGGGGAGAAGAATTGGGAAAGTAGGAGAGAGAGGGGAGATCGACCGGTTAAAAAAAGTTAACATATTATTTATTTTTTTTTATTTTTAACCCCCTTTTGCACTTTAAACCCCCAAAGAAGAAAAATCGTGTAAATGCCCACTAAATTCCTTAAAAAAAATAATCGGATCTCACAGTCCCTCCCTCCTAATAGAAATTTCGTCCTCGAAATTTAAAAGGAAGGACAAGGAGAGAACTGAAGGAATTTATACCTTAATCGAACAAGAAAGGAAATTGTCGACGCATTTCATCCTCACGTTCCCCTGTAGCTTCATTGCCAGAGTGACGCTGCCAGTCATCCTTAACCAGAGGAATTACTTAATTTTTCAATCGTTGCTCACGATGATCTTCAATGCTAAGCGAATACTCCGATATAGAAATCTGCAGTCACTTCAGGCCAAACTGAATCATCAAGCACGTGAGATGCATCAGAAACATATTTCCTCAACTGGGACACATGAAAAAAAAATCGTGGATAGCTTGCATCACTGCTGGCAATTGAAGTCGATAAGCCACTTGGCCTACACGTTCCAAAATAGGAAACGGGCCAATATAACGAGGACTGAGCTTTCCACTCTTCCCAAATCTCATAACGCCTTTCATAGGAGATATTTTCACAAACACCATATCTCCAGGCTTAAACTGCAATGGTCGCCTGCACTGATCTGCATAGCTCTTCTGTCGACTCTGAGCTGTCAACATTTTCTGCCTAATCAAGCGAACCACATCAGCACATTGCTGAACCATATCAGGTCCTATCAATAACCTGTCACCGACCTCAAACCAGTTTAAAGGTGTACGACAAAGACGCCCATATAAAGCTTCATACGGTGCCATGCCAATGCTGGAGTGATAACTGTTATTATAAGCAAATTCCACAAGTGGCAAATGCTGACACCACGAACCCTGCCAATCTAGGCAACACGATCTCAGCATATCTTCTAAAGTCTGAATAGTCCTTTCTGATTGACCATCTGACTGCGGATGATAAGCTGAACTAAAGGCTAACTCTGTGCCCAACGCCTTTTGAAAACTGCGCCAGAAGCCAGAAGTAAACCGTGGGTCGCGATCTGACACAATTGATATTGGAATTCCATGCAATGGCACAATCCTTTGAACATAAAGCTCGGCCAATTTCTGAACACTCCAGGTAACTTTAATTGGCAATAATCTTGCTGTTTTTGTCAGTCGATCAACTAATAGCCAGATACCATCGAAGCCTTGTGAAGTCCGAGGTAAATTCACAACAAAATCTATCGTGGCACGATGCCATTTCCACGCCGGAATTTCTAAAGGTTGAAGCATTCCTCCAGGTTTTTGATGCTCGATTTTAACCTGTTGGCATGTCAAACACTTAGACATAAATTCAACCACATCCTCCAATCTGGCCACCAGAACTGCCTTCCAGACTTTAATACATCTTGGTAGCATTAGGGCGAAACGCAAAACGGGATCTATGACCTTCATACGAAAAGGTAATTCTCAAGCTATCAACAGCTGGAATACACAACATGCCTCGGAAGCTAACTAGCAAATGACTGATCACATTCATGCTCAGAGCATCAGCCACAGCATTTGCATCTCCTTCCACAGACCGAAAGGGGTCCAAACGACATTAAAAACGCTAAGAACGGGCGATTTCATCACATCGACTCCAGACGAGTTATAGGTAGAGTCGGGCTTATACCGACTCTGATTCTCAACCAGACACCGTAAAATTGGCGGGGATGATGGCCCAACATGCCGGAGTTCAAATGAAACTAATAAGATATGAAACCATCGCCAAAGCGACTGAATCGCGCCGAAAATCATCTCACGAGCCCGAACGTCGGTTTTGAATTCATCGATCGGAATCGTGCTTATCACACTCCGCTTCTCATACCGTCACGCGCCTGACCAACTCTGCGTCATCACCACCTCACCCACAGATCTCCTCCGTCTGCAGCCGGAGCAGAGAGGGGAGAGAAGGGAGAACGAGAGAAAGAAAAGGCACATGAGAGAATGAGTGGGAGGAGAGAGGAAGGGAAAGAAAAGGGGAAAAAATTAGGAACTTTCCTAATTCCCAAAAATTCGATCCTCCGATTCAGAAAAATTCAAAAAAACAATCGAAACGTTCCTCTTAAAGCGAACATCGTAGCAGTAATGTCTTCAAGGAGAAAAACTGGGACAATGATAGTCTTTTTCCCCCAATAAACCTAACAGATGTGCTCGCAGTTCTTTCAATTCGATTGGAGCCACATGGTAAGGTTCCTATGCTAAAGGTGCCGCAGCTGAAATTAATTCAATTACCATCTCTATTTCTCACTGAGGAGGTAAGCTTGGCAACGCATCAAGAAATACATCAGGAAATTCACAGACCACAGGAATAGCATTGATATCCTGCTGTGGTGCCTCAACAACAACCACAGAAGCTAAGAATCCCTGACAACCTGCATTAAGCAATCTACATGCTCATATAGCAGAAATAAGCAAGCGAGAAGAACGAGATCGAATATCTTGAAAATAGAATGTTAGTCTCCCCTGTGGTCGAAAGTAGACTTTTCTGGATCTGCAATCAACCACGGCTCTGTACTCTTTTAACCAACCTATGCCCAGAATAATATCAGAATCAACCAGCCGCATTGCATATAATCTAGCTCGCAATTGCCGATTATTAATCATAATAGGAGTCTCTTCTAGGCAGAGAGACCTAGACATGAAATTTTCAGAAGACAAATCAACTAGCAACTCACATGTCAACTCAGATATCAGCTCCTCGATACAAACAATAAGGTCTTCAGAAACAATTGAATGAGAAGCACTTAGATCTAATGGAACATGAGTTGCATAACCATAGAGTATAATCGTACCTTCCACGAGATACGATGCCACGGCTTCAGCACAAGTTAGACCTTCTCTTTTGCTTTCCGTCGACTGAAGTAGGCTGTTGAGACGAGGCTGAAGCTGGGGAATGTTGTTGAGGTTGTGGTGGTGAAGGAGATCTAAACTGAGACAATTGTGGTTGAGAAAACTGCACCGGTTTCGACCTCTGTGGACAGTCTCGAACCACATGTCCCGGTTGATCGCATCGGAAACAAACCACCGGCATTGAACACGGTACGCCTGGGTGGCTCCCACCACATCTTGAACACTGCCTCGGTTGACTCGCCACAAGTCCCTGACATTGCTGAGAAGAAGGCGTTGACTGCTGAATAATGCCAAGAGATGCCTGTTGGGCAAGCCACTTCTTACGCTCCCTGAATCTCTTGAACTTGTTCCTGATCTTCTTGAACGAGGGTTCACCATCGGCAGTAGGTACAGAAAAGGGAACACTCGTCGCAGTCTGTTGAATGACTTGCCGAACAGTACCTGAAGATGCCTGCTTGGCAGGCCGCTTCTTAGCCCTTCTGATCATCTTCTTAGACTTCTTAGTCTTTGATTTCTTCGAGACAGAAGGATCACTAGAAGAAGGAACATCAGATGGAACAGAAGGCGGCACTCTTTGCAGTTGAATTGTGGCCCGCACCACACTACCTGCTTCCGGGCATTCCATTGAACGGAACACGCGCTCGGTAGCATCTAGCCACGCCTTAACTGCCTCAGGATCTGCTCGACCTTCAGAAGTTAGTGAATAGGACAGCAAAGGCTCTCTGCCAGGGCCACCCAGAAGTTAGTGAATAGGACAGCAAAGGCTCTCTGCCAGGGCCACCCTGCAAATCATCTCCAAGTGGAGTAGGACGATCATCTTGAGCTGGAGCTGGCACAAGGACAGAAGGATGGGAGGTGCCACTATCCTCCCTAGGAACACGAGGACTCATACGAGGCGGCATATTGATCTAAAAAGCACACAACAACGAAAAACAACAGAAAATCCGTCAATAAGCACGAAAAACATCCTAAGCCAGCAGTAGTAGACACACATGGACTTGTTCTGGACTAATGCAATTTCAATTCCTTACACAATTCCTCAACACCGCTCTGATACCAACTGTGACGACCCAGGAGATCCAGATACCGATAACCCGATATCATCGATTTACCGATACCAAGAGCTCGGGGAAGCCACCCAAGAGGCTGATGAGGCCCCGTAAGGGTTAGTGAGTGTTTGTCGAGGGGATGCATAATGAATAGAAATTACACGCGTAATATTAATTAAAGCATTCATTTGAACTTTAAACGGAAGCAATTGCATATATATCAGAGTGGTAAATTTATACAAGTAGTCCATATTCATATATCACAAGTCCCACACTGTACAATGGTCCAAAAATAAATAACTACACGGGACGAAGCCAGGCCAAAAGAAGAAAGAACAGACAGACCACTGACAGACCACTGCTGGCTCTAAGGCTTTTCGCCGAAAGCGCGAGAGAATCCCGCAGTTGGTTGCTCCGCCTCACCTGTAAAAGGAAGGGGTGAGTCTCACAGCAGAGACTCAGTAGGGTTCACAGGACCCCTAACTCGCAACTAACTAAAGGAAAGCAGTAAAACATGCATTGGCATAAATAAATGACAATTGAAAAAGCTGTAAAACTAACCAAACAGTTTATGAACAGCTATCTAATATGTCAATTTAATTCAAATGCGAGTATTCGAAATCTACCAATAGACAATAACTCAATCATTTCCAAGTGACAAGAGTGAAAAGAAGAGGAGGTCCACCAGAAGAAGAAACCAGATGCGTCCACTGACGGCTTACACTGCGTCTCAAGCATCTACGCAAGCCTAATCATAGCAAGCGAGACGCGTAACAGTACCAAAACAAGTAATTAGTCAGAGCAACACTCGTCAGTGTCTGTCCAGGTCTCTGACCACGTGTGCACACACTGGCTCGTGCCTAGAGCCAGGCTTCTAACTAGTATTCCCCTCCGTAGGACGCTACGGTTGGACCGGGGCCCACGGAACTAGCTTAAAAACCGTCTCACGGGACTACCCCGCCACCTCTCCCGGGTGGGATCAACACTAAAGGTCGTCGGGCTACGACTGGTGGTTCCATCACTAGGAAAGAGAATAAAGCTCTATTGGTCTCAAAACATGCCATCATTCATGATAACGATTAAACATTTCAAACATGCAAAACTGGATGCATAGCTAGTCGAATCATGTTAAAATGGCAATTATTCATTTATACATGCATGAATTTGCTAAAATGGCAAGTATGCGACTATAAATGCATAATTAATTTAATATGCTAAGATGGCCATTTTTTCAATAATTCAATATGCCAATTGAACATGCTAAAACAGCAATCATTTCATAACTAAATGCTTAACTATTGAACATATTGAAATGGCGTACACGCATCATTATAGAACAAGCGGTCGGACTAGGGCCGCTATGATTTTAGGTGGTCGAACGACAAACCGCCGCGTGCTACTCAACGGATTAACCGTGAGACTTCTTCCACCATTCAAATTAATTTATTTACGCAGTCAAGATGTCAGCCGCTTGGGTTAATAAATAGGTTATGGCAGACAGTTATAAAAATCTAGAATAACTGAAACATAGTCCTTACCGGAGGACCGGACCTACCGAAATTTTAACCGCAGCCTCTCCCGGTCGATTCAAATCGACAGGAGTTATTATTTTTAACTTGTTTCCTGTCAAATCATTTTTAACCTGCTCCCTGCCAATCCATCATCATAGCATTCCACCATCACAGCATAATAATTTATCGCCTAAAAACTCAACGACGATGGGCATGATGTTAAAACATAAAGACGATAGACATGCTATTAAAACATAAAGACGATGGGCATGCTTTGAAAACATAAAGACGATGGGCATGCTATTAAAGCAGTTTAATGGGTTAGGACTACGATCCGCCTACCTTAAACGTGCCGAAAGGTCCGATTGGGCCGCATGCAAGCCAAGAGACGCACCGTAGTCCGTCTCTCCCGGTCGCCTCTCCACGCCGGGGTTCGGTCCGGGTTGACGTCCCCACGATCCTCATGTCGCGGGAAAATCTCCGCCGACCCTAGCACGAGAGAAAGGCCGATTAGCCGCGAGAAGGAAGGAAAAGAGCCGTCGATGTCGCTGAAGGGTTCGCACCACCGCGCCGGGGTCGGAGCCGACGAGGATGCCGACGTGGCCTTGCCTCCACTAGTACGCCGGCGGAGCCGTCGGCCGTCCTCCACCGGTCTTGGGAAGAGGAAGGTGAGAGAGAGGGGGGGCTAGCCACGGGACTCCTCCTCCTCCTTGCTGCTAGGCCGTCGCCGGCGTTCCTCCTCCGTCGCCGGCCAGTGGCCGCCACCGTGCCGGGGTCGCCGCGCCGACAAGAGGGCCGGAGGGGGAGGCGGAGTCACCGCCTCGGCGAGCTCGCGCGGCCGCCCGTGGGTTTGTCCGCGGTGTCCTGTGCGTCCGATGAAAACGGGAAAAGGGGGAGGGGGAGAAGAATTGGGAAAGTAGGAGAGAGAGGGGAGATCGACCGGTTAAAAAAAGTTAACATATTATTTTTTTTGATTTTTAACCCCCTTTTGCACTTTAAACCCCCAAAGAAGCAAAATCGTGTAAATGCCCACTAAATTCCTTAAAAAAAATAATCGCATCTCACAATTGGGCTCCGATCGGTTAGGCCAGAACCAATCCGGATCAATGGGATCGGCTGATCCCAGGCCGATTGCAATCCAAGTCGGTTGAGTCAGGTCAGCCACAGAGTGAAGAAAAAAATTCAAAAAAATGGAAATAAATTCTTGAAAAATATGAAAATTATTATAAATAATGAAGAAATCACAATTTTAGATGAGAAACCCATAACATTCATACATTTGTATGGCCACTGGAAATTTCCCAGGTCAATTCTTTTTGACCATACCGGTCTTCCCCGCGGCTGTTCACATACCATTAGTAGGGGAAAAAAAGAGTTTGGAATTCAAAAAAATATTCCAGAATTCAAGGACCAGCAAGGATCAGACGATCCTAGTCAGGATCGGCCAATCCCGACTGATCCCAAACGATTCTGTTCACATGATAAAGATTGCTGGGTCAGGGTCAGATCGGTTTGACCCAAAACCGATCGGATTTTAGAAGATCCCAACCTCAAAAAACCTATCAACATGAATAGGAAGGCTCTGACCACCACTTATACCAACCTGCAATTTATTAAAAATGTGCTAATTACATTGGAACATCTTACAATAGATGAACATAGAACATAATTATATGACTATGAATACCTTTGATATTCCAATAGCAGAGTAAATTTTCCTTGACATCATTTTTTAGTTACTCTTGAGTAATTTTGTCATAGAGAAAGAAGGAATATTCTTAAGAATCATTTTCTAAACATTTGCTAGCCGGAGGTGCTTATTCTAGAACTCTGGAAAGATGTGAGGAGCTATTTAGAAATACGAAGATTACAGGGATAAACACAAAATTGAGTTTAATTATAGGGATATAAATGTGAAAGTATCTAACTTCTATTGACCCTGTTAACACAAATACATTGCAAGTTCTAGTGTTACCGGAGAAAGTTTACGTTCCTTCGACTAACAAACAATATAAAAGAACACTTTATTTACTCTCTATATATTTTGATAGTGCTTTTTCGTATAGATATGAGTATGTTAAGAATATAGTAGTTCAACGGTTCGCTATGTCTGTTATTTTTATGGGACTATGACACATTAGCACTTATTGATACACTGTTTTTGTTAAATTCTTTTCTGGTAACTTTGCACCTCTGGCTATTTTGTTTATTTCAACATTTAAATCTGTCACAAAATTCCATACTTTAGACATACGTCAATTTTGGAATCCCTTCAAAATTGGTAACTGTTTCTGGCTCGAACCGTCCTCCTAGTATGTGGTACGCAACCGAGACTATATGTATAATATATTATATTTTATAACAAAATATGATTGATAATTTGATTTGTTGCAATTGTAACACCCCGTGTTCAAATTTTTAATTTTTTTTCACTTTTCTTTAACTATTGAAGGGAAAAAAAGTTAAACCCGCATAAGACGTTAACATGAATCGAACCCTAGTCGTCTCATTTACACCTAACCCCTCTTAACCAAGTGACCTATAGAAGGATTTACAAAATTTAATTTATAATTTTTATATTAAAGTCTTTATTTCATATCGGTACGGAGCGATAAAATACCGTTCCGTCTCTTCTCGGGCCGTGACCGAGACGACTGATTCGATCGAGACGACAAACCTTAGATAAAAGTAGTGACATAAAAATTGATCTTCTTTCAGTTTCCAAGCATTGTCTTTTCCTTTTTTGGAATTATTCCTGAGCTTAATTTTTTCAAAAAAATCGCATTCCAGAGCATTATGAAAGGATTAGATGATCACAGAAAAAAATGAATTTTTTAATCAAAAAAGAGTGAGCCTATTCTTTTGTGGTTATTGAGACTGATCCATTAAATTTAGAACTAGCATCCTATTTTATCGGTTGTTTCTTAAACACCATCTATCTACCGTTAAACAAATTGAAAGGATTGTCAACGCGGAATGCTACACTCAACCTGAACGTCACACGGTACAACCCTTTTTGGAATGATTGGTAGCTTCCCAATAGGGAGATAGGATTGGATCTACCGTTAAACCGCATAAATTATGAAAAGAGTAGATGCACGTAGAAAAAATATTTTTTTTAAAATCAGAAATTATTTTATCCGCATTCATTCAGTGTCCTGCATCAATTATGAAAAGAAACCTAAGGTCGCAGCTCAGGGAGAGTGCACACCTCCCCAGTAGGGAGATATGTTCCCACTCCACCTAAACGCAACCCCAAGCCAAATGTTTATTCATCACAGAAAGAAAGAGAGTAGAGGTGTGGCACAAGGCATACAGGATAGCAGAGGGGCCAAGGCTGAATTGAGGGGCATCCTGTATTATCAAGTAGGTATGCCCCCCCTTACAGAGCGAGGAAGGCCAGCCATGTGATGCCAAAAAATGGGAAGAAAAAGAAGTACATGCAAAGTTGGCCAATCTACAATCAGTAGTGTGATTGGCTTCTCCAGAGCCATGACAAATAGAAATGCGCAACTCATCATGGAAAGGAATAATGCATGATACTTTCTGTCCAGAAATTCAGTGCTCTCTTAAGACCAAATCTTGCACAGCCAGTTCCTTCGCTTCTCATTAGGTAAGTCCCCTCACATAACCTACAAAATGAATAAGTGAACCAAGCCACAGGCAGAAAACCATGTTAGGAAAAATTCTCAGAGATTTTCATGATTTTTCCGACATATAAGGCCTTGAAAATAATGCATCTAATAGATATAACATGAATCCTATCTATCAAAAAAAAGAATGATGCATGGCTGTGACGACCCGGATTCCGGATACCAGATATACCCGATAGGACTATCGAATACACCTGATACCACTTGGAACCCGCGAGGCCTCCCAAGAGCGGTAAAGCTCCGAAGGGAAAAAGGATTGTCGTGTAGTACATTAAACTGACAGATATAACAGCAAGCAATTAAATTCCATTAGATCGGTTTGCTAAAGTAGCAGAAATAAAAGTACATTTTAAATAACAGATTTTAAACAATTCTATACCAGAGTCAAGTCCAAAGCTAAAGACAGCAGTCTAACAGTACAGTCGACAGAAAGAAAAGATGTACCGAGAAGTCGGGGGAAGCCCGACGGAGGTACCAGCTGGCAGCTACTACTCGAACTCCAGGACCCGCGGAAGCAGAACGAACACGTCACCCCACCTGAAAAGCAGGGGTGAGCCTCGTGTCACTGGCTCAGTAGGGGTCACGCGGATCCCCACTGGAAGCAACGCAGTAACACGCAACACGAAAACAGCAGTAGTAGCAAAGCAGGAAAACTACTACTAGAAAGCTGTAAAAGAAAGCCGTCAACGGAAAGAGCAGCTATTGCTAAAAGAAGATAAAAGCCGCATTCACCAGAATACAGCCGCCGACAAACCACGGCGCTCAAAGCCACTCGAACCACGACACAGAGAGACTCGGGCGCACGCACGCCCCAATTGCCGTGTACGCTCACCAAAGCACAGCCACGTACACGACCGGAGCGTCGTGTACCACACCAAGCTGGTCCAGGCCCAGCCCAGAACAGACCAACTCAGAAGGGAAACACAGACTCCGAGAAAACACGAGAGTCACGCGTCATGTGACGGAAGCACCTCCTCATTAGAAGAACAGCCAGCTGCGTCCACTGACGCCTTATGCTGCGCCGACAAGTGTCTCGTCTACACTGTCGTCACAACGGCCCGACAGAGACTACGACCACCTCACAAGTAGAACGGCCAACTGCGTCCGCGACGTCTTATGCTGCGCCGACAAGTGTCTCGTCTACACTGTCGTCACAACGGCCCGACAGAGACTACGACACAACCACAGCACCAGAACAGGAGCTACAGTAACAAGTGACTAGTCAGGGTCACGCCCGTCGGCGCATGTCCTCAGCCCCTGACCACGTGTGCACACACTGGCTCTTGCCTGAGCCAGGCCCTCTAGCTAGTTTTTCCCCCTCCGTAGGACGCTACGGCCAAGCCGGGGGCCCACGGAACAGCTTAGGAACCGTTAATCGGGATACCCTACCACCTCTCCCTGGTGGGTCGACCGCGTCGTAGGGCTACAACCAGTGGAGGCTCACAAGACACGGAGACTCTGAAACACGAGTGCTGGAGTACTGATAGGCCAGGCCGCGCTGTCGCCCGTACTACAAAGCACAAAGGCAGAACACCAACTGCCAACAGACTCAAGATAAGACAACTAGACCTGCAAACACCACGATCCTTGAGTTACGCAACTCAGGGTCAAGATCGTCGTGCAAAGCGGTAACACACCGCCAATCGAGCTAATCCTAAGCCGGGAAACGACTCACACGGAGGAAACAACTCACGAAAATCTGAGGGAACACCAAGACCCTCAGCACACCTGGACACGCGGACCGAGGTGAGACGATACTTCGAGTCATCCAGAACAACCATCTCGAGCTGGACAGAACCGTCGAGACACACACACCGGGTCACATGTCAACCACTGGGTCACACCGGGTTGACCCGAACCGGCCAACGACACACCAAACGACTCAACAGGATGGGCGGTCGCACGGGAACCACACAACGGGATGAATGGTCTAAAACTGACCACACAAGGGGATGAACGGTCTCAAAAGGACCACACAACGAAACACAATCCCTAGAGGCTAAAAACACCACATGCACGCGCCGGATCGCGAGATCAGGGCGATTTCCTCAAATCGACCCAAAACGAGTCACCGAGGTTCCCGGACTCCTACCGGCCCCGAATGACGACCAATCGACACGAAACCTACGTGAATGGGATCCAGACATCCCAGCGGTCATTTTAACACTAACTAGACCGAGAATGGTTGCCGTTCTCCGGCGAACCCTGAAAACCCCAAAAACACCAATTTTCCCAAACCGGCCCGATCTAACCCGTTCTAGCGCCAAACCACGCACAAAAACAGGGAAAACGTAGAGGACGAAGTGGTGATCCATCTCCCTACCTCCACCGAAGAAACCGCGCCCCAAGGGGACTAAACCACGCCGAAAACCACCGAATCACGAACGACGCCCTCTCGGAATCCACCGAGGGATCGCGCCCGCCACGCTCAAACCGCCGCCCCATCCCGCGTCCCGATCACTCCATCGCGTCCTCGCCTCGGCCAACTCCGCAACGGTGTGCACCCCGCGCCGAGAGACCCTGAAACGAGAGAGAACGAAGAGAGATGGTGAACGGTTGAAAATGAGGCATCCGAAAAACCTAATAAATATCCAATAGAGATTCAGGGCATTACATCCTCCCCTCCTTTAAGAAATTTCGTCCTCGAAATTAAGGACTACAAGAAGGAAGAAGCAGGGAAGAACAACCCGACAACCTAACTGCGAAACGACACAAAACACGAGAAACAAAGCCCAGAGGAACATCGTCAGACCATTATCACGAGTACACGCTCGGGAGTGAGCGCGACACAAGGGAACAGACGTCCGACAGCTCTGAAGCGCGGCAACATCGCTTACGTCTCACAGGGAAAAGAGACACGATTGCCAGAACAACAGATACCGAGAAACAAAACGACAAACATATCAGGGAGCAGCTTAAACAAGGAAACACAGTCCTCTCAGCTGACCGTCTGACAACATCATCGGCTCCAGTGCCAAAGGCGACAGGGAACACCTGGCACAGGGGACACCAGTGACAAATTCACGGAGAAACGACAGCACAACAACATCACCGGACCACGAGACACCTGATCGAGTCGCAAGCTAACTCTACCAGGGAAGAGAGTATAGCAAAGCGAACCGACATGAGTTGGTCCACAAAGTACTAATGATAGACAAACAAAATCATAAAGAAACAGCGCTTATAAGAACAACAACAACGGGAGCACTTGCAGGATTCCGGCTCCGTACAGGATACAGAACCATGGAACACAACTGCAAGCTGGGTCACCTCAAGGCATGACAGCAGCTGGACACACGACTACAGAGGAACGAGTCATGCATCGAGCAGCTTACCAAGAAAAGACCCACAACGACAAGAAACGGAAATCACGAAACCTAACGCCAGTTGAAGACTGTACTAGACTTTTACGACTCTGGAAACTGTATATCTGATATTCCCATGTACTTCACACAACAACGCTCTGATACCAACTGTGACGACCCGGATTCCGGATACCAGATATACCCGATAGGACTATCGAATACACCTGATACCACTTGGAACCCGCGAGGCCTCCCAAGAGCGGTAAAGCTCCGAAGGGAAAAAGGATTGTCGTGTAGTACATTGAACTGACAGATATAACAGCAAGCAATTAAATTCCATTAGATCGGTTTGCTAAAGTAGCAGAAATAAAAGTACATTTTAATTAACAGATTTTAAACAATTCTATACCAGAGTCAAGTCCAAAGCTAAAGACAGCAGTCTAACAGTACAGTCGACAGAAAGAAAAGATGTACCGAGAAGTCGGGGGAAGCCCGACGGAGGTACCAGCTGGCAGCTACTACTCGAACTCCAGGACCCGCGGAAGCAGAACGAACACGTCACCCCACCTGAAAAGCAGGGGTGAGCCTCGTGTCACTGGCTCAGTAGGGGTCACGCGGATCCCCACTGGAAGCAACGCAGTAACACGCAACACGAAAACAGCAGTAGTAGCAAAGCAGGAAAACTACTACTAGAAAGCTGTAAAAGAAAGCCGTCAACGGAAAGAGCAGCTATTGCTAAAAGAAGATAAAAGCCGCATTCACCAGAATACAGCCGCCGACAAACCACGGCGCTCAAAGCCACTCGAACCACGACACAGAGAGACTCGGGCGCACGCACGCCCCAATTGCCGTGTACGCTCACCAAAGCACAGCCACGTACACGACCGGAGCGTCGTGTACCACACCAAGCTGGTCCAGGCCCAGCCCAGAACAGACCAACTCAGAAGGAAAACACAGACTCCGAGAAAACACGAGAGTCACGCGTCATGTGACGGAAGCACCTCCTCATTAGAAGAACAGCCAGCTGCGTCCACTGACGCCTTATGCTGCGCCGACAAGTGTCTCGTCTACACTGTCGTCACAACGGCCCGACAGAGACTACGACCACCTCACAAGTAGAACGGCCAACTGCGTCCGCGACGTCTTATGCTGCGCCGACAAGTGTCTCGTCTACACTGTCGTCACAACGGCCCGACAGAGACTACGACACAACCACAGCACCAGAACAGGAGCTACAGTAACAAGTGACTAGTCAGGGTCACGCCCGTCGGCGCATGTCCTCAGCCCCTGACCACGTGTGCACACACTGGCTCTTGCCTGAGCCAGGCCCTCTAGCTAGTTTTTCCCCCTCCGTAGGACGCTACGGCCAAGCCGGGGACCCACGGAACAGCTTAGGAACCGTTAATCGGGATACCCTATCACCTCTCCCTGGTGGGTCGACCGCGTCGTAGGGCTACAACCAGTGGAGGCTCACAAGACACGGAGACTCTGAAACACGAGTGCTGGAGTACTGATAGGCCAGGCCGCGCTGTCGCCCGTACTACAAAGCACAAAGGCAGAACACCAACTGCCAACAGACTCAAGATAAGACAACTAGACCTGCAAACACCACGATCCTTGAGTTACGCAACTCAGGGTCAAGATCGTCGTGCAAAGCGGTAACACACCGCCAATCGAGCTAATCCTAAGCCGGGAAACGACTCACACGGAGGAAACAACTCACGAAAATCTGAGGGAACACCAAGACCCTCAGCACACCTGGACACGCGGACCGAGGTGAGACGATACTTCGAGTCATCCAGAACAACCATCTCGAGCTGGACAGAACCGTCGAGACACACACACCGGGTCACATGTCAACCACTGGGTCACACCGGGTTGACCCGAACCGGCCAACGACACACCAAACGACTCAACAGGATGAGCGGTCGCACGGGAACCATACAACTGGATGAATGGTCTAAAACTGACCACACAAGGGGATGAACGGTCTCAAAAGGACCACACAACGAAACACAATCCCTAGAGGCTAAAAACACCACATGCACGCGCCGGATCGCGAGATCAGGGCGATTTCCTCAAATCGACCCAAAACGAGTCACCGAGGTTCCCGGACTCCTACCGGCCCCGAATGACGACCAATCGACACGAAACCTACGTGAATGGGATCCAGACATCCCAGCGGTCATTTTAACACTAACTAGACCGAGAATGGTTGCCGTTCTCCGGCGAACCCTGAAAACCCCAAAAACACCAATTTTCCCAAACCGGCCCGATCTAACCCGTTCTAGCGCCAAACCACGCACAAAAACAGGGAAAACGTAGAGGACGAAGTGGTGATCCATCTCCCTACCTCCACCGAAGAAACCGCGCCCCAAGGGGACTAAACCACGCCGAAAACCACCGAATCACGAACGACGCCCTCTCGGAATCCACCGAGGGATCGCGCCCGCCACGCTCAAACCGCCGCCCCATCCCGCGTCCCGATCACTCCATCGCGTCCTCGCCTCGGCCAACTCCGCAACGGTGTGCACCCCGCGCCGAGAGACCCTGAAACGAGAGAGAACGAAGAGAGATGGTGAACGGTTGAAAATGAGGCATCCGAAAAACCTAATAAATATCCAATAGAGATTCAGGGCATTACAATGGCCCTTGCTGTCTGGAAAATTTAGAATGCCGGGTAGCTCTAAGTATGGTGAAATAACAAACATGTTCCTTTGAAAACATGACAGGAATAGTAAACAAGTAGTCCCTATTTTCAGACGAAAGAGAACTACTTTTGGAGTTAACTAATAAGCATGCTACCAGAATCCTTTTAGCATTCTTGAAAAGTAGGGTTTATTACATGAAAAACAAAATAGCAACTACCTTGAGATACTTCTCAGCCAAAATGTCGTAGAGAAGATCTTCTTAAGGTCATACAAAGGTCTCAGACAAAGACTCAGTTGAAGGAATGATGCGCCCGAAGCTCGAACCAGCGAAACAGCAGCACGTTGACCATAATGCAGGGATTCTGTCACCCAAAGATCATTAATGGAGATGAGAAATAGTCTTCTGGAACCTCAATTTTTTCTGCCGAATAGAAGGCTTTTCATTAAACAAGTGCTAAACAGAAGGAAGAAAAGGAAAGCCATGCAGAGGAAATATTCCAATGTGACAATGCAGAGAACCGTATACTGTTAGCATATTAAGATACAATCGCATGGAGATGAATGGTAAATACTAAAGAGCTTGGAGTTCCTTCTCATGTCTCATTACTTTCTCATATGACAATGCATACAAATCATCATTATGAACACACACAGAATTTAAAACAAGAAGGAAGAAAGAGAGAAAGTTATAAACGGCGAGAAAAATTGCAATCTTTCCTAATCCTATGAGTTTTTTTTCTTTTCTTCTTTTGGAGGTGATAAAAATGTCATAACCTACTGAAAATAAACAAAATAAGAAGAATATCAGGTATCAAAATCCACCATCACCACTGGAAAGGAAAAAAAACAGTAAAAGCCTGCAAAGTCGCCCCCATACAAAGCATGAAAGGATAATAAAAATAACACTCCCCAAAACCTACTCTACAGAGATAATAGAGAAACGTTAAGTGACTAAGAAAACGATGGTACACAGTAAATAGAATGGGCATTATCTGAGTGCATGTTCTGACATGCATTGACGAAGTGACATCATAAAATGAACTTCCTCCATTCCTTAACCGTCACAAGATTTGCCACTTCAGAGATAAAGACCCCCCACAGCCATGAACATGTTTTTCATCCAATGAATGACCCTTCTAAGGAAAGGATGGCAAAAGAAGCATTATGTCATGGCTTAATCTTCTTGTGTTCCACCTATACCAAATAGCCCACTGCATGGCAGGAAAAAGGATAATCCATTCATCTCTTCCAATTTTACAAGGACATAAAGCAGTCCAGAACCTCACTAGTTTAAACATATCTTTAACTCCTTTCCACTGAATACCTAATGTTCTGCCAAGAAGATTCCACTGAATAGTGATAATACCATAGTTGCAAAATAAATCATCCACTTCCTCTTCATTGACGCCATGGAAAACACATCTAGTCTTCTCAATACCGAACATTGCTTTAACTCTCTTTCACAAGTAGGGAACCTTCTTCTTGCAATTTTCCATATGAAGAAGTTGATTTTGGTTAGGTAATTCTTGGACCAAATCAGCTCTTCCACCAAACCCTTTTCTTTCTCCACTCTCATAAAAGCCTTATAAAAGACTTTGCAGCTAACAGTCCATTAATCTAGCACTTCCTACCCTCTTTTTGAGAGAAGTTCAACTAAACATAATTAAGAATCGGCTGTATTTGCCAGCATTCATCTAATTTGGCCTCAGAGACTCCTTCTGAGTCGGCTAAACCAGTGGCCATGTCCTCCGTGTCTAAATATAAAATTGATTGATCTCCCTTTATGTACTGCTAAATCGCAAATGTTCGTGTAAATGCTAAAACTACAGAACTTCACCTTACCGTTCACCACAGAGAACATAGGGGAAACTCTCACCTATTCTGATGTCTTGATAATATTCCGTCAAATAGGAGAACTATTATTCAAGTTATTCATGTGATACTCATCTCCATGCACCTCCGAAATATATAGCTCTAAAAATAGTGATTCAAATAGCAATTTCCTCTGACTCCAATCTTCACAGCCATTTTGCTAACATTGTACTATTGGGGAGTATTAATGGAGCCAGCCAGACCCTGCTTCTCTTTTGTTTTGCACACCTCAGACCATCTGAGTAAATGGAGCCTGTGAGTTGAACATCTACAAGCTCAAATTAACAGAAAAAATTAGGCATTGCAAAACATCTTCTTGAGATCCTGATTTTCTTTGGATATCTACAACATATTGGACACGTTGCTCTTAGCCAATGCAGATCCTCACTGGACCCAGTGGCATAATTTTGTCAGTAAGTTCATTAAAATCTGTCTTTTTCCTGATTTCCTCCATAATTGTGCATGTGGAATTCATTGGTTTTGAAGAGTTCAAAAATGTGTGTCATCCTGAATCCAAAAAGTAGGCAAGAGCATACTTGCCAGCCAGCACTCAGAAATTAGTTCCCATTACAAGAGATATAGTCGACCATCCATGGCTTCCACGTTGGAGGTCTTTATGTTGGCTGGAAGATGTTGCCTTGAAAATGACTGGAATTCTCTTTATTGAGCATCATTATTGCATCATAAACATGCATTTTGGATATGAAAATGAACACATAGTTTCCTTGGAGGAAGGAAAAAAAATGTGAAATAAGATCACAAAATAAGCAGATGTTAGAGAGAGTTTCACAGCTTCATGGGGGGAAAATCATAGCTTGTACGTGTGTTCCCACAACCTGGAAGGTACTTGAGGAAAGCATATCTGGGATTAGCATGTAAGTTACATGTTGTTTATAAATTGAAATCTAGCATATCAAAACTCTAAGGTGTAAAAAGTAATTTTCTGTGTAGTTCAGAATTACATGCATACTGTACAGGAAAATCTCTTTGAAATTACTAAGTATCCAAAAGGTCTTCTCTTAATGAAACCTTCTTATATTAGTTCCCAAAAGGAAAATGACCGAATATCATATTACTTTTCGCAAACCAATTTTGGTTCTCTCCTAAGAATTGGAACAGAACCCCTAAAAGTAGATTCAAACTTATATTCCAAGCTGGATGGATGACATACACAAGAAATTTTATCGTGGAGATACTGTCCTTACCCATGAGATCGCCAGAATGTTATGGTTTCCTCTGATGCCTTTTACGGAGATTCTAGGAAAATGAAGGCCTAAATGTTTCTAAATGCACATTAGGATGAAAGTTTGTAATCAATTCATTATAGTCAACATGGAAGAGTGGATATCATGTCTGGTAGGTTGGTACTTGGTTGACCAGTTGTTAAAAAGGCAGCATAATGTATTGAGCTGTTGCAAGTACATTGCACCTACTTATCTCAAAGATTCGCAGAACCAAAGTCTCTGGAACAGGGCAAGATCAACTGATCTGAAGGGGTGGAGATGCGGGGTGTTGATCCCCATACCTCTCGCATGCCAAGCGAGCGCTCTACCACCTGAGCTACATCCCCAACAGGGTAAGATCACTGCCATAATGAGTCAAATATTATATCTGATTGCATTGTTGCTTTGGAAGATTATTAAATTAGGGTCTTCAATGAAAATTACCCCCCTTTCACAATTCCTAGGTCTTATTCTTCTGATGAATACCAAGCATTGTATGGTAATCCTCATAATTAAGGACTCCAACTGAACTTTGTCAACTAGGAGTACACAGGCAACAAAATCGACAGGTACTCAAAACATTGTGGATAATCAACCAAAAGAACACCAAACAATCAGCCATCTAGAGAAAGAAAAAGAGTGAGAGAAGACATGACAGACTGCAAGTGGAAGTTAGCAAAAATGAAACCAATGTAATCAGGATAGACATGCTTATGATGCAGAAAAAGATAAGCAAACCATCATTTGTTCAAAATAAACATCACATTTCATTTTGCATAACTAGTGTTAGAAAAGGATTCAATAAATTTGGATTAGCAAGCTGCTTGGTGAGCCCTCTTGATTTCCTCCTCCACAATGGGCCGCCTGTGTAACTTCCAAAACCTCATATCTGCAATTAGGAGACTAGAAGAACTGTGTTTGTAACATCACTGTGCAAGAAAAAAAATTAGAGAGAGAATTTCACAATCATATAAAGTAAAAGCATAGCCTCTAGACAATGTGTTCCCACAGCATGAAGAGGATATTTGTTTCTACTTAAAAGTTACGTACCGGAGAGTATGTGGACTGGGAAGAAAGACTGTGCTTCTCCACACTCTGTTTACTGTCGTGCAGAGCAAGCACAGGTGAGAAGACATATTGCAGCACAAGTACTGGAAACCCCAGCGGATGTCACCTGCAGGACAGCAGAAGAAAGGAGTCACTTTTGAACATCAAAATCCGCGATCACAGGAAGAAGCAGAAGGAGCCGGCTTCATCCTTTCTCTCTGGCCCATGAAATTGAGAAAAAACAAAAGAACCATAAGAAGAAGAAGAAGAATCACAAGAAGAAGAAGAAGAAGAAGAAGAAGAAGAAGAAGAAGAAGAAGAAGAAGAAGAAGAAGAAGGAGAAGGAGAAGATCCCATGCTCCATCACCGGACTCTTGCGACCACCACTGTCACGTCGTCGGGTTTTCCACCCCTCCATGGGATGTTCGCTTTCCGACATGCCTCAGCGAAGGGTGTTTCTCGCGCGATGTTGTAGGCCTCCACGGTCGCCCACGCCAGCACGCCAGCCATCTGCTCAGGCGCCCCGTAGCCATCGGCCTTTGCCGACGTAAGAATGCCCACGATCTGTTCGTCGAACAGGTTGTCGAAAAGCCCGTCGGTCCCCGCCACGATGATATCCCCTGCCTCGATGGGGACGGCGATCTTGTCCGCGAGGGCCAGCGAGTCCCCATTGTCCACCCCGCCCACCTGGTAAGGCCGCCGGTTGAAGCCGCTCTGCTGAGGATCAGAATGGTACACGACGTTGTCCCCGCGCAGCACCAAGAACCCACTGTCGCCCAAGTTCACCGCCCGCAGGACCTGCCCATCGACCATCGCAAGGCACGCCGTGGATGTACCCCTGGCAGTCGTCCTCGCCAGCGCCCTGTCCAGCACTCCCTCCAGCACGTTCCCCGCGTCCCCGCGACACGAATAAGCTGCCTCCAACTCGGCCTCGCAGAAGGACATGAGTTGCCGAGCAAACTCTCCGGCGTCGACGCCTTCGTTGGTCCAGCCGCCAACCCCGTCGGCAACGGCGAACGCATTCAGAGCCCTGTTTACGAAGTGGGCATCGTCGCCCCGCGGGTGTGGTCCTTCCTTGGGCACGCAGAAGGCCCCCATATCCAGCTTCAACACCGGTGGGGCTACGTCGCCGCCGGCCGCCGGCCTTGACACCTGCAATTGCAAAGCGAAATCAAGAATAAGATCTACCAAACTGCAGGTTCGACGCCGGTTGGAGCGCCTCCGGTCGCCGTTGTCCTCCATGGGTTTCTTCTTGTTCTTGCCAACTGACCGCCAGCGGAGCCACAAACACATTACTTGAAGAAGCTTTCTCGAGTTCTTCTTGCCAACGGTCAGCGAGCAGAAGTGTGGCGGGGCGTTGTGGGGGAGGGGAGTGGGGGTGTTTAAATAGAGGGCGGACCGCGGACAATAAACCGAACGGATTTTTTTACATATTCACCCTCATCACATTTAAATTTTTAGGTTTCATTTCAACTTAGTAGGATGATCTAATTATTGCATGTAGGGTTGAAACTTGAATCACAATAAATAATGAATTTACCTGTCTCCCCACTATATATAAGTCTATAACTTAACGCAGTTAATTAATGAACACCCTCTTCGGAGGCCTTTTTTTCCTCCCCCAAAAGCTTGAAGAGCTCATTTGTAAAGGGTTAATCCCTAATCAGCTGAGCCAGAAACGCATAGTTGAATTCTTGCAACACAAACAGTAATGTGACGAAGCGACGGGTTTTAGAGGGGTTGGTTAAAATTTTAAATAGAGGGCGGAGGGGTTGGGTGGAAATCAGGATTTACCAGATCGGAACGGATCTGCTTGAATCGCTCGTCTCACACCGTCCCAACTACAGATCGGGACGATCGGTATGTGATACGCAACCGGGACGCTTTATATATTTTATATTTTATTTTAAATATAAAATATTTTATAAGTACGTTGGTTGAGTGTTTACATTGGTTGAGAGCGGTTGCATTATTTTTTTAGTTTCCTATTAAGATTTTCAATTAAAAAATTCAAAATCCCAAAGACATTTGCAAGTAGGGTTGTTCATGATTCGGTTCAAATCGAAAAATTAAATCGAACCGTTCGATTCGATTCGATTTGATTTGGTTTGAAGTCAAATTCGGTTTGATTCGATAACCAAACTGAATAAATCAAATTTATTATCTATATATTTTTATTCATATTATATAATATAAATATATGGAAAAAAAATTAAAAATTTAATTATATACATATAAAAACATATGAAATATAATTATACACATATAAAAACATATAAAATATAATTATTTTTATTTTTATTTTATATACATACAAAGTCATTAAATATATATATATATTATAATAAAATATGAAAATTCAATTTGAAATCGGATCAAATCGAATTTGGTTCGATTTAGTTTGGTGAGTAAATTTGATTTAAAAAAAAACGATCTCTAATCTAACAAAATCGAACCATGTTCACCAATATATACAATATTCGTCAGACCGGATTTTTTTCATTGGGATTCGTTTCCGCTCTTTATTGAAATTACCGTAAACTCGGCATACATTTGTACGGGTTTATTTCCGTTTACGCCGTACTTTCAATACGGATCTTTGTCCGAATATAAAATGGTCCACGAGTGACTGACAAATCTGAATGTTCGTATCCCAATGCTGGCTTTTAGCATAGCCCGATCTCCCCTATCTTCTTGCATTATTGGTATTTTCCTTAGGCCGTGAGGCCCTTATTGCTGCCGATTAATCAAGGTATTCTCTCCTCCGGAGAGATGTAAATGACGCCGTGATCTTTATGGCGCGACGGGTTTTGGTCCCGACCCGAACTACACAATTGTCTGATTGGTCAGATCGAGCGCATCGAGGGTTTCTATGAAGCTCGAATAAATCGTCACTTTGTGACTGGCACGCCCTCGTACTAAATAAACAAATAAACACAATCAAACTATTGATCTAGAATTGATTCTCTTTCAAATTTTTAGTGCGTCCACAACTATCTGCCATCCTGCCATATTATTTTCACTTAAACTACTATTAACACATGAATATTTTCATGTGAACTCTGAGATTAAAAAAATTATTAATTTCTGAATAGTTTCATATTTCCAATCATATCTCTATTGTGTGACATTTAAAATATGTAGGAAACTATTCATGTCATTAGGGATTGATACGTGATTAAATTATATTGATCTTTGTCATTTAGTGATTAGTTAAAAAATCATATATTTGGACATGATATTTTTGCATAATTAATTTTTTTTATTAGTTATTTTTGATCACAAATTAAATAAGACAAAAAAAAATTCATAACCCCACACAAAGAAATGACAGAATTAATCAACATAAACCCTAGATTAATTTTTGGCATAATGTTTAGGCTTATTAAATTAAGCAACCCAATTTTCAGATTCATTTTAATCGGAATGGCCAATAACAGTAAGCTCAATTCTTCGGAGCTGGTAACATTAGACAAACTTAATGGAACCAACTATGACATGTGGCACCGGAAAATACGATATGCCATTATCCATGACAACATAGAACATGTCATTGACACTAATGCCCCGGAAGTTAATGAAACATCCACGGAAGTGGAAAAAAATCGGGAGTAATAGTTAATAGATGACAAAAGGGCTAAGAGCCTAATGTACATGTTGATGGAGGATAATTTGATAAAATTTTTTGAAACTTGTAAAACCTCCGATGAACTGTGGAAAGCTATCAAAGAGAAGTATGACACCAAAACTGAGGTGAATACTCAACTCTTATTGCATCGTTACAACACATGTAAGATGCATGAAGGTGATAGCGTAGTCGAGCATGTGAATAAAATGATTAATGTCATGGTTAAGGAGTTATCGACTGCTGGAACTGAAATTCCAGAGAAAATGCATGTGGCGACTATATTGAATAGTATGCCGGTATCATTAGACATGGCTGCCACGACCTTAAGAATGAGAGGTTTCATTATAAGTGTCACGGACTTGCCAGCTAGGTTAGCAATTGAGTAAGATATAATGGCCAGGAGAAAAGAACTAGAAGCGAACCTGTAAGAGGGCAATGTTGTACACCGGAAGCCCACCGGCCAGAATCGTCCACTCGGAACATAAAGGCCCAAGTTTAAGGGCAGCAAGTTCCAAGGTAAAGGAAAGAAAGTTCCTCGTGGTGCTTGCTACACATGTGGAAAGTTTGGCCACTTTATGGCAGACTGTCCCCAAAAGTAAGGTAATGATGGTGGAAACAAATACCGGGAAAATAGAAGAGCTGGAAAGAGAGAATTCATCGGCGTCACGGAATGTAATGTCACGATGGCCGACTCAAATGAATGGTGGGTCGATTATGGAGCCACTCGTCACATTACAAAGACGAAGAAGGGGCTGGTGATGCTAAACAAACTCAAGGCCGAAGAGCAGAGAATATACATGGGTAACAACACCTATCTGGATGTAGAAGGTGTTGGTACATATAGGCTGGATCTTGGGGATAACATTATGGTCCTCAAGGATGTGTTCTATGCACCTGGAATCCAGTGAAATTTAATCTTTGTACCGGCCTTGATGAAAAATGGCCTGGAAATGCTGTTCTATAATAATCGAGTGTCAATAGGGAAAGATAAGAAAGTACTTTTTATGGGGAGGTTTGTCCCCGAGCATGATTTATTCTGTATCCCTGTAATTGACACCGAGAATAATAATATTGAAGTTTCTGAGTATTCCTTGTGTTCTTTGTCAGAATGTGATCTATGGCATTTTAGATTGGGGCATCTCAGAAAATCTAAAATGGAACAAATGATAAAGATGGGTCTACTGCCTAGTTTGTCAAAGGTGAAATTAACACCTTGTGAACATTGCTTAGTAGGAAAAATGACTAAGAAACCCTTCGCAGTAGGACATAGATCAAACGAATTGTTAGGGTTGGTCCACTCGGACATTTGTGGCCCCCTAAGCATAAAGACATATAACAACAAAGCATATTTCATAACCTTCATAGATGATTATTCCGGATTTACCTATGTTTATCTGATTTCTGTAAAATCAGACGCATTTGATTACTTCCGGAAATATAGAATGGAAGTGGAAAGACAACATGGAAGGAATATTAAGGTGTTAAGAACGGATAGAGGTGGGGAATATAACTCAAAGGAATTTGAGTTATATTGTCAAGTAAATGGAATTAAAAGATATGTGATAATGCCTTACACGCCACAACAGAATGGTGTGGCAGAAATAAAAGAATAGAACTTTAATAAATGCTGTTAGATGTATCCTATCGCATTCAGGTCTCCCTAAAAATTTGTGGGGAGAGGCATTGCTTGCGAAAAATTATATCTTAAATAGAATTCTCACAAAATCTGTAGAAAGTACGCCTTATGAATTGTGGAATGAGAGGAAACCTGATTTGAGTCACCTCAAGAAGTGAGGGTCAATTGCTCACATTCTCATTCCGAGTCAACTTAGAGATAAGTTAGACTGAAAGATATTGAAATGTAAATTCAGAGGGTATTGTGAGAAATCATCTGGTTACATATTTTTCCATAAGATAAAAGGGATCATTGAATATAGAGATGCGACATTTCTAGAAAATCTAGAGGAAGAGGAATCTCAATAAGAAGAGGAGGAACCTCTGGTTATAATAGATGATGATTATTATAATGATGTCCCTAGAAATGATCCGAAAATTAAGGAAGAACATCAAAATATGGAAAATGAACCAGTACCTATGAATGAAATGTAGATTGATCAACCCGGAATAGGCAACAAAAGATTGAGAACTCTACCAGCATGGATGGATAATTATCATGTGTATTCATGTGAGCCTTCATGTCTGATGATAGACATGGAAGACGAAAATTGCGTAGATCCTATGAATTATATAGATGCGATGAAATCACATGATACAGAATCATGGCAAGATGCTATGAATGAAGAAATTGATTCCATAAAAATGAACAAGGTATGGGAATTATGTGATCTACTAAAGAATCGAAATGCTATAAGATGCAAATGGGTATTTAAGAAAAAACTTCTAGCTGATGGGTCTGTTGATAAATATAAGGCTCGGTTAGTTGTCAAGGGGTTTACGCATAAACCAAGTATAGATTTTCAAGAAATCTATTCACCAATGGCTAAGTTTGCATCAATAAGAATGATCTTGGCAATTGTTACATATTTTGATCTGGAGCTGCACCAGATAGATGTAAAAACAACATTTCTTAACGTAGAGTTGAAGAAAGACATCTATATGTAACAACATGAGGGATTTTAGGTGGAAGGACAAGAGGAAAGGGTATGCGAGTTGAAGAAATTAATATACGGTTTAAAACAATCTTCTAGACAATGGTATCTCAAATTCCACGAAGTAATTGTCCAACTAGGGTTTGTTTCAAACAAGTTGGATAACTGTGTGTATGTCATGAATAGTGGGAGTAAAAATATCATATTATCCTTATATGTGGATGATATTTTACTTGTCAGTAATGACATAGAAATATTGAATAAATTTAAATTTGAACTTAGTGGAAAGTTTGAGATGAAGGACATGGGTGAGGCATCCTATGTTCTTGGTGTACAAATCCTATGGGATAGAAAGTCTAGAATATTATATGTAAACCAGGAAAAATATTTGAGGTCTGTACTTAAGAGATTCGGAATGCATAATAGCAATCCGGCACCTACACTGTTAGTCCATCAGAAACAGTTGTATAAGGGTCAATGTCCTGGAGAGGGACAAGAGCCGCTCATGGTGCCGTATGCACAAGCAGTCGGAAGTTTGATGTATGCAATGATGTGTACTAGACCGGATTTGGCATACCCAGTCAGTTTTGTAAGTAGATACCAAAGTAATCTTGGTCCAGCAAATTGGGAAGCTGTTAAAAGGATTTTGAAATATCTAAGAGGAACTTTGCACCACAGTCTTGTTTATCAAGCTGATACACTTGAGGTTCTCGAATATTCGGATGTAGACTTTTGAGGAGATAAAGATGACGGAAAGTCCACGTCGGGACATTTGTTCATCTTTGGTGGTGGTGCTGTTTCTTTGGAAAGTAAGAAACATGGATGTGTTGCTCGATACACACAGGAAGCTGAGTACGTTGCATGTAGTACAGCTACTACTCATGCAGTTTGGATCAGAAGATTCTTGAATGATTTGAATCTCAATTTGGTAGATGGACCAATTGAGATGTACTGTGATAATCATGTGGCTATTAGCTTGATTAACAGTGGAGCAAACAGTTCAAGAGGAAAGCATATTAAAGTATAATATCACTATATCCGAGATATTGTTTAGAAAGGGGAAATAAAAGTGACTTATGCTCCCACAAGTGATATGATTGCTGATCCATTGACGAAAAGTATCTCAGCGGAAAATTTCATTAAGCATGTTAGCTTAATGGGGCTTAGGAATATATAAGCCAGAAATGAATATTTTCATGGATAATGAAAATAATGATATCTCTGACAGATAATGGGAGTGTATCGGAACAGTACTCACGCATAGTGAGACAATGAGAAGAATGATACCTCTAATGGACAGTGGGAGTGTATTGGAAATACTACTCATGGATAATGAGAGTATAACATTTATGAATAGTGATGGTGGATGAAAATGTTACTCACGTACAGTGGGGAACAGTTGGCCAAGTGAGAGTATGTCGAAAGTTACTCACGGATAGTGGGAGTGTTTCGACAGAAATATTGTACCACTCATAGACAGTGGGGATATAATAGTTTGTTGGCCAAGTGGGAGATGTTGGTAGATGGCAAATGTCAACGATGGCGGCACCGAATGGACTTAGAGTCCATTCGGCGCCGAACTCTGACAATCGTCCACCGGGAATCACAGAAGTGGGTGGGGTGCACAATGAGAGTGGGACGGAGGGGAGGTGGGGTGAAAGCACCCTATAAATTGGATGGCTTGCCCATCGGAATGACATCGAAGGATCGAACAGATCTGAGATTAACCCACATCCTCGGAGTCCCAATCGCAAACCCACAGAAACTGACCTCGCCTGGGTACGATCCTACAATGTCCTCGTATAAAATCTCCTTTAATAGTAGGACTTTCGTTGGAAGGCCAACTTGCCGTTAACTGGACTGAGGAATTGACGCCCTACAATCTGTGGCGACCCGAATTCCGGATACCAGGTATACCCGGTAGGACTACCGAATACACGTGATACAACTTAGAACCCGCGAGGCCTCCCAAGAGCGGTAAAGCTCCGAAGGGAAAAAGGATTGTCGTGTAGTACATTGAACTGACAGATATAGCAGCAAGCAATTAAATTTTGTTAAATCGGGTTGCTAAAGTAGCAGAAATAAAATTATATTTTAATTAACAGATTTTACACAATTATATACCCAGAGTCAAGTCCAAAGGAAAGACAACAAGTTTACCAAGTACAGTCGACAGAAAAGAAAGACGTACCGGGAAGTCGGGGGAAGCCCGACGGAAGTACCAGCTGGCAGCTACGACTCGAACTCCATGATCCACGGAAGCAGAACGAACACGTCACCCCACCTGAAAAGCAGGGGTGAGCCTCGTGTCACTGGCTCAGTAGGGGTCACGCGGATCCCCACTGAAAAACACGCAGTAACACGGAACAACAGCAAGGAACAGCATTAGAAAGCTGTAAAAGAAAGGGAAGCAGGAGTAGGGAACATGTAAGGACGAGGGGAATAACCCGAACAGGCAAGCAGGCCTAGAAAGGGAAAGAGGAGTAGGGGGCATCAAGGAAAAGGGGAAAAAGCCAAACAAAACACCCCAACCTACACCTACAACATGCATGCAAAAGAAGGCCTAGAAAAGACCTAGACAGGCACAGACAACACGACCGGAGAGTCGTGCGCAGGACAGGATACAGACCTCGAGTATAGCCACGGAAAGGCCAACCTGGACAGGTCACAACACAGAAAGAGCACGGGAGTCGCGCGCCACGCGACGGAAAACCCCCGCACCGGGAGAACGGCCAGATGCGTCCACTAACGTCTTACACTGTACCAGATTACCCACCACAAGTGTCCCGATCACCCGCCAAGCGCGACCAACACGGACAAGGCCGAGTCGCAGACCCACGTGGAAACACAGGTACAAGAACTAGTCAGGGTCCGCCCGTCGACGTCAGTCCTCAGCCCCTGACTACGTGTGCACACACTGGCTCCTCCCTAGAGCCAGGCCTCTAGCTAGTTTTCTCCCCCAGTAGGATGCTACGGTAACCGCAGGAGCCGACGGAAACTAGCTTACAAACCGGATATCGGGGTCACCCCTCGACTGCTGGACGTCTAGGGCGACGCAAGGAAGAAGCTCGAAACGCGGCGCTGAAGTACGGACAGTCGAACATGCACTGTCACCCGTACCTCAAACACCAAAGGCAGCACAAGAAACTGCCAACAGACTCGAAATCGTAGTCTTAGCCTTCATAGGAGCATCAACCGACATCCACGGGGAAAGCGGCCAAACCACGGGGGCGATAGACAACACCACAAACCTACCCCCAAACAACCCCTAACATCACCTAGCACGGACCCACAACACACGGCCGCACACCGAAAAGCCCAACGGCCATCACGGCCACAACAGGACTGTAACGGCCTAGCACAGGCGCGTTACACGAGCCTAACGCACCGGGGCGGGTGTGTCAGAGCCAACATGCTCAAAGACAGAACACGAACCACGTAACGCTCCAGGGCAGGTGCGTTACAGCGGCCTAACGCACGAGCGCAGACGCGTTACGCCCACCTAACACGTGAGGATAGGCGCGTTACGCCAACCGACCCAAAATCTAGAACTCGGACAAGCAACACGTAACGGTCCACGGCGGACGCGTTACAGCACTGTGACACAAGGGGGCAGGGCCGTTAGAGACAGCCAACACAGCCACCCAACGCAGCTAAACGATGTGTAACGGCCTGGGGCGGGCGCGTTACATAAACCTAACGCACCAGGGCGGGCGCGTCAGGGGAACCGACCGAACCAAAACATAAGAAGACAAAATAGGCGTGATGCATCACCCCGGATGTGTCGGAGAGCTGTGACGCGCCTCCCCTGGGCCGTCACACTCCCACAACCACGAAGAACTGAAAACGCCCAGACGCTGTGACGGTCTTTCGTAGGGCCGTCAGAGACATGTGACGGTCTCTGAAACGACCACTACACTGGTCACAGCGGGAAAACAGTGGAAACGCCAAATCGGGCCGTTCCACGCTCCATTCACGCCGAAGCGCAGGGGAAACAAAGCTACACGATGGAAAACAACATCTGGAGGCTAAAAAGCCCACATGCATGGATTAAAATTCAAGATCGGGGTGATTCTAACGAATCGACCCAAAATGAGCCACCGAAGTTCCCGGACCCCTACCGGCCCCGAATGACAACCGATCGACACGAAACTGACATGAATGGGATCCAGACATCCCAGCAGTCATTTTGACACTAACTACGATGAGAATGGTTGCCATTTTTCGGCGAATCCTGAAAACCACAAAAACTACGGTTTTCACTAAATCGGCTCGATCTCCCCCGATCGAGCATCAAACTACGCACAGAAGTAGGGAAAACGTGCAGAACGAAGTGGCGGTCCATCTCCCTACCTCCACCGAAGAAACCGTACCCCGAAGGGACTAAACCACGCCGAAAACCACCGAATCATGAACGACGCCCTCTCGGAATCCACCGAGGGATCGCGCCCGCCACGCTCCATCCGCTGCCCCTTCCCGCGAACCGATCACTCGAGCACGTCCACGCCTCAGCCAGCTCCGCAACGGTGCGCGCCCCGCGCCAAACGGACCAGAGACGGGAGAGAACGGAGTGAGATAGCGTGAAGTTGAAAATGAGCAGGAGAGATAGTGGAATTGAATTTATAGAAATAAATTAGGAATTTTTCCTAATTTCTGAAAAATCCGATTTTTGGCCCGGTCTCAGAAAAATACGCAAAAATAGTCAAAACGATCGGCTCGAAGAGTACATCGCCACCGTATCGTCCACGAGTCGTTGAAGTGAGAGATAAACTCACCGCAGGGTTCCGTAACTAGTACGAGAGAAAAACCCACATGGATCGTAAAACTCAACTTGGGAGCTACAAAAGCGAACCGAAACTCACCGAAAAGGATCTGAAAGACCTAATAAAGATCCAACAAAGATCCGAGATATTACATCCTCCCCACCTTTAAGAAATTTCATCCTCGAAATTCAAGGACTAGCAAGGGTAAGCAGGGAAGGACAACCTGACAACACAACCACAAAACGACATGAACCACGAGGAACAACAGGAAGACGGCAGCACTCGCAGGATTCTGGCTTCGTACAGGACATAGAACCACGGAATACCACTGCAAGTAGGGTCGCATCAAGGCATAATAGCAGCTGATCACACGACTTCTAGGGAACGAGTCATGCATCGAGCAGCTCACCGAGAAAAGACCCACGACAGCAATAAACGAGAATCACGAAACCTAACGCCAGCTGAAAACTGTACTGGACTTAAGGACTCTGGAAACTGTATATCTGAGATTCCCATGTACTTCACACAACAACGCTCTAATACCAACTGTGGCGACCCGGATTCCGGATACCAGGTATACCCGGTAGGACTACTGAATACACATGATACAACTTGGAACCCGCGAGGCCTCCCAAGAGCGGTAAAGCTCCGAAGGGAAAAAGAATTGTCGTGTAGTACATTGAACTGACAGATATAGCAGCAAGCAATTAAATTTCGTTAAATCGGGTTGCTCAAGTAGCAGAAATAAAATTATATTTTAATTAATATATTTTACACAATTATATACCCAGAGTCAAGTCAAAAGGAAAGACAGCAAGTCTACCAAGTACAGTCGACAGAAAAGAAAGACGTACCGGGAAGTCGGGGGAAGCCCGACGGAGGTACCAGCTGGCAGCTACGACTCGAACTCCAGGATCCACGGAAGAAGAACGAACACGTCACCCCACCTGAAAAGCAAGGGTGAGCCTCGTGTCACTGGCTCAGTAGGGGTCACGCGGATCCCCACTGAAAAACACGCAGTAACACGGAACAACTGAACAACAGCAAGGAACAACACTAGAAAGCTGTAAAAGAAAGGGAAGCATGAGTAGGGAACATGTAAGGACGAGGGGAATAACCCGAACAGGCAAGCAGGCCTAGAAAGGGAAAGAGGAGTAGGGGGCAGCAAGGAAAAGGGGAAAAGGCCAAACAAAACACCCCAACCTACACCTACAACAGGCATGCAAAAGAAGGCCTAGAAAAGACCTAGACAGGCACAGACAACACGATTGGAGAGTCGTGCACAGGACAGGATACAAACCTCGAGTATAGCCACAGAAAGGCCAACCTAGATAGGTCACAACACAGAAAGAGGACCGGAGTCGCGCGCCACGCGATGGAAAACCCCCGCACCGGGAGAACGTCTAGATGCGTCTACTGACGTCTTACACTGCACCAGAACACCCACCACAAGTGTCCCAACCACCTGCCAAGCGCGACCAACAAGGACAAGGCCGAGTCGTAGACCCATGTGGAAACACAGGTACAAGTACTAGTCAGGGTCACGCCCGTCGGCGTCAGTCCTCAGCCCCTGACCATGTGTGCACACACTGGCTCCTGCCTAGAGCCAGGCCTCTAGCAAGTTTTCTCCCCCCGTAGGACGCTACGGTAACCGCAGGAGCCGACGGAAACTAGCTTACAAACCAGATATCGGGGTCACCCCTCGACTGCTGGACGTCTAGGGCGACGCAAGGAAGAAGCTCGAAACGCGGCGCTGAAGTACGGACAATCGAACATGCACTGTCACCCGTACCTCAAACACCAAAGACAGCACAACAAACTGCCGACAGACTCGGAATCATAGTCTTAGCCTTCATAGGAGCATCAACCGACGTCCACGGGGAAAGCGGCCAGACCACGGGGGCGACAGACAACACCACAAACCTACCCCCAAACAGCCCCTAACATCACCTAGCACGGACCCACAACACACGGCCGCACACCGAAAAACCCAACGGCCATCACGGCCATAACAGGACTGTAACGGCCTAGCACAGGCGCGTTACACGAGCCTAACGCACCGGGGCGGGTGCGTCAGAGCCTACAGGCTCAAAGACAGAACACGAACCACGTAACACTCCAGGGCAGGTGCATTACAGCGGCCTAACGCACGAGCGCATACGCGTTATGCCCACCTAACGCGTGAGGACAGGCGCGTTACGCCAACCGACCCAAAATCTAGAACTCGGACAAGCAGCACGTAACGGTCCACGGCGGACGCGTTACAGCACTGTGACGCAAGGGGGCTGTGGACACCAAAAAAAAAGAAAAGAAATGAAAGAAAAAGAAAAGAAAGAAAAAAGAAGGAGAAAGAAAAGAAGGAAGGGAAGAAAGAAAGAGGAAGATAAAATAAAAATAAATAGAAGAAGAAAGAAAAAAGGAGAGAGAAGAAAAAGAAAAGAAAAGAAATAATAATAAATAATAAATATATATATATGAATATAATGAAACGGGTGGCCCACTCTCTTTCTCTCCCTTGTCTCACCCTGGCCACCTCCCTTGCCTCACCGGCACGCTCCCACGCCACCTTCGCACCCGGCACACCCCTGTGCCGGATGGTGTACACCTCGCCGGATCGTCCTCACTTCCCATGGGTTAACACCCTGTTCACTCTTCCGCCGGCACACCCGCGAGCGTCCGTGCCCGGCACACCCGCTGCCACCTCCAGCGGTATACCTGAATGGCCTCTTCCACGGCACACTTGAATGCCCCTCCACCGGCACATCACTGTGCTGGAGGGTATAAACCGCACCAGATAACCACTCCCCCGCCTCACAGCGTCAAAGAGCCCCCCCCCTCGTCATCTGTGTAGGGACATGCCCATTTAACTATCCTGCGATTATTCCCCTGTGGATGTTCCCAGTGGCTGTCACATGCAGCAACATATTTGTATTAAAGCCATCAAAGAAAAAAGAACCGGGGCTGCTATGATGTTCGCGGAGCTGGCAATGGAAGCTAGTTTACCCAATGGTGCTCTGAACGTTGTCCATGGAATTGTTGGGACTGAGGACAACACTTGTGACGATGATGATGTTAAGGCCATTTCATTTGTTGGTTCTAATATGGCTGACCAGAGATGTATGGCACGTGGCACGGCTGTCTTTGCTGGGGATTCGAAGCCATGGGAGAATGAACTTGCTAAGCGTGCCAAGTCACTGAAAGTAAATGCTGAAATTGAACCTGGGACAGACCTTGGTCCAGTGATCAGTCGATAGGCCAAGGAGCGCATTTACAACCTGATCTAAAGTGGTGCTGATAGTGGAGCTAAACTTGTCCTTTGATGGGAGAGATATTGTGGTTCCCTCATATAAGCAAGAAAATCTCGTTGGATCAACCATCTTATCGTTATTGCCAACCTAAAATGTTATGAGGAGGAGAATTTTGGCCCTATCCTCCTATGCATGCAGGCTGACAACTTAGAAGAGGCCATCAAGATGGTAAATGAGAGCAAATACAAAAAACAGAGCATCTATATTCATCGCAGCGGGGTTTCTACAAGGAAATTCTAGAATGAGATTGAAGTAGGACAGGCTGGCATCAACGTTCCAATTCCAGTTCTGTTGGCATTCTTCCTATTTACTGGCCCCATGGCATCTTCTGGAGGTGACCTGAACTCCTACGGTAGGGTTGGGGTACAGTTCTTCACACAGATTAAGACAATTACCCAACAGTGGAAGGATTTGCCAAGCCAAGGAGTATCATTGGCCATGCCCACATCCCAGAAGTCATAAAAGGCACAGCCACAAGCTTTTCATCGGGTGGGAGAATGCTAATCCGTTATTAGGCACATCAGATTTTGACTTAAATGCAGAGTGCCGCGGGAATCTCATGAAGCTGGCCGCTGAGAACTAATAACCAATGGGCCGTAGCGTTTAACCGGTGGGAAGGGCACTTAAACGGTGGGAAGCTCACAGTTGGCAGCAGAGGAGTATATCCGGTGGCGATAACTTTAACCGATGGAGCTCGAAGCACGGTATATCTGGTACGTGGATGTCCTATAAGCAGTGGCCTCCTGCACTCCCATCCGGTGGGCAGCAGCAAGATGACAACCGACAGAAGCGCTCATCATCCGGCAGCTCACTTTGGCCGGCACGCCCCAAACAGGCTTTGGCCGGCACGCTCTCATGGTGCTCCACCCGGCACGCCTCAAGTGGGCTTCACCCGGTAAGACTTGCAGCCTTCCACCCGGCACAGTTTATTTTCTTCTTCACCCGGTGCAGTCCAAATACCCTCAAGTGCCCCAGCGGCACACCCTCTTTAGCATTCCACGGCACACTATCTCGTGCCCTTCAACGGCACGCTTCTTCAGCCCCCCAGCGGCACACCCTCCTGGGCCTTTCAACGGCATGCCCCTGCAAGCCTTCAGCGGCACACTATTTCAAGCCTTCAACGGCACACTTTTCCAGCCTTCCAGCGGCACACTTCTTGGGTCTTCCAACGGCACAGCCTTCGGGCTTCTCAGCGGCACGCCTTGCCACCCGGTGCATCCGGCAGAGGAAATCTAACTCCCATGCCCTAGAGATCCTTGGCGCGCAGTGGGCTGTCTGACGTATCAACCGGAGATGAAGGCACATAGGCTACCTCCTACCACCAAGGACGGGGAAAGTCAAATCCCCATTCAATGCCCATCACTTCCCGCCTCCGTCGTTCGTGTTCGAAGGCTCCCGCCACTGGGAGTATAAAAACCCCCTCTTCTCCAGCGAACAGGGAAGGATGGCAGACGTAGAGGATACATGCGGGCGACAAAAGAGTGAGAGACAACACAGAGCCACCACCTCCAGGCGCCAGAGAAGAGAAGAAGGAGAAGAGAGAAGAGAAAGAGGAGAGCCCCATAGTGAGGCCTTCCTCCGATGACCACCGGAAGAGAGAGAGTAAGGGAGAGGGAGAGAGAGAGGGAGACCATGTAGCTGGAGGTGTTGGAGGAGCAGGGAGCTGTCGCCCCTGCTCAACCCCAACATTTCCTCCCCCATTCTTTCTTCTCCCTCAAGTTCTTCTTCTTCCTCCCATCGCTTGTAGTTTTAGCTCTGGCTTGTTGCAATGTACACGGCTGTTTGTGGCCCTTTTCCTTCTTGAATAAAAAGCCCTTTTGGGATCTTTCATTGTCTCCGCCCGCTTATTTATTTGCATGCGTTTGATCGTGCTCTTCCTCCCCTCCGGTGTTTTAGCCTCCCTATAGGGCCACGGATCTTCATGCATGTCCTTCCTGTACCTCTGAACGTCCACACCCAACAGCTTCCTTGACCCCTTCCACTTCCTCCAGTCAAGCCCTCACTAGACTCGGCCAGCCCGGTATCCCCAGACCGATACCTTCTCCACCCTCAACAACCCTCAATTGAACCTACGCAGTGCGCCCACATCCTTTCTTGCCTAGTGCAGCCTCACCAGCCATCAACGGCACGCCCTTAGGCCAACCCCACTGGTACACCTCTTCGGCGGCACATAGCCCTTTGGCCTCTGCCCGGCACACCCTCCGTAGGCCTTCAACGGTATGCCCTTGGCTCACCCGCTCACCGGCACGGCCCCTTTGCCCCTCATCCCGGCACACCCTGGCCTCCCTTAGCCCGGCACACCTCTCCGGCACACTCTATAGGCTCTCTAGCCGGCACACTAGTCACATGTCCCTTCCCCTTGTCCGGTGCACCCCTAGCCAGTCCTAGAGAGGTCTCCAGTCCGTCGTTTCTTTCGGGTTTTCTGAGGTGTTATCAAAGGTGATGTTGCCTCTGGCACCCACCTCAAATTGTCGGGTTCCGCCACTCCATGTGGGCGCGTTCCCTTTATCTCCCTTACGCTCGGGTTAAGGGGAGATGCTGCCGAAATTCTGTTAGAAATAACGGCATATTAAAAGGTAAAAGGAAACAACAAATAAATGGAACAATAACATGTTAAAAGACTAGAGGAAACAACAAACTAATGAAGTGAACAACGATGAAACGCTTCAACTAAAGCCGAAGAACTATGGACAGCATGAAAAGAGCCGGATTGAACCTCAACTATGCAACTCGAACACTTATTCTGCAAGGGAGAAAGAAGTGAAAACGATCGACAGAAAAGAAGAGAAAACCCATATAAACTGTAACAAATCAAGGAGGTGAAGTGAAGAACAATATATAAGAAAATGGGGGAGGGGTGGCCCCTTTCGACCCTTCCCGGCACGCCCTTCAGCCCTTCAGCCCTTCGCCGGTACGCCTCCCCGGCCTCCCTTGGCCGACACGCTTGGGCCCATGCTTCCCCGGCACGCCTGGCCAGGCTCTTCGCCGGCACGCTCCCAACATGATAAATAATAATAATAAATAATAATAATAATAATAACAAATTCATAAAAATGAATAAATAAATAGTAATAATAATGGAGCAAGTAATAATAGTAATAAGCTAAAAGAAAATATGATAAATAAATAAATCATGATAAAAAAATAATAAAAATAGTAAAAATAATAATAACAACAAGCCCACAAAAGGGAATAAATAATAATGATGATAATAAAATAGTAGATAATAATAATAACAAATTCAAAAAAGAGAGATAAATAAATGAATGATAATAATAAAGAAACAACTAATAATAACAACAAACTCAACAAAAAATAATAAATAGACAAACGGTAATAAAATAAACAAATAATAATAACAAGCTCAACAAAAGATAACAAATAAACAAATAATAATGGAATATATAGATAATAATAGACAAATCCACCCCGAAATATATACATATATATGTATTAAAAAAGAGAACAATAATAATAACAACACAAGAATAATAATAATTAAAATCTAAATAATGATAAAACGACGAGATCTGCCCCGCAGCCTTGTCACTCCTCAAGACCCGGTATAAAGGGAACATTAATGCCGCCCATCCAAGTCGAGTTCGGACCTTGGGAACCATCCCGATACGGTCGTAACCCGACATTGCTTTGGGCTGATAGTTCGTCAAACTGGACTCGTTCCCATTGGGACTCGTTTCCGTTCTTTCGCTGAAATTGCCATCTCTCGGCATACATTTGTGCGGGGTTGTTTCCGTCAACGTCACACCTTCTATACGGACCTTTGTCCGAATATAAAGTGATCCGTGAGTGACTGACAAAATCTGAATGGAACGATAAGGCTCTCGTCATCCCCGGACCCTTTGCATGGGAATATCAGTAAGGCCTTCATGGGCTATGCTTAGACCTCGGATCCATCCTGATTATGGTCATTGTCTGACCCATATCCTTGGCCTATAGCCCGCTTCCTTTGAACACGTTTTGGTTTTGGAAGCTAGTCCCGGGACTCCTCCCCATTGCCCTCCGGCACCGGGAACATTAATGATGCCCACGCAAGCCCCGTTTGGACCGCGGGAGGCGCCCCCGGTATGGTCCCGACTCGATCTCGCATCGGGCCAATAAATTCGCTAGTTTCCTGCTACACTAACCGAGATTTAACCGAATGTTTTCGGTGTCTCAGAATAATAAACTTGCTGTATCCCGGCATGCATATGTTCTAGGTCCTCCCGCGACGATTACAGTATTCTCAAGCCGAACTCCCGTCCGAATATTAAACGGTCTCCCGAATGACCGACACGTTTCGAACGTCCGCTTCCCTAGACACAGGGCTTTTCAGCCGATTCAAGGGATATTCCCTCGTTGCCCCTTGGCACCGGAAATATTAATGACGCTCATGCAAGTCTTGTTTCGACCGCGGGGGGCCCACCGCAGTATGGTCGTAGCTTGCTCTTGCACCGGGCCAACAGATTTACTGGTTTCTGACCGCTCTGACCGAGGTTTAGCCGAACGTTTTCCGTTCTTCCGAACAATAAATTGCCATATCCCGGCATACATATGCTCCAGTTTTCCCGCGACGATCGCACTTTTCCCGAGCCGAACATTCGTCCGAACATTAAATGGTCAGTACACGACTGACATGACCGCGGATGGTTTTCTTGTCGCCCTCGCACGAGGATTTCAATACCTCGTAATAGACCTTTCATGCAATTAATTTCTTAGCCATGAGGCCCTGAATCCTGGCGATTAATCAAGGGTGTTCCCTCGTACGGGGGATGTAAATGACGCCGTGACCTTTATGGCACGGCGGGTTTTGGTCCCGACACGAACCACACAATCGTCTGACGAAGTCAGGTCGAGCGCACCATGGGCTCTTCGGAGCCCGAATAAATTGTCACTCCGGTGACTGGCACGCCCACGCACTTAATAGACGAATCAACCATTCCCGAACGGACGAACCAAATAAACAAACGAAAAGTGCGTCCACAAGTCTGGTACGCCCGGTGGGACTTAAACCACCCTTCATCTCTTCGCCGGGATTTAGGGCCTCATGGCCTCCTAATTAACGATGTTTGCCTGCTTTGATGAATGGCAGGTGCTGTCTTCGCCAGTCCTATGAGGAGAAAATCCAGACTCAGTGCAGCTGCCTTCGTGGCCTCGAGGACGCTTCTTCGAAGCATATGCAGCTTCCAGGAATCATGGGGGGGTTGTTATAAAAAAAAAAAGAGAAAGTGAAGAGAAGGGAGGGGAAATCAAACCCCCCCTTTTTTTTCCTCAAGAGGAAAGAGAAGAAAAGAAGAAAAGAAGAAAAGAAAAAAAAGGAGAAAAGAAAGAAGCAAAAAAGCTAGAGAAAGAGTCGGCGAGAGAGGGTTGTACGGCCACGTCCGTCGAGACCCGTGCTGAATAAATATTACCATTGTGAGGTTTATGCGGTGGAGCGAACCACTCATCCTCTCCCTGAGGGGGTGAGCGCTCTCCTGCACCCCCACCCTGGTCGATCATACAAAAAAGAAGAGAAGAGAAGAAGGGACGAAAAAAAAAGAAGAGAAAGAAGAAAAGAAGAAAAGTCGGCCAGCATCGCCGACCAAAAGAGCAAGAAGAAACCCGGCATCCCGCCCGACTCTAGGAGGCTCCGAGTCTGTGGTGTAATGACCCGGCCCGTTCCTCCTTCCTACTGTCTCCATCCGGCACAAAACGTCCCTCGAATGACTGTTCAAAGATCCAATAAGCCGCGACTGTAGCTTGATGAATTTCTGCCCGCTGTGGGGAATGCTTTATAGCAATGGGGCCAAGCACGGCCGCCACTTTCGAAGAGATCATGCACATACCCCGCCATGGGGGATAAGAAGAGGAGATATACCCCGCCGTAGGGGCATAAGAGGCAAAAAAAATATACACCCTGATCTAGGGGCATATGAAGAGAATCCACCCAGGCTTGGGGGCACAACATACAACAAAGCTATACCCCGGCTTCGGGGCATTTGAAGAAGAATCCACCCCCGTCTTGGGGGCATTCGAAGAAGGAACACACCCCGCCAGTGGGGGCATAGAAGCCATGAAGCACATGCCCTGGCTTAGGGGCCTTTGAAGAAGTTACATCCCGCTTCGGGAGAATAAGAAAGAGAAGAATACACCCTGTCCTAGGGACAATTGAAGAAGAAACATACCCCGCCTGGGGGGGGCATAGAAGCCATAAAGAATACGCCCCGGCTCAGGGCCATTTGAAGAAGCTACGTCCCGCCTTGGGGACATAAGAAGAGAAGAATACGCCCCGACCTTGGGGCATTTGGAGAAGGAATACATCCCGGCCTCGGGGTCCATGAAGTAACATATATTCCCCCCCCCCACCCCGCGGGGGCATCTGAAGTAGAACGCACAATATTCCCCGGCTTAGGGGAGCACGTGAAGAAAGGAATACACCCCGATGCGGGAGCACATAAGCATAAGAAGAAGAGACTGCCCCGGCCAGGGGTCATGAGAAGAAGCAGAGCTGCACCCCGGCTCAGGGGGGCATATGAAGAGAAGTGTACCCCACCTTGGGGCATAAGAGGCAGAAGAATCAACCCCGACTCAGGGGTAACTGAAGAGAATTCCACCCCATCCCTGGAGGGGCACAAGAAGCAAAATACCCCCCCGTCTTGGGGGCATATGAAGTCAAGAATCACACCCCCGTCTTGGGGGTATTTGAAGGAGAAGCCCACCTCTCCTCGAGGGCCTAGAGGCAACAGCCACGTCCCGGCTTAGGGGCATAGGAAGAAAAGTCCACCCCGGCTTAGGGGCATTGGAAGAAGAAACAAACCCCACCAGTCGGGACACAGAAGTCATGAAGGATACGCCCCGGCTTAAGGGTATTTGAAGAAGTCACATCCCGTCTCGGGAGCATAAGAAGCAGCAAGAATACACCCCGGCTTAGGGGTATTTGAAGAAGAAATATACCCCGCCTGGGGGCATGGAAGTCGTAAAAGAACACGCCTCGGCTCAGGGGCATTTGAAGAAGCTACATCCTATCTTGGGAGTATAAGAAGAAAAGAGTCCACCCCATCTTAGGGGTATTTGAAGAAGAAACACACCCCGCTATGGGGGCATAGAAGCCGTAAAGAATACGTCCCGGCTTAGGGGTATTTGAAGAAGAAGGATACCCCGTCTCGGGGGACATTGCAAGCAGCGATACACCCTGCTTGGGTGCACAGGAAGCAACCCACACACCACTCCTGGGGACACATAAAGAGAGTACACCCCGCCATGGGGGCACATGAAGAGAATCCACCCCGACTCGGGGGTACATGAAGCAACAAAGAATACACCCCGCCTTAGGGGAATCTGAAGAAGAAGCATACACCCCACCAACGGGGGCACAGGAGCCGTCGAGAATCCACCCCACTTTGGGGGCACAAGAAGCAGACATTCCCCAGCGTATCGGGGCAGAAGAAGAAGAATTCCCCCCCTCGGGGGCATATAAAAAAGAAAAAAAGCAAAGATACACCCGGTGCCCGGCGCACATGAAGAGAAAGACACCTCCCTTTGGGGGCACAACAAGCAACGAAGATACACCCCGACTGAGGGGCACAGGAAGAGAAATACACCTCTGCGCCAGGGGCATATGAGACAAAACTATACCCCAATTTAGGGGCATCTAAAGCAAAAACTTCACCCCACCTCAAGGGGGGGGGCATAAGAAGCGAAAGATATATCCCACCCTGGGGGCACAAGAAGAAAACACACCCCACCTTGGGGGCGTAAGAAGCCAAGAGATATGCCCCGCCACGGGGCAGTAGAGGCAAAATGCATTCCCCCCGGGGGCACATGAAGCAACATACCCCTCGCCTCGGCATCATATGAGGCCAAGAGGCTACATCCCGACTCGGGAGCATAAGAAACAAAAAGTATACCCCACGTCGGGGGCATATGAAGTCAGGAATCACACCCCCGTCACATGGGTATTTGAAGAAGAAGCATACCTCGCCTCGAGGGCCTAGAAGCTATAAAGAGCACGCCCCGACTCAGGGGCATATGAAGAGAAGTCCACCCCGGCCTAGGGGTATTTGAAGAAGAAACATACCCCACTAGGGGGCACAGAAGCCATAAAGAACACGCCCCGGCTTAGGGGTATTTGAAGAAGATACATCCCGCCTCGGGAGCATAAGAAAGAGAAGAATACATCTCGTTTTAGGGATATATGAAGAAGAAATATACCCCGCCAGGGGGCATAGAAGCCATAAACAATATGCGCCGACTCAGGGGCATTTGAAGAAGAAACATACACCTCCCGGGGGACGCAGAAGCAAAGAGACAGAGTACACCTCCACCCGGGGGCACCGAAGCAAAGAGGCATACATCCCGACCTGGGAGCACATGAAGAAAGAATATACCCCAACCTAGGGGCGTCAGAAGAAGAAACATACGCCCCGATCCAGGGACATGAGAAGCAAGAGAATACACCCTGCGAAAAGGGTATGAGAAACATGAATAATGTACCCCAGCCTAGGGGCACAAAAAAAAATACACTCCGCCCTTGGCGCATAAGAAGCAGAAGCACCTACCCCATCTTAGGGGCACAGAAAAAAATACACTCCGCCCTTGGTGCATAAGAAGCAGAAGCATCTACCCGACCCGGGGCACAGAAACAAAGAGACATAGATCCCGATCTGGGAGCATAAGAAGAAAGATATACTCCGCCCAAGCGGCATTTGAAGAAACAACATACCCTACTTCGGGGGCACAGAAGTCGTAAAGAGATACACCCCCGCCTCAGGGGGGCGTAAGAAGTAAAAGATACACCCCGGCCTCAGGGGGGCATAAGAAGCAAAAGATACACCCCCGTCCCGGGCGCATTTGAAGAGAGTTACGCCCCGTACCAGGGGCATATGAAGAAGAAACATACCCCGCCTGGGGGCATAGAAGCCGTGAAGAGTATACCCCGGCTTGGGGGCATTTGAAGAGAGCTACACCCCGTACCAGGGGCATATGAAGAAGAAACATACCTCGCCTCGAGGGTCTAGAAGCCATAAAGAACACGCCCCGGCTCAGGGGCATATGAAGAGAAGTCCACCCTGGCTTGGGGCTATATGAAGAAGAAACATACCCCACCTGGGGGCATAGAAGCCGCGAAGAGTATACCCCTCCATGGGAGCCTTTGAAGAGAGCTACACCCCGCCTCGGGGGGCATTAAAAAAAACACACCCTGGTCTGGGGACATAGAAGCCTTGAAAAATACGCCCCGCCTAGGGGCACAGAGACAAAGAGGCAAAACACACCCCTCAGGGGGATGCATACCAAATGAAGCTACACCCCAACCTGGGGGCACATTAAGATAAATACACTCCAGCGTGGAAGCATTAACGAGAAAAGAAGAGCAGAATAAAGAAAAAGACACGCATGAGGCAGACGTGGTCTTCGAGCCCACCTCATCACACAAAAGAAAAGAAGAAAAGAAAGAGCACTCATGAGGCGAACATGGTCTTTGCACCTGCCTCTCCACAAAAAAGAGAAGGACATACGAGGCAGACGTGGTCTTCGAGCCCGCCTCTCCACAAAAAAAGAGAAGAAAAGAAAGAAAAGAGACATGGGGCAGACGTGAT
The DNA here is from genome assembly GCA_022559845.1 of Amorphophallus konjac. Taxonomy (NCBI): domain Eukaryota; kingdom Viridiplantae; phylum Streptophyta; class Magnoliopsida; order Alismatales; family Araceae; genus Amorphophallus; species Amorphophallus konjac. Next base: position 28,996,287 of record CM040120.1, read on the forward strand.
CTTCGAGCCCGCCTCATCACACAAAAGAAGAGAAGAAAAGGAAGAAAAGACACATGAGGCAAACATGGTCCTTGAACCTGCCTCTCCATAAAAGAAGAAGAGAAGAAGAGAAAGAACAGTCACGAGGCGAACATGGTCCTTGAACCCGCCTCTTCACACAAAAAAAGAAGAGAAGAAGAGAAAGAGCAGTCATGGGGCGAACATGGTCTCTGCACCTACCTCTCTACAAAAGAAGAAGAGAAGAGAAAAAGGAGACATGAGGTGAACATGGTCCCTGCACCTGCCTCTCCATAAAAGAAGAAGAGAAGAAGAGAAAGAAGAGTCGCGAGGCAAACATGGTCTTTGCACCTGCCTCTCTACAAAAGAAGAAGAGAAGAGAAAAAAGAGACATGAGGCGAACATGGTCTTTACACCGGCCTCTCCATAAAAGAAGGAGAGAAGAAGAGAAAGAACAGTCACGAGGTGAACATGGTCTTTGCACTTGCCTCTCCATAAAAGAAGAAGAGAAGAAGAGAAAGAAGAGTCGTGGGGCGAACATGGTCTTTGCACCTACCGCTCCGCAAAAAAGAAGAGAGTCACGAGGCAGACGCGGTCTTTGCACCCGCCTCTCCACATGAAAGAAGAAGAGAAGAAGAGAAAGAAGAGTCGCGAGGTAAACATGGTCTTTGCACCTGCCTCTCTACAAAAGAAGAAGAGAAGAGAAAAAAGAGACATGAGGCGAACATGGTCTTTGCACCGGCCTCTCATAAAAGAAGAAGAGAAGAAGAGAAAGAACAGTCACGGGGCGAACATGGTCTCTGCACCTGCCTCTCTACAAAAGAATAAGAGAAGAGAAAAAAAAAGACACGAGGCAAACATGGTCTTTGCGCCTGCCTCTCCGCAAAATAAGAAGAGAGAAAAAAGAGACACGAGGTAGACGTGGTCTTCGAATCCGTCGCCTCACACAAAAGAAGAAAAAAAAGAGACATGAGACAGACGTGGTCTTCGAACCCGCCATTTCACGAATCCTTCTCCTCGGCTCTCGTACCCTACTACCCGACGCCCTTCGGCTCAGCCGTGTCGGCCAAGGCCCGCTATCAGGATTGGTCCACCCGTCCCACCGCGCTCTCCGATATCTTTTGGCTTTACAGCCTACTCCTAACATCTTTGGCTCTTGCAGCCTGCTTCCCTTTGGCTTTTATAGCATGCTTCCCACTTCTGGCTCTCGCAGCCTGCTTCCCTTTGGCTTTTATAGCCTGCTTCCCAACTTTGGCTCTCGCAGCCTGCTTACCTTTGGCCCTTGTGACCTGCTCCCCAATTTTGGCTCTTGTAGCCTGCTCCCCAACTTTGACTCTCGCAGCCTGCTTACCTTTGGCCCTCGTGGCCTGCTTCCCAACCTTGACTCTTGCAGCCTGCTTCCCTTTGGCTTTTATAGCCTGCTTCCCAACTTTGGCTCTCGCAGCCTGCTTCCCAACCTTGGCTCTTACAGCCTCCTTCCCTTTGGCTTTTATAGCATGCTTCCCACTTCTGGCTCTCGCAGCCTGCTTCCCTTTTGTTTTTATAGCCTGCTTCCCAACTTTGGCTCTCGCAGCCTGCTTACCTTTGGCCCTCGTGGCCTGCTTCCCAACCTTGGCTCTTGCAGCCTGCTTCCCTTTGGCTTTTATAGCCTGCTTCTCAATTTTGGCTCTCGCAGCCTGCTTCCCTTTGGCCTTCGTGGCCTGCTTCCCAAGTCCGGCTCTCGTAGCCTGCTTTCCAGGGTTCTGCCTTCGCGGCCCGCTTCCCATAACTTCGGCTCTTGCAGCCTACTTCCCAATTTCGGCCCTTATGGCCCGCTCCCCTAATGTCCCTTGGGTTCTATAGCCTGCTTCCCTAATACCCTTTCAGCCGTTCGTGGTCTGCTTCTCTAATACCTTTACTACCACTACACTTATACGTAATAATAATATTTTCTTATGCCACAAAAAAAAACAACAAACAAAAAAAACACAGAAAAAACAAACAAACAAAAAAATAATAACAAAACAACAAAACAAAAAAGAAGAAAGAAGAGAATGCTTGATTGCCCTATTTGCATGGTTGCTTAATATAGAATAATGCACCTCCTTAGAATTTTCTAGGACCGTGCTTCCTTGCTAAATAATATCGCCCCGATTCCGGATGCACGCGCGTCACGGCATACGCTCGAAAAAAACCCAACTATGGCGGGTGCACACGTCAAGGGGAAGAGTCATGGCTGAATCGCTAAGCCCAACTCACAAAATAAACCTGGGGCAACGCTCCCACACTTAGCACTTAATGTGTTCAATAGCCTTCGACTATAGGGATTGCCCGAATTTCTTCTTAGCACTCTACGGAGACTCGAATTCCTGCACTCGCGTGAAAGGTAATCGTGAGGAAAAAGCTGCCTACCCCCACTGTAAAAAAAAAGAGAGAGAAAAAAGAGAGAAAAAGAAAAGAAAAGAGAGAGAAACGCGGAGCCGAGTAGCCGGGAATCCCCACTGAAACAAATGAGGAGACTCGCGCGAAATGGTGAAGCGAATCACAATAAGGACGAATCCTAGTAGCCGGGAATTCCCATTGAGACACATGAGGAGACTCGCGCCGAACGGTGAAATCCGCTACCAAAATAAACAGATGGGGGCTGTGTGAAGCTACCGAAAGTCGAGAGCCTGAAACTAATGTGTAGGCGCTAGAGTGATCCTCGAGTGTCACTAGGAAAACCTGCATATCCCTATGGTTAGGGCTCTTTGCTCACGCATTTGCACTGCCACGCCACAGAGAATTGCTTCAGGTGAAATGCGTGAATTTAGGCTATGCATGCAAGACATGCGATATCCTCTTGACGGGTGCACCACCCCTCAATTGTGCCTCGTGGCCCGCACCGCATCTATGAATTACGGGTGACATCCCTATCCTATCCCCTATAGAGGGAGCTGCCTTACTTATATCTATGTTATGCCTGCTAATGAATGCTTGCATGCTTGAATAAAAAATATATACAATAAAAATAAAAAAGTAAATAATAAAAATGTGCGTATGCAATAAACTTCATTTCGGCTCTCGTAGCATGCTCCCCAGAATTCGGCCTTCACGGCCGCTCCCCATAACTCCGGCTCTTGTAGCCCGCTTCCCAACTTTGGCTCTTGCAGCCTGCTTCCCTTTGGCTTTTATAGCCTGCTTCCCCAATCCGGCCTCCACGGCCCGCTTCCCGTAACCTTGGCTCGTGTAACCTGCTTACCTTTGGCCTTCGCGGCCTGCTTCCCAACTTTGGCTCTTGCAGCCTGCTTACCTTTGGCCTTCGCAGCCTGCTCCCCGATTCCGGCTCTCGCATTCTGCTTCCCAATTCTGGCCCTCGTGGCTTGCTTCCCAATATCTTTGGCTCTTGCAGCCTGCTTACCTTTGGCCTTCGCGGCCTGCTCTCCAATTTCGGCTCTCGTGGCCTGCTCCCCGATTTGGCTCCCGCAGCCTGCTTCCCATAATTTCGGCTCTCGCAGCCCGTTTCCCGATATCTTTGGCCCTTGCAGCCTGCTTCCCAGAACTCGGCTCTCGTAGCCTGCTCCCCAGAATTCGGCCTTCACGGCTCGCTTCCCATAATTTCGGCTCTCGCAGCCCGCTTCCCAATACCCTTGGCTTTTATGGCCTGCCTCCCTAATTCGGCTTCCGTAGCCTGCTTCCCAACTTTGGCTCTTGTAGCCTGCTTACCTCGGCCCCCACGGCCTGCTTTCCCAATTTTGGCTCTGGCAGCCTGCTCCCCAAATTTCGGCTTTCGCAACCCGCTTTCCTGATTTGAGGACACTAAATAAATTCTCACCCCATGTTTACGTGCAGGGGAATATAGAAGAGGAGAAAAGAGAAGAGAAGAAAAATAAGAGAAGAAGAGATCAACAAACCAGGTCAGCTCCCAGCACCATGTCGGCACTGACAAAGAGAAGAAGAGACCAACAAATCAGGTCAGCTCCCGGCACCCTGTCGGCACTGACGAAGAGACCAAGAGCCAACATATCATGTCAGCTCCAGGCACCCTGTCGGTGCTGACGAAGAGACCAAGAGACAACAAACCAGGTCAGCTCCCGGCACCCCACCGGCGCTGACGAAGAGACCAAGAGACCAACAAACCAGGTCAGCTCCCGACACCCCGTCGACGCTGATGAAGAGAAGAAAAGACCAACACACCATGTCGACGCCTGACACCCTGTCGGTACTGACGAAGAGAAGAAGAGACCCACATATCATGTCAGCTCTCGGCACCCTGTTGGCACTAATGAAGAGAAGAAGAGACTAACACACCATGTCAACGCCCGACACCCTGTCGGCACTGACAAAGAGAAGAAGAGACCAACATCTCATGTCGGCTCCTGACACCCCGGCGGTACCAACGAAGAGAAAAAGAGACCAGTACACCCGCGGGCATTGCCCGGCTCATCCTTCGCCTGCGCTACCCATGGGTGGGGGGCATTTGTGGACACCAAAAAAAAAGAAAAGAAAAGAAAGAAAAAGAAAAGAAAGAAAAAAGAAGGAGAAAGAAAAGAAGGAAGGGAAGAAAGAAAGAGGAAGATAAAATAAAAATAAATAGAAGAAGAAAGAAAAAAGGAGAGAGAAGAAAAAGAAAAGAAAAGAAATAATAATAAATAATAAATATATATATATGAATAGAATGAAATGGGTGGCCCACTCTCTTTCTCTCCCTTGTCTCACCCTGGCCACCTCCCTTGCCTCACCGACACGCTCCCACGCCACCTTCGCACCCTGCACACCCCTGTGCCGGATGGTGTACACCTCGCCGGATCGTCCTCACTTCCCATGGGTGAACACCCTGTTCACTCTTCCGCCGGCACACCCGTGAGCGTCCGTGCCCGGCACACCCGCTGCCACCTCCAGCGGTACACCTGAATGGCCTCTTCCACGGCACACTTGAATGCCCCTCCACCGGCACATCACTGTGCTGGAGGGTATAAACCGCACCGGATAACCACTCCCCCGCCTCACAGCGTCAAAGAACCCCCCCTCGTCATCTGTGTAGGGACATGCCCATTTAACTATCCTGCGATTATTCCCCTGTGGATGTTCCCAGTGGCTATCACATGCAGCAACATATTTGTATTAAAGCCATCAAAGAAAAAAGAACCGGGGCTGCTATGATGCTCGCGGAGCTGGCAATGGAAGCTGGTTTACCCAATGGTGCTCTGAACGTTGTCCATGGAATTGTTGGGACTGAGGACAACACTTGTGATGATGATGATGTTAAGGCCATTTCATTTGTTGGTTCTAATATGGCTGACCAGAGATGTATGGCACGTGGCACGGCTGTCTTTGCTGGGGATTCGAAGCCATGGGAGAATGAACTTGCTAAGCGTGCCAAGTCACTGAAAGTAAATGCTGAAATTGAACCTGGGACAGACCTTGGTTCAGTGATCAATCGATAGGCCAAGGAGCGCATTTACAACCTGATCTAAAGTGGTGCTGATAGTGGAGCTAAACTTGTCCTTTGATGGGAGAGATATTGTGGTTCCCTCATATAAGCAAGGAAATCTCGTTGGATCAACCATCTTATCGTTATTGCCAACCTAAAATGTTATGAGGAGGAGAATTTTGGCCCTATCCTCCTATGCATGCAGGCTGACAACTTAGAAGAGGCCATCAAGATGGTAAATGAGAGCAAATACAAAAAACAAAGCATCTATATTCATCGCAGCGGGGTTTCTACAAGGAAATTCTAGAATGAGATTGAAGTAGGACAGGCTGGCATCAACGTTCCAATTCCAGTTCTGTTGGCATTCTTCCTATTTACTGGCCCCATGGCATCTTTTGGAGGCGACCTGAACTCCTACGGTAGGGTTGGGGTACAGTTCTTCACACAGATTAAGACAATTACCCAACAGTGGAAGGATTTTCCAAGCCAAGGAGTGTCATTGGCCATGCCCACATCCCAGAAGTCATAAAAGGCACAACCACAAGCTTTTCATCGGGTGGGAGAATGCTAATCCGTTATTAGGCACATCAGATTTTGACTTAAATGCAGAGTGCCGCGGGAATCTCATGAAGCTGGCCGCTGAGAACTAATAACCAATGGGCCGTAGCGTTTAACCGGTGGGAAGGGCACTTAAACGGTGGGAAGCTCACAGCTGGCAGCAGAGGAGTATATCCGGTGGTGATAACTTTAACCGATGGAGCTCGAAGCACGGTATATCTGGTACGTGGATGTCCTATAAGCAGTGGCCTCCTGCACTCCCATCCGGTGGGCAGCAGCAAGATGACAACCGACAGAAGCGCTCATCATCCGGCAGCTCACTTTGGCCGGCACGCCCCAAACAGGCTTTGGCCGGCACGCTCTCATGGTGCTCCACCCGGCACGCCTCGAGTGGGCTTCACCCGGTAAGACTTGCAGCCTTCCACCCGGCACAGTTTATTTTCTTCTTCACCCGGTGCAGTCCAAATACCCTCAAGTGCCCCAGCGGCACACCCTCTTTAGCATTCCACGGCACACTATCTCGTGCCCTTCAACGGCACGCTTCTTCAGCCCCCCAGCGGCACACCCTCCTGGGCCTTTCAACGGCATGCCCCTACAAGCCTTCAGCGGCACACTATTTCAAGCCTTCAACGGCACACTTTTCCAGCCTTCCAGCGGCACACTTCTTAGGTCTTCCAACGGCACAGCCTTCGGGCTTCTCAGCGGCACGCCTTACCACCCGGTGCATCCGGCAGAGGAAATCTAACGCCCATGCCCTAGAGATCCTTGGTGCGCAGTGGGCTGTCTGACGTATCAACTGGAGATGAAGGCACGTAGGCTACCTCCTGCCACCAAGGACAGGGAAAGTCAAATCCCTGCCCATCACTTCCCGCCTCCGCCGTTCGTGTTCGAAGGCTCCCGCCACTGGGAGTATAAACGTAGAGGATACACGCGGGCGACAAAAGAGTGAGAGACAACACAGAGCCACCACCTCCAGGCGCCAGAGAAGAGAAGAAGGAGAAGAGCGAAGAGAAAGAGGATAGCCCCATCGTGAGGCCTTCCTCCGATGACCACCGGAAGAGAGAGAGTAAGGGAGAGGGAGAGAGAGAGGGAGACCATGTAGCTGGAGGTGTTGGAGGAGCAGGGAGCCGTCGCCCCTACTCAACCCCAACATTTCCTCCCCCATTCTTTCTTCTCCCTCAAGTTCTTCTTCTTCCTCCCATCGCTTGTAGTTTTAGCTTTGGCTTGTTGCAATGTACACGGCCGTTTGTGGCCCTTTTCCTTCTTGAATAAAAACCCCTTTTGGGATCTTTCATTGTCTCCGCCCGCTTATTTATTTGCATGCATTTGATCGTGCTCTTCCTCCGCTCCGGTGTTTTAGCCTCCCTATAGGGCCACGGATCTTCATTCATGTCCTTCCTGTACCTCTGAACGTCCACACCCAACAGCTTCCTTGACCCCTTCCTTTCCTCCAGTCAATCCCTCACTAGACTCGGCCAGCCCGGTATCCCCAGACCGATACCTTCTCCACCCTCAACAACCCTCAATTGAACCTACTCAGTGCGCCCACATCCTTTCTTGCCTGGTGCAGCCTCACCAGCCCTCAACGGCACGCCCTTAGGCCAACCCCACTGGTACACCTCTTCGGCGGCACATAGCCCTTTGGCCTCTGCCCGGCACACCCTCCGTAGGCCTTCAACGGTATGCCCTTGGCTCACCCGCTCACCGGCACGGCCCCTTTGCCCCTCATCCCGGCACACCCTGGCCTCCCTTAGCCCGGCACACCTCTCCGGCACACTCTATAGGCTCTCTGGCCGGCACACTAGTCACATGTCCCTTCCCCTTGTCCGGTGCACCCCTAGCCAGTCCTAGAGAGGTCTCCAGTCCGTCGTTTCTTCCGGGTTTTCCGAGGTGTTATCAAAGGTGATGTTGCCTCTGGCACCCACCTCAAATTGTCGGGTTCCGCCACTCCATGTGGGCGCGTTCCCTTTATCTCCCTTACGCTCGGGTCAAGGGGAGATGCTGCCGAAATTCTGTTAGAAATAACGGCATGTTAAAAGTAAAAGGAAGCAACAAACAAATGGAACAATAACATGTTAAAAGACTAGAGGAAACAACAAACTAATGAAGTGAACAACGATGAAACGCTTCAACTAAAGCCGAAGAACTACGGATAGCATGAAAAGAGCCGGATTGAATCTCAACTATGCAACTCAACAACTTATTCTGCAAGGGAGAAAGAAGTGAAAACGATCGACAGAAAAGAAGAGAAAACCCATATAAACTGTAACAAATCAAGGAGGTGAAGTGAAGAACAATACATAAGAAAATGGGGGAGGGGTGGCCCCTTTCGACCCTTCCCGGCACGCCCTTCAGCCCTTCGCCGGTACGCCTCCCCGGCCTCCCTTGGCCGACACGCTTGGGCCCATGCTTCCCCGGCACGCCTGGCCAGGCTCTTCGCCGGCACGCTCCCAACATGATAAATAATAATAATAAATAATAATAATAATAACAAATTCATAAAAATGAATAAATAAATAGTAATAATAATGGAGCAAGTAATAATGGTAATAAGCTAAAAGAAAATATGATAAATAAATAAATCATGATAAAAAATAATAAAAATAGTAAAAATAATAATAACAACAAGCCCACAAAAGGGAATAAATAATAATGATGATAATAAAATAGTAGATAATAATAATAACAAATTCAAAAAAGAGAGATAAATAAATGAATGATAATAATAAAGAAACAACTAATAATAACAACAAACTCAACAAAAAATAATAAATAGACAAACGGTAATAAAATAAACAAATAATAATAACAAGCTCAACAAAAGATAACAAATAAATAAATAATAATGGAATATATAGATAATAATAGACAAATCCACCCCAAAATATATACATATATATGTATAAAAAAAGAGAACAATAATAATAACAACACAAGAATAATAATAATTAAAATCTAAATAATGATAAAACGACGAGATCTGCCCCGCAGCCTTGTCACTCCTCAAGACCCGGTATAAAGGGAACATTAATGCCGCCCATCCAAGTCGAGTTCGGACCTTGGGAACCATCCCGATACGGTCGTAACCCGACATTGCTTTGGGCTGATAGTTCGTCAAACTGGACTCGTTCCCATTGGGACTCGTTTCCGTTCTTTCGCTGAAATTGCCATCTCTCGGCATACATTTGTGCGGGGTTGTTTCCGTCTACGTCGCACCTTCTATACGGACCTTTGTCCGAATATAAAGTGATCCGTGAGTGACTGACAAAATCTGAATGGAACGATAAGGCTCTCGTCATCCCCGGACCCTTTGCATGGGAATATCAGTAAGGCCTTCGTGGGCTATGCTTAGACCTCGGATCCGTCCTGATTATGGTCATTGTCTGACCCATATCCTTGGCCTATAGCCCGCTTCCTTTGAACACGTTTTGGTTTTGGAAGCTAGTCCCGGGACTCCTCCCCATTGCCCTCCGGCACCGGGAACATTAATGATGCCCACGCAAGTCCCGTTTGGACCGCGGGAGGCGCCCCCGGTATGGTCCCGACTCGATCTCGCACCGGGCCAATAAATTCGCTAGTTTCCTGCTACACTAACCGAGATTTAACCGAATATTTTCGGTGTCTCAGAATAATAAACTTGCCGTATCCCGGCATGCATATGTTCCAGGTCCTCCCGCGACGATTACAATATTCTCAAGCCGGACTTCCGTCCGAATATTAAACGGTCTCCCGAATGACCGACACGTTTCGAACGTCAACTTCCTAGACACAAGGCTTTTCAGCCGATTCAAGGGATATTCCCTCGTTGCCCCTTGGCACCGGAAATATTAATGACGCTCATGCAAGTCTTGTTTCGACTGCGGGGGGCCCACCGCAGTATGGTCGCAGCTTGCTCTTGCACCGGGCCAACAGATTTACTAGTTTCTGACCGCTCTGACCGAGGTTTAGCCGAACGTTTTCCGTTCTTCTGAACAATAAATTGCCATATCCCGGCATACATATGCTCCAGTTTTCCCGCGACGATCGCACTTTTCCCGAGCCGAACATTCGTCCGATGTGGACGCACTTTTCGCTCGTCGGCCCGTCGCCGGGACGTTGGTTGGTCTTTTAGGTGCGTGGGCGTGCCAGTCACCGAAGTGACAATTTATTCGGGCTCCGAAGAACCCGTGGTGCGCTCGATCTGACTTCGCCAGACGATTGTGTGGTTCGTGTCGGGACTAAATCCCGTCGCGTCGTAAAGGTCACGACGTCATTTACATCCCCCATACGAGGGAACACCCTTGATTAATTGCCGAAATTAGGGGCCCTGCGGCCGAAAAGAATGATACTAACTGCGCAAGGTAGAAGCAGGAATAAGTCACACCAAAGTCCGCATCAAGGTGCGAGCCATTTGCCATGCCGGTCCTCGGTGGACCTTTTCATATTCGGACACGGGTCCGTGATAGAAACGCGACGAAAAAATTGGGGCGAATCCGTTCAGGTGTCTGCTGAATGCATGGCGATTTCAATCACAGCCTGGAAGAGCATAGGGGCGAGGGACAAATCCGGTCTAGTCGGAATGTCGGCCCGAGATCAGGTCTGGGCTTGGCCATATCGGGATAGCTCCCAAGCTCCGGGCCCAACCTGAAAAGGCGGCATTATTATTCCCCCCCTTTTACTGTTGTTATTACTGCTATAAATTTGGCACCCTTTGATTATCATAGCTTTCGTTAATTCATTTGCTATTACCGTTGTTATTACTATGCTATGCGTATATACACATGTATACATATAGTGTACCGGCGAAGGGAGATGGGGCGTGCCGCCGGGGGCTGAAATGGGTGTACCGCTGGAGGGTGGAGTGTGTCGCTGGAGGGGCCAACCGTATGTGCCGTTGAAGGGTTATTGGAGGGGGGGGGGGAGTGTGTACCGATGAAGGGAGATGGGGCGTGCCGCTGGGGGCTGAAATGGGTGTACCGCTGGAGAGTGGAGTGTGTACCGCTGGAGGCTAAAAAGGTGTACCGCCAGGGGTTTAAGAGAGTGTGTCGGAGAAGGTGAAGACGAGTGTGCCGGCGAAGGGTTGTTGAAGAGTGGAGGCAGGGTACGATGGTGAATTCCCCTGTTATTTATTTCAAGGCATTTCTTTTCTTCCTTCATTGATTTTTGTATAGTTTTATATAAACTTCTCCTTTTCCTTGCTTTATCCCGTTCGGCTTCTTCTCCCAGATCAGATGTTCGCGCTACCGGGTTGTCAATTAGTCCGGTTCTCGTCATGGTGCCGGCAGCGGCTTAATTAATTGGAAGGTTCCATCATTAATCGTTCCATGCATTTGTTGCTTCCTTGTGCCTTTTTAATATATTTATCATTTTCTGACAAAAATTCGGCAGCATCTCCCCTTGACCCGGGCGTAAGGGAGATAAAGGGAACGCGCCCACACGGAGTGGTGGAACCCAACAACTGGAGGTGGGCACCCGGAGGCAGCAACACCTTTATAAAACCTCGGAAAACACGGGGAAAACCGTGAACGGAAGACTTGTAATATTGGACAGAATGGGCTGGGGGTTGGCGGCTAAGGGTGTACCGCTGGGGGCCAGAAAGTGTGCCGCTGAGGGCCAACGGGGAGTGTACCGGCCAAGGACCAACAGGGTGTGCCGCTGGGGTTGGAAAGGGTAAAGTGTGCCGCTGAGGGCCACCATGGGGTGTGCCGCTGAAACCCCAGATGAGTGTGCCGCTGAGGGTTGAAAAAGGTGTGCCGGCGAAGGGCCGGAAAGGGTGTATCGCTGGAAGATTAAAGAGGAGCTAAGTGTGTTGGGTGTGTGGGCTGGGAGGCTTGCAGGTTACTCAGGAAAAGAAGAGGAGTTCAAGGCCAAGGATGGGCTACTGGCGACTGGGTGATCGGGAAGAGAGTAAGGATCTCTCCCTCCCTTCAAGCGGATGGACACAACCGATGACCATGGAAAGGGACAAAGAACCCACGAGGTCAAGGATCACGGGGGAGGAATCGTATTGACATGGGGACCCCAAAAGCACCGGAGAAATAGAGGGATGGAGGGAAAACGGACAACACGTCACACACACCGTGAAAACTAGCGTAAACCAACAAAGATAACAGGGAAACCCAAAGAGGGTGATTTTCATTCATGGGGAGCAAGGGGCCGTAGCCATCCATATACATTGCCAAGCACATCCGTGCCAAAAGCCACGGGTGAGAAAGAAAACTCGGGGACCAAAGAAAAGGGAAGAGAAAACAAAACAAGGAAAGCCCCCGGACTACATTCAGCTCCCCCCCCTTTTCTTACTCTCTCTTCTGCCCGGTCGTCGTCGGAGGAACCTCACACCGGAGCTCTTCTTCTTCCCTTCTCTCTTTTTTTTTCTCTCTTGCCTGTGGCTTCAGCCTCTCTGGCCTTGTCTCTTCCTCTGTCTGTGTGTCCGTCGTCTTTTCTGTGTCTCTTGCCCCTGCTCTCTCCCGCCTCCTCTTCTTCGTCGGAATGGGAGTCATTTATACTCCCGGCAGCGGGAGCCTTCGAGCACAGCCGTCGGAGGTGGGAAGTGACTTGTGATGATGGGGTTTGACTCCCCCGTCCTGGATGCCAGTGGGATAGCCCGCGTGGCCCAGTCCCTGGTTGACACCTCATAGAGCTCACTGCGCGCCAAGGATGCGTAGGGCATGGGCACCACGTCGTTCAGCCGTTGAAAAGGCTTAACGCTGTGCCGCTGGCGGGCTGCACAAGTGTGCCGTAGGAGGGCCAAAAAGGCGTGCCGCTGGGGCACAAAACGGGCATGCCGTCGAAAGCCCAGCAGAGTGTGCCGTTGAGGGCCCAAAGGGGTGTGCCGCTGGACCCCCCCTGGGTGTGCCGCTGAAGCTCCATTAGGGCGTGCCGCTGGAGACCCCCAAGGGGTGTACCGCTGAAGCCCCATTAGGGCGTGCCGCTGAAGCCTCCCCTGGGGGATGGATGTGCCGATGAAGACCCCCACGGGGGGGTGTGCCGCTGAAGACCCCCCCCCCCCCCAAGGGGGGTGTGCCGTTGAAGACCCCCATGGGGGTGTGCCGTTGAAGACCGCCAAGGGGGGTGTGCCGTTGAAGACCCCTCCAAGGGGGGTGTGCCGTTGAAGACCCCCATGGGGGGGTGTGCCGCTGAAGACCCCCATGGGGGGTGTGCCGCTGGGGCCTGGGGGCTTGGGTGTGCCGTCGAAGGCCCCCATGGGCGTACCGCTGGAGAGGGGCCAGGGGCGTGCAGTTGAGCGGCTAAATGGGTGGTTTTGAGCCCGTTGTGAGCACGAGTCTTGGCCCATTTGATTTTCTTCGGGGCCCATGGATTGCAGGGCTTTTTTGTGATTGGTCTCTCTTCACTGTCGTGACCCCGGAGACGGCTTCACGGCAATGTGCACATCTGGGGCATCTGGGTGGCTAGTCTCTCTGGGATTTCTCCACCCGGTGCCGTTGCTGACGCTGGGCCGAGCGGGACATCTGGGTGTGTAATTTTTGGTGTCCACATCCGAACATTAAATGGTCAGTACACGACCGACATGACCGCGGATGATTTTCTTCTCGCCCTCGCGCGAGGATTTCAATACCTCGTAATAGACCTTTCATGCAATTAATTTCTTGGCCATGAGGCCCTGAATCCCGGCGATTAATCAAGGGTGTTCCCTCGTACGGGAGATGTAAATGACGCCGTGACCTTTATGGCGCGGCGGGTTTTGGTCCCGACACGAACCACACAATCGTCTGACGAAGTCAGGTCGAGCGCACCATGGGCTCTTCAGAGCCCGAATAAATTGTCACTCCGGTGACTGGCACGTCCACGCACTTAATAGACGAATCAACCATTCCCGAACGGACGAACCAAATAAACGAACGAAAAGTGCGTCCACAGGGGCAGGGCCGTTAGAGACAGCCAACACAGCCACCCAACGCAGCTAAACGAAGTGTAACGGCCTGGGGCGGGCGCGTTACACAAACCTAACGCACCAGGGCGGGCGCGTCAGGGGAACCGACCGAACCAAAACACAAGAAGACAAAATAACTGTGACGCGCCTCCCCTGGGCCGTCACACTCCCACAGCCACGAAGAACTGAAAATGCCCAGACGCTGTGACGGTCTGTCGTAGGGCCGTCAGAGACATGTGACGGTCTCTGAAATGACCACTACACCGGTCACGGCGGGAAAACAGTGGAAACGCCAAATCGGGCCTTTCCACGCCCCATTCACGCCGAAGCGCAGGGGAAACAAAGCTACACGATGGAAAATAACATCTGGAGGCTAAAAAGCCCACATGCATGGATTAAAATGCAAGATCGGGGTGATTCTAACGAATCGACCCAAAACGAGCCACCGAGGTTCCCGGACCCCTACCGGTCCCGAATGACAACCGATCGACACGAAACTGACATGAATGGGATCCAGACATCCCAGGGGACGAGAATGGTTGCCGTTTTCTGGCGAACCCTGAAAACCCCAAAAACTACGGTTTTCACTAAATCGACCCGATCTCCCCCGATCGAGCACCAAACTACGCACAGAAGCAGGGAAAACGTGCAGAACGAAGTGGCGGTCCATCTCCCTACCTCCACCGAAGAAACCGTGCCCCGAAGGGACTAAACCACGCCGAAAACCACCGAATCACGAACGACGCCCTCTCGGAATCCACCGAGGGATCACGCCCGCCACGCTCCATCCGCTGCTCCTTCCTGCGAACTGATCACTCGAGCACGTCCACGCCTCAGCCAGCTCCGCAACGGTGCGCGCCCCGCGCCGAACGGACCAGAGACGGGAGAGAACAGAGTGAGATAGCATGAAGTTGAAAATGAGTAGGAGAGATAGTGAAATTTAATTTATAGAAAGAAATTAGGAAAATTTCCTAATTTCCAAAAAATCTGATTTTTGGCCCGGTCTCAGAAAAATACGCAAAAATAGTCAAAACGATCGGCTCGAAGAGTACATCGCCACCGTATCGTCCACGAGTCGATGAAGTGAGAGATAAACTCACCGCAGGGTTCCGTAACTAGTACGGGAGAAAAATCCACACGGATCGTAAAACTCAACTCGGGAGCTACAAAAGCGAACCGAAACTCACCGAAAAGGATCCGAAAGACCTAATAAAGATCCAGCAAAGATCCGAGACATTACACAATGTGTTGCCATAAATTTCTTATCTGCCAAAATGGCGTCCTAACGTATGTCGCTATTTTCCTACTTCCAAAAAATATATAGAAAATCAAATAATCTTGGCAGAGAAATTGATTATATAAGTATTCATTTTTCTCCATTATGCATTTCGGATCTTATATGACTATTTTCAACAAAAAGTAATTAACTCCATGTATGCTCAAATTTAAATGTGAGATTGGATTTAAATATGAGAATTGCATAACTATGTTTATTAAACCCTAAAAATAGCATTTGTGCTATGAATAGATATACAAAATTGAGTACTCATCGGCATTCCTCACGACCACCCCCTCACCTCTGCTACTGAAGTTTCTTCAGCTTAGTTATTATTTTTCTTTTTCTTTTAAAACTCAAGGACCAAGGACAAACTAAAAGGTACAAATAATTCACAGAGAGGGCTGGTTTAATCTAGGTAAAACAATTCAAATATTAAGCATAACTTTTGAAGCACAAGGAAAATGAGTGTAAAATGATTTCTCTGCCATTATGAATAGAATAAGGATATAGATGTAAGTTGGGCAAGACTAGAACATGAAAGAAGATCAACAAAAAGAGAAGAAAAAGGACCAACATGGAGAACTTTCAATCAGATACTCTTGACTCAGTCTTCTTCAACTCAAATTCATTTTCATTGTATTAGCTCCTTGATAAATGACTTTGCATTAGCTCCCAAATGTTTGAAGCAACCTTCTCTAAAGTACATAAGCTCATGAACCTTCTTCTACTCAAGGAAGGAAGACTCCAGGATTGGGCTCCGATCGGCTAGGCCAGAACCAATCCGGATCAATGGTATCGGCTGATCCCAGGTCGATTGCAATCCAAGTCGGTTGAGTCAGGTCAGCCACACATTGGAGTGAAGAAAAAAATTCAAAAAAATGGAAATAAATTCCTGAAAAATATGAAAATTGTTATAAATAATGAAGAAATCACAAATTTAGATGAGAAACCCATAACATTCATACATTGGTATGGCCACTGGATATTTCCCAGGTCAATTCTTTTTGACCATGCGGGTCTTCCCCGCGGATGTTCACAGACCATTAGAAGGGGAAAAAATGAGTTTGGAATTCAAAAAAATATTCCAGAATTCAAGGACCAGCAAGGATCGGACGATCCTAGCCAGGATCGGCCAATCCTGACTGATCCCAAACGATTCTGTTCACATGATAAGGATTGTTGGATCGGGATCAGATCGGTTTGACCCAAAATCGATCAGATTTTAGAAGATCCCAACCTCAAAAAACCTATCAATATGAATAGGAAGGCTCTGACCACCACTTATACCAACCTGCAATTTATTAAAAATCTGCTAATTACATTGGAACATCTTACAATAGATGAACATAGAACATAATTGTATGACTATGAATACCTTTGATTTTGCAATAGCAGAGTAAATTTTCCTTGCCATCATTTTTTAGTTACTCTTGAGTAATTTTGTCATAGAGAAAGAAGGAATATTCTTAAGAATCATTTTCTAAACATTTGCTAACCGGAGGTGCTTATTCTAGAATTCTGGAAAGATGTGAGGAGTTATTTGGAAATATGAAGATTACAGGGATAAACACAAAATTGAGTTTAATTATAGGGATATAAATGTGAAACTATCTAACTTCTATTGACCCTGTTAACACGCATACATTGTAAGTGCTAGTGTTACCGGAGAAAGTTTACGTTCCTTCGACTAACAAACAATATATCTCTATATATTTTGATAGTGCTTTTTCGTATAGATATGAGTATGTTAAGAATATAGCAGTTCAACGGTTCGCTATGTCTGTTATTTTTATGGGACTATGACACATTAGCACTTATTGATACACTGTTTTTGTTAAATTCTTTTCTGGTAACTTTGCACCTCTGACTGTTTTGTTTATTTCAACATTTAAATCTGTCACAAAATTCCATACTTTAGACATACGTCAATTTTGGAATCCCTTCAAAATTGGTAACTGTTTCTATTGATTCTGGCTCGAACCGTCCTCCTAGTATGTGGTACTCAACCGAGACTATATGTATAATATATTATACTTTATAACAAAATATGATTGATAATTTGATTTGTTGCAATTGTAACACCCCGTGTTCAACTTTTTAATTTTTTTTCACTTTTCTTTAACTATTGAAAGGAAAAAAAGTTAACCCGCATAAGACGTTAACATGAATCGAAGCCCAGTCATCTCATTTACACGTAACCCCACTTAACCAACTGACCTATAGATGGATTTACAAAATTTAATTTATAATCTTTATATTAAAGTCTTTATTTCATATCGGTACGGAGCGATAAAATACCGTCCCGTCTCTTCTCGGGCCGTGACCGAGACGACTGGTTCGATCGAGACGACAAACCTTAGATAAAAGTAGTGACATAAAAATTGATCTTCTTTCAGTTTCCAAGCATTGTCTTTTCCTTTTTTGGAATTATTCCTAAGCTTAATTTTTTCAAAAAAAATAGCATTCCAGAGCATTATGAAAGGATTAGATGATCACAGAAAAAAATGAATTTTTTAATCAAAAAAGAGTGAGCCTATTCTTTTGTGGTTATTGAGACTGATCCATTAAATTTAGAACTAGCATCCTATTTTATCGGTTGTTTCTTAAACACCGTCTATCTACCGTCAAACAAATTGAAAGGATTGTCAACGCGGAATGCTACACTCAACCTGAACGTCACACGGTACAACCCTTTTTGGAATGATTGGTAGCTTCCCAATAGGGAGATACGATTGGATCTACTGTTAAACCGCATAAATTATGAAAAGAGTAGATGCACGTAGAAAAAATATTTTTTTTAAATCAGAAATTATTTTATCCGCATTCATTCAGTGTCCTGCATCAATTATGAAAAGAAACCTAAGGTCGCAGCTCAGGGAGAGTGCACACCTCCCCAGTAGGGAGATATGTTCCCACTCCACCTAAACGCAACCCCAGGCCAAATGTTTATTCATCACAGAAAGAAAGAGAGTAGAGGTGTGGCACAAGGCATACAGGATAGCAGAGGGGCCAAGGCTGAATTGAGGGGCATCCTGTATTATCAAGTAGGTATGCCCCCCCCCCCTTACAAAGCAAGGAAGGCCAGCCATGTGATGCCAAAAAATGAGAAGAAAAAGAAGTACATGCAAAGTTGGCCAATCTACTATCAGTAGTGTGATTGGCTTCTCCAGAGCCATGACAAATAGAAATGCGCAACTCATCATGGAAAGGAATAATGCATGATACTTTCTGTCCAGAAATTCAGTGCTCTCTTAAGACCAAATCTTGCACAGCCAGTTCCTTCGCTTCTCATTAGGTAAGTCCCCTCACATAACCTACAAAATGAATAAGTGAACCAAGCCACAGGCAGAAAACCATGTTAGGGAAAATTCTCAGAGATTTTCATGATTTGTCTGACAGATAAGGCCTTGAAAATAATGCATCTAATAGATATAACATGAATCCTATCTATCAAAAAAAAGAATGATGCATGGCCCTTGCTGTCTGGAAAATTTAGAATGCCGGGTAGCTCTAAGTATGGTGAAATAACAAACATGTTCCTTTGAAAACATGACAGGAATAGTAAACAAGTAGTCCCTATTTTCAGACGAAAGAGAACTACTTTTGGAGTTAACTAATAAGCATGCTACCAGAATCCTTTTAGCATTCTTGAAAAGTAGGGTTTATTACATGAAAAACAAAATAGCAACTACCTTGAGATACTTCTCAGCCAAAATGTCGTAGAGAAGATCTTCTTAAGGTCATACAAAGGTCTCAGACAAAGACTCAGTTGGAGGAATGATGCGCCCGAAGCTCGAACCAGCGAAACAACAGCACGTTGACCATAATGCAGGGATTCTGTCACCCAAAGATCATTAATGGAGATGAGAAATAGTCTTCTGGAACCTCAATTTTTTCTGCCGAATAGAAGGCTTTTCATTAAACAAGTGCTAAACAGAAGGAAGAAAAGGAAAGCCATGCAGAGGAAATATTCCAATGTGACAATGCAGAGAACCGTATACTGTTAGCATATTAAGATACAATCGCATGGAGATGAATGGTAAATACTAAATAGCTTGGAGTTCCTTCTCATGTCTCATTACTTTCACATATGACAATGCATACAAATCATCATTATGAACACACACAGAATTTAAAACAAGAAGGAAGAAAGAGAGAAAGTTATAAACGGCGAGAAAAATTGCAATCTTTCCTAATCCTATGAGTTTTTTTTCTTTTCTTCTT
Source organism: Amorphophallus konjac (assembly GCA_022559845.1). Taxonomy (NCBI): domain Eukaryota; kingdom Viridiplantae; phylum Streptophyta; class Magnoliopsida; order Alismatales; family Araceae; genus Amorphophallus; species Amorphophallus konjac. Next base: position 29,015,607 of record CM040120.1, read on the forward strand.
TTGAAGGTGATAAAAATGTCAACCTACTGAAAATAAACAAAATAAGAAGAATATCAGGTATCAAAATCCACCATCACCACTGGAAAGGAAAAAAAACAGTAAAAGCCTGCAAAGTCGCCCCCATACAAAGCATGAAAGGATAATACAAATAACAGTCCCCAAAACCTACTCTACAGAGAATAATAGAGAAACGTTAAGTGACTAAGAAAACGATGGTACACAGTAAATAGAATGGGCATTATCTGAGTGCATGTTCTGACATGCATTGACGAAGTGACATCATAAAATGAACTTCCTCCATTCCTTAACCGTCACAAGATTTGCCACTTCAGAGATAAAGACCCCCCACAGCCATGAACATGTTTTTCATCCAATGAATGACCCTTCTAAGGAAAGGATGGCAAAATAAGCATTATGTCATGGCTTAATCTTCTTGTGTTCCACCTATACCAAATAGCCCACTGCATGGCAGGAAAAAGGATAATCCATTCATCTCTTCGAATTTTACAAGGACATAAAGCAGTCCAGAACCTCACTAGTTTAAACATATCTTTAACTCCTTTCCACTGAATACCTAATGTTCTGCCAAGAAGATTCCACTGAATAGTGATAATACCATAGTTGCAAAATAAATCATCCACTTCCTCTTCATTGACGCCACGGAAAACACATCTAGTCTTCTCAATACCGAACATTGTTTTAACTCTCTTTCACAAGTAGGGAACCTTCTTCTTGCAATTTTCCATATGAAGAAGTTGATTTTGGTTAGGTAATTCTTGGACCAAATCAGCTTCTTCCACCAAACCCTTTTCTTTCTCCACTCTCATAAAAGCCTTATAAAAGACTTTGCAGCTAACAGTCCATTAATCTAGCACTTCCTACCCTCTTTTTGAGAGAAGTTCAACTAAACATAATTAAGAATCGGCTGTATTTGCCAGCATTCATCTAATTTGGCCTCAGAGACTCCTTCTGAGTCGGCTAAACCAGTGGCCATGTCCTCCGTGTCTAAATATAAAATTGATTGATCTCCCTTTATGTACTGCTAAATCGCAAATGTTCGTGTAAATGCTAAAACTACAGAACTTCACCTTACCGTTCACCACAGAGAACATAGGGGAAACTCTCACCTATTCTGATGTCTTGATAATATTCCGTCAAATAGGAGAACTATTATTCAAGTTATTCATGTGATACTCATCTCCATGCACCTCCGAAATATATAGCTCTAAAAATAGTGATTCAAATAGCAATTTCCTCTGACTCCAATCTTCACAGCCATTTTGCTAACATTGTACTATTGGGGAGTATTAATGGAGCCAGCCAGACCCTGCTTCTCTTTTGTTTTGCACACCTCAGACCATCTGAGTAAATGGAGCCTGTGAGTTGAACATCTACAAGCTCAAATTAACAGAAAAAATTAGGCATTGCAAAACATCTTCTTGAGATCCTGATTTTCTTTGGATATCTACAACATATTGGACACGTTGCTCTTAGCCAATGCAGATCCTCACTGGACCCAGTGGCATAATTTTGTCAGTAAGTTCATTAAAATCTGTCTTTTTCCTGATTTCCTCCATAATTGTGCATGTGGAATTCATTGGTTTTGAAGAGTTCAAAAATGTGTGTCATCCTGAATCCAAAAAGTAGGCAAGAGCATACTTGCCAGCCAGCACTCAGAAATTAGTTCCCATTACAAGAGATATAGTCGACCATCCATGGCTTCCACGTTGGAGGTCTTTATGTTGGCTGGAAGATGTTGCCTTGAAAATGACTGTGGAATTCTCTTTATTGAGCATCATTATTGCATCATAAACATGCATTTTGGATATGAAAATGAACACATAGTTTCCTTGGAGGAAGGAAAAAAAATGTGAAATAAGATCACAAAATAAGCAAATGTTAGAGAGAGTTTCACAGCTTCATGGGGGGAAAATCATAGCTTGTACGTGTGTTCCCACAACCTGGAAGGGACTTGGGGAAAGCATATCTGGGATTAGCATGTAAGTTACATGTTGTTTATAAATTGAAATCTAGCATATCAAAACTCTAAGGTGTAAAAAGTAATTTTCTGTGTAGTTCAGAATTACATGCATACTGTACAGGAAAATCTCTTTGAAATTACTAAGTATCCAAAAGGTCTTCTCTTAATGAAACCTTCTTATATTAGTTCCCAAAAGGAAAATGACCGAATATCATATTACTTTTCGCAAACCAATTTTGGTTCTCTCCTAAGAATTGGAACAGAACCCCTAAAAGTAGATTCAAACTTATATTCCAAGCTGGATGATGACATACACAAGAAATTTTATCGTGGAGATACTGTCCTTACCCATGAGATCGCCAGAATGTTATGGTTTCCTCTGATGCCTTTTACGGAGATTCTAGGAAAATGAAGGCCTAAATGTTTCTAAATGCACATTAGGATGAAAGTTTGTAATCAATTCATTATAGTCAACATGGAAGAGTGGATATCATGTCTGGTAGGTTGGTACTTGGTTGACCAGTTGTTAAAAAGGCAGCATAATGTATTGAGCTGTTGCAAGTACATTGCACCTACTTATCTCAAAGATTCGCAGAACCAAAGTCTCTGGAACAGGGCAAGATCAACTGATCTGAAGGGGTGGAGATGCGGGGTGTTGATCCCCATACCTCTCGCATGCCAAGCGAGCGCTCTACCACCTGAGCTACATCCCCAACAGGGTAAGATCACTGCCATAATGAGTCAAATATTATATCTGATTGCATTGTTGCTTTGGAAGATTATTAAATTAGGGTCTTCAATGAAAATTACCCCCCTTTCACAATTCCTAGGTCTTATTCTTCTGATGAATACCAAGCATTGTATGGTAATCCTCATAATTAAGGACTCCAACTGAACTTTGTCAACTAGGAGTACACAGGCAACAAAATCGACAGGTACTCAAAACATTGTGGATAATCAACCAAAAGAACACCAAACAATCAGCCATCTAGAGAAAGAAAAAGAGTGAGAGAAGACATGACAGACTGCAAGTGGAAGTTAGCAAAAATGAAACCAATGTAATCAGGATAGACATGCTTATGATGCAGAAAAAGATAAGCAAACCATCATTTGTTCAAAATAAACATCACATTTCATTTTGCATAACTAGTGTTAGAAAAGGATTCAATAAATTTGGATTAGCAAGCTGCTTGGTGAGCCCTCTTGATTTCCTCCTCCACAATGGGCCGCCTGTGTAACTTCCAAAACCTCATATCTGCAATTAGGAGACTAGAAGAACTGTGTTTGTAACATCACTGTGCAAGAAAAAAAAATTAGAGAGAGAATTTCACAATCATATAAAGTAAAAGCATAGCCTCTAGACAATGTGTTCCCACAGCATGAAGAGGATATTGGTTTCTACTTAAAAGTTACGTACCGGAGAGTATGTGGACTGGGAAGAAAGACTGTGCTTCTCCACACTCTGTTTACTGTCGTGCAGAGCAAGCACAGGTGAGAAGAGATATTGCAGCACAAGTACTGGAAACCCCAGCGGATGTCACCTGCAGGACAGCAGAAGAAAGGAGTCACTTTTGAACATCAAAATCCGCGATCACAGGAAGAAGCAGAAGGAGCCGGCTTCATCCTTTCTCTCTGGCCCATGAAATTGAGAAAAAACAAAAGAACCATAAGAAGAAGAAGAAGAATCACAAGAAGAAGAAGAAGAAGAAGAAGAAGAAGAAGGAGAAGGAGAAGATCCCATGCTCCATCACCGGACTCTTGCGACCACCACTGTCACGTCGTCGGGTTTTCCACCCCTCCATGGGATGTTCGCTTTCCGACATGCCTCAGCGAAGGGTGTTTCTCGCGCGATGTTGTAGGCCTCCACGGTCGCCCACGCCAGCACGCCAGCCATCTGCTCAGGCGCCCCGTAGCCATCGGCCTTTGCCGACGTAAGAATGCCCACGATCTGTTCGTCGAACAGGTTGTCGAAAAGCCCGTCGGTCCCCGCCACGATGATATCCCCTGCCTCGATAGGGACGGCGATCTTGTCCGCGAGGGCCGGCGAGTCCCCATTGTCCACCCCGCCCACCTGGTAAGGCCGCCGGTTGAAGCCGCTCTGCTGAGGATCAGAATGGTACACGACGTTGTCCCCGCGCAGCACCAAGAACCCACTGTCGCCCAAGTTCACCGCCCGCAGGACCTGCCCATCGACCATCGCAAGGCACGCAGTGGATGTACCCCTGGCAGTCGTCCTCGCCAGCGCCCTGTCCAGCACTCCCTCCAGCACGTTCCCCGCGTCCCCGCGACACGAATAAGCTGCCTCCAACTCGGCCTCGCAGAAGGACATGAGTTGCCGAGCAAACTCTCCGGCGTCGACGCCTTCGTTGGTCCAGCCGCCAACCCCGTCGGCAACGGCGAACGCATTCAGAGCCCTGTTTACGAAGTGGGCATCGTCGCCCCGCGGGTGTGGTCCTTCCTTGGGCACGCAGAAGGCCCCCATATCCAGCTTCAACACCGGTGGGGCTACGTCGCCGCCGGCCGCCGGCCTTGACACCTGCAATTGCAAAGCGAAATCAAGAACAAGATCTACCAAACTGCAGGTTCGACGCCGGTTGGAGCGCCTCCGGTCGCCGTTGTCCTCCATGGGTTTCTTCTTGTTCTTGCCAACTGACCGCCAGCGGAGCCACAAACACATTACTTGAAGAAGCTTTCTCGAGTTCTTCTTGCCAACGGTCAGCGAGCAGAAGTGTGGCGGGGCGTTGTGGGGGGGGGGGGGGGGGGGGGGGGGGGGGGGGGGGGGAGTGGGGGTGTTTAAAGAGAGGGCGGACGGCGGACAATAAACCGAACGGATTTTTTTACATATTCACCCTTATCACATTTAAATTTTTAGGTTTCATTTCAACTTAGTAGGATGATCTAATTATTGCATGTAGGGTTGAAACTTGAATCACAATAAATAATGAATTTACCTGTCTCCCCACTATATATAAGTCTATAACTTAACGCAGTTAATTAATGAACACCCTCTTCGGAGGCCTTTTTTTCCTCCCCCAAAAGCTTGAAGAGCTAATTTGTAAAGGGTTAATATGGAAAGGGTTAATCCCTAATCAGCTGAGCCAGAAACGCATAGTTGAATTCTTGCAACACAAAGAGTAACGTGACGAAGCGATGGGCTTTAGAGGGGTTGTTTAAAATTTTAAATAGAGGGCGGAGGGGTTGGGTGGAAATCAGGATTTGCCAGATCGGAACGGATCTGCTCGAATCGCTCGTCCCACACCGTCCCAACCACAGATCGGGACGATCGGTATGTGATACGCAACCGGGACGCTTTATATATTTTATATTTTATTTTAAATATAAAATATTTTATAAGTACGTTGGTTGAGTGTTTACATTGGTTGAGAGCGGTTGCATAATTTTTTTAGTTTCCTTTTAAGATTTTCAATTAAAAAATTCAAAATCCCAAAGACATTTGCAAGTAGGGTTGTTCATGATTCGATTCAAACCGAAAAATTAAATCGAACCGTTCGATTCGATTCGATTTGGTTCGGTTTGAAGTCAAATTCGGTTTGATTCGATAACCAAACTGAATAAATCAAATTTATTATCTATATATTTTTATTCATATTATATAATATAAATATATGAAAAAAATTAAAAATTTAATTATATACATATAAAAACATATAAAATATAATTATATACATATAAAAACATATAAAATATAATTATTTTTATTTTTATTTTATATACATACAAAGTCATTAAATATATATATATTATAATAAAATATGAAAATTCAATTTGAAATCGGACCAAATCGAATTTGGTTCGATTTAGTTTGGTGAGTAAATTTGATTTAAAAAAAACGATCTCTAATCTAACAAAATCGAAACATGTTCATTCGTCAGACCGGACTTTTTTTCATTGGGATTCGTTTCCGCTCTTTCTTGAAATTACCGTAAACTTGGCATATATTTGTACGGGTTTATTTCCATTTACGCCGTACTTTCAATACGGATCTTTGTCCGAATATAAAATGGTCCACGAGTGACTGACAAATCTAAATGTTCGTATCCCAATGCGGGCTTTTAGCATAGCCCGATCTCCCCTATCTTCTTGCATTATTGGTATTTTCCTTAGGCCGTGAGGCTCTTATTGCTGCCGATTAATCAAGATATTCTCTCCTCCGGAGAGATGTAAATGACGCCGTGATCTTTATGGCGCGACGGGTTTTGGTCTCGACCCGAACTACACAATTGTCGATTGGTTAGATCGAACGCATCGAGGGTTTCTATGAAGCTCGAATAAATCGTCACTTTGTGACTGGCACGCCCTCGTACTAAATAAACAAATAAACCCAATCAAACTATTGATCTAGAATTGATTCTTTTTCGAATTTTTAGTGCGTCCACAACTATCTGCCATCCTGCCATATTATTTTCACTTAAACTACTATTAACACATGAATATTTTCATGTGAACTCTGAGATTAAAAAAATTATTAATTTCTGAATAGTTTCATATTTCCAATCATATCTCTATTGTGTGACATTTAAAATATGTAGGAAACTATTCATGTCATTAGGGATTGATACGTGATTAAATTATATTGATCTTTGTCATTTAGTGATTAGTTAAAAAATCATATATTTGGACATGATATTTTTACTTAATTAGTTATTTTTTTGATTAGTTATTTTTGATCACAAATTAAACAAGACAAAACAAAATTCATAACCCCTCACAAAGAAATGACAGAATTAATCAACATAAACCCTAGATTAATTTTTGGCATAATGTTTAGGCTTATTAAATTAAGCTACTCAATTTTCAGATTCATTTTAATCGGAATGGCCAGTAACAGTAAGCTCAATTCTTTGGAGCCGGTAAAATTAGACAAACTTAATGGAACCAACTATGACATGTGGCACCGAAAAATCCGATATGCCCTTATCCATGACAACATAGAACATGTCATTGACACTAATGCCCCAGAAGTTAATGAAATATCCACGGAAGTGGAAAAAAAACGGGAGTAATGGTTAATAGATGACAAAAGGGCTAAGAGCCTAATGTACATGTTCATGGAGGATAATTTGATAAAGTTTTTTGAAACTTGCAAAACCTACGATGAACTGTAGAAAACTATCAAAGAGAAATATGACACCAAAACTGAGGTGAATACTCAACTCTTATTGCATCGTTACAACACATGTAAGATGCATGAAGGTGATAACATAGTCGAGCATGTGAATAAAATGATTGTCATGGTTAAGGAGTTATCGACTGCTGTAACTGAAATTCCAGAGAAGATACATGTGGCGACTATATTGAATAGTCTGCCAGCATCATTAGACATGGCTGCCACGACCTTAAGAATGAGAGGTTCCATTATAAGTGTCACGGACTTACCAGCTAGGTTAGCAATTGAGTAAGATATAATGGCTAGGAGAAAGAACTAGAAGCGAACCTGCAAGAGGCCAATGTTGTACACCGGAAGTCCACCGGCCAGAATCGTCCACTCGGAACACAAATGCCCAAGTTTAAGGGCATCAAGTTCCAAGGTAAAGGAAAGAAAGTTCCTCGTGGTGCTTGCTACACATGTGGAAGTTTGGCCACTTTATGGCAGACTGTCCCCAAAAGTAAGGTAATGAGGGTGAAAACAAATACCGGGAAAATAGAAGAGCTGGAAAGAGAGAATTCATCGGCGTCACGGAATGCAATGTCACGATGGCCGACTCAAATGAATGGTGGGTCGATTATGGAGCCACTCGTCACATTGCAAAGACGAAGAAGGGGCTGATGATGCTAAACAAACTCAAGGCCGGAGAGCAGAGAATATACATGGGTAACAACACCTATCTGGATGCAGAAGGTGTTGGTACATATAGGCTGGATATTGGGGATAACATTATGATCCTCAAGGATGTGTTCTATGCACTTGGAATCCCGTAGAATTTAATCTTTGTACCGGCCTTGATGAAAAATGGCCTGAAGTGCGGTTCTATAATAATCGAGTGTCAATAGGGAAAGATAAGAAAGTACTTTTTATGGGGAGGTTTGTCCCCGAGCATGATTTATTCTGTATCCCTGTAATTGACACCGAGAATAATAATATTGAAGTTTCTGAGTATTCCTTGTGTTCTTTGTCAGAATGTGATCTATGGCATTTTAGATTGGGACATCCCGAAAAATCTAAAATGGAACAAATGATAAAGATGGGTCTACTGCCTGATTTGTCAAAGGTGGAATTAACACCTTGTGAACATTGCTTAGTAGGAAAAATGACTAAGAAACCCTTCGCAATAGGACATAGATCAAACGAATTGTTAGGGTTGGTCCACTCGGACATTTGTGGCCCCCTAAGCATAAAGACATATAACAACAAAGCACATTTCATAACCTTCATAGATGATTATTCCAGATTTACCTATGTTTATCTGATTTCTGTAAAATCAGACACATTTGATTACTTCCGAAAATATAGAATGGAAGTGGAAAGGCAACATGAAAAGAATATTAAGATGTTAAGAACGGATAGAGGTGGGGAATATAACTCAAAAGAATTTGAGTTATATTGTCAAGAACATGGAATTAAAAGATATGTGACAATGCCTTACACGCCACAACAGAATGGTGTGGCAGAAAGAAAGAATAGAACTTTAATAAATGCTGTTAGATGTAGCTTATCGCATTCAGGTCTCCCTAAAAATTTGTGGGGAGAGACATTGCTTGCGAAAAATTATATCTTAAATAGAATTCTCACAAAATCGGTAGAAAGTACGCCTTATGAATTGTGGAATGAGAGGAAACCTGATTTGAGTCACCTCAAGAAGTGGGGGTCAATTGCTCACATTCTCATTCCGAGTCAACTTAGAGATAAGTTAGACTGAAAGACATTGAAATGTAAATTCAGAGGGTATTGTGAGAAATCATCTGGTTACATATTTTTCCATAAGAAAAAAGGGATCATTGAATATAAAGATGCGACATTTCTAAAAATCTAGAGGAAGAGGAATCTCAATAAGAAGAGAAGGAACCTTTGATTATAATAGATGGTGATTATTGTAATGATGTCCCTAGAAATGATCCGAAAATTAAGGAAGAACATCAAAATATGAAAAATGAACCAATACCTATGAATGAAATGCAGACTGATCAACCCGGAATAGGCAACAAAAGATTGAGAACTCCACCAGCATGGATGGATAATTATCATTTGTATTCCTGTGAGCCTTCATGTCTGATGATAGACATGAAAGATGAAAATTGCGTAGATCCTATGAATTATATAGATACGATGAAATCACATGATACGAAATCATGGCAAGATGTTATGAATGAAGAAATTGATTCCATGAAAATGAACAATGTATGAGAATTATGTGATCTACTAAAGAATCGAAATATTATAAGATACAAATGGATATTTAAGAAAAAGCTTCTGACTGATAGGTCTGTTGATAAATATAAGACTCGATTAGTTGTCCAGGGGTTTACGCAGAAACCAAATATAGATTTTTAAAAAATCTATTCTCCAGTGACTAAGTTTACGTCAATAAGAATGATCTTGACAATTATTACATATTTTGATCTGGAACTGTACCAGATAGATGTAAAAATAACATTCCTTAACGTAGAGTTAAAGAAAGATATCTATATGCAACAACCTGAGAGATTTTAAGTGAAAGGACAAGAGGAAAGGGTACGTAAGTTAAAGAAATTAATATACGGTTTAAGAACAATAATAGATTAATCAAAGGATGTATAGTTTCGTCAAACAGTGGTGAGTACGAAGGATGCAGAGGCCATTTATTTATTTATCTGAGAGTCGTAGAGTTTTGTGCCATGACCTAGCGCACTGAAGTCCAATAAGAGAAGAATTGACTCCTAACTAAATCGACAGCATATTTCTCAGCCTTTTGACAGATAAAAACGTCTATCCTTGAGAACATCAAAGAACAGTAAGAATCTATATTTCTTTTTTTAAAAAGACAAATTTATATTATTGCTATAAAAAAGAAGAAAGTTCATATTTTTGTTTGTCGTACCAGTGGCATTAAATTCACAAACAGCCAAAAATTTGTGAATGGTGATGGATGTTGCCTGGTGATGTCATGAATCCCGAATGTAACAGAGATATTGTAAGGGCACATTTCGGTGATTGATTAAAAGGGTCGAAGTAACAACCATACAACATCTCACTTGAATCCACATACTGTTTGCTTTCTGGAGTGAGTTAATTCCATGACAGTTTACTCTTAAAGCCAGGAAAACTGCAATCCACTTATATAAATTTTATCTATTGGTGATGTTAGCTTTGCCATTCACTATCAGGAAGATCGTTCAGCTACATGTCCTGCTGATACAGTTTTGCAATCTGATCCTTGTAGCGATCTATAACTCTGTCTCTCCGCACTTTCATAGTTGGGGTCATTAAACCATTGTCAATCTGCAATATAGACAATCATATCTTGTACAACTTATAATACTATCTTAGCTATGCCGATGATATCATCCTTCACTAGATGTTAAGATGAGTTACCGTGAAAGGTTCGTCCAGTATCAGTATCGGCCCAATCTGAAATGAGCATTCTGAAGTCCTGCATGAGACGTGCTAAAAGATAAAAATAACAAATTGATGGTAGAAAGCTTTAATCAATCATCAAATGTGACATTACCTACGCTGCCAATGCCAACTAATCTAGAACCAGAAACACATTCTGCAATTAATGAGGATATTGACATATTGTGGTGCCTCATATTTTGCCAATTTTTCTATAAAACACAATTTTATCCATCAAGTTACTGCTTAAACAAAAGACAATTGTAGCATTAAAACTTTTTTAACCTAGGACTGAAGAAAAGGACACGGGAATAACCATAGTGAAAGATCATGACAGCACAAGGATGCCCGAACAAAAGTGATTCATGGACCTGAAGAAAGACTTGTATGACGATCTAGGTAATCAAACAAAAGGTCTGCAAATTTAGAAGAGCTGAAGAACAGAGGATGATGATTAGCATACTTGTTTGCCCGTACTATTTTTTTATATGATCTCTTGGGTATCTAAAACATTAAGACCCAGTGGAGTTGATTTGAAGACCAGAGAAAGGAAAAATCTTCCCTGTATGTGCTAGGAATCAATGTACAGAAGACAATTTCGAGCAGAGGGTGACCTAATATGCCCTGTCCAGCTCTATCCTAAATCTAACTTGGCCCCTACACCCTCCTCCTCCTACTTTTGAACAACACCCACCGTTTTGGTTGTACAATTGATACTGAAAATAGATCCCAATGGATTGGGCAATTTAATTCCAAGGGTTGAGAAAATTTTGGTGTCTAGTGTAGAAATCCAGGGGATCAGGGTTATGCAAGGCAGGCAATGGATGATAGATGATATGGTGAGTGGAAGCAGATTTTATGTTTAAGTGTAACACATTTTTAAATAATGCATGCAATGAATCCTAAGCAAAAAAACAAGTGGGTTCAATGGTGTCTCAGCCAGAACAGGTCCAACAAATATATGGCATATGATCATAATATTGAAAATGCGTGAACAATATCTGTGGCAAGACACTAGAGAACCTTAAAAAACTCATGCCAGGCTTACACCAAGAAATAAGGTGCACCGGCTATTTGATGGCAAGAAGATGCCAGAGATGGGTCAACTTTAGAATAATACAAAAAGTGGATTTCAAAGATGTTGCTGAAAGCCATTTAGTGTACTTGAGTTTTTGGTTGGCAGTTTAGTTCTTCACTAAAATAGTAATAGTGCCAGTTCACTAGTTGGGTTTTCCTGATTTGGCCTTGCAGTTTGAGAGAGAACAGCTTTCCATATAGCTCCACATGTTCGTCATATGGGGGTGTTGGCAAAAGCCTTTGTTTGCATACCATGTGTTTACGAAACACGTTATGCGTATATTAGGGCTGGGCCTTTCCACCTTCTAACTCAAGTTTTGGATCAGCAGTTCAGTTCAGGGACACAAGATGAAAGATGGGAGGAATAAGAAGATAGAAACCTGTACAAAGAATGCTGACTGGGGGGGGATAGTTGAGCATTCGTAAGGTGTAACAAGAATTTAATATAAAATGCTTCTTAACATTACCTAAACCTCTTACTATTAACATCACTGGAAAACCCAATGAAGTATCATTAACATTAACTAAAACTTGTCAAACAGTTAAATAAATTAATTTTTGATCCAGACAAGCATAGGAGGAAATAAGTTTGGATGGATAGGAAATAATAAACATGATTGAATACAAAGAAATACATCTTTTCATTAATATAGAAAGCTAGCTAACTCTACTTCTGCATCATCCTCATGATAACAGCCAGTTTTAATAAACAGAACATTCATCAAGCAGTCTTACCAGCTTCTTAATTCATCACGTATCATTCTCATGGCTTTATCTGTAGTGAGCTCAGAAGGCATGGAGTTAGCATTTGACAGTTTTCCTGCAGCTAAAACTAGCTCTTCTTTTTCTGGAACAATCAAAGCACCAAGACGGCGTTGATCCTTCAAAGCAAATAACTGCTGTTAACAACCATGATCAAATAAAAGAAACAATATACTACTATGTTCTAAGCTAAATGATAAACTTGGCATAGCTTGTCTCACCTTATATCTTTTTTTTGAAAGTTTGTCTCACCTTATATTGAGAGTTAGAATCTAGGAATAGACAGTCTAAGGACTGATATAACATAAATTGGCCAAGTATATATGATGAACTGTCAAAAGTGATATAGTTTGCCAAAGCTGAACCTTCGATACTGAACCTTTAAAATAAAGTATCATTTATTCTTTTCTTTTTTCTAAAGAAAATTGTTGATATGTCCAACCTCTTACTGAATAGAAGAAAAAATAAAGCTAATCAAGACGAGCTGTATCTTATCCCTCCAGGAGAAAGCACATTAGACAGATAAAAGAAGAATCTACTTTCTTTGCATTAGTTATGTAGTAAATTTGCATCGTCCTCTTAGGCAATATATACTCTATCCACAAATATATGCATAAAAAATGCAACACAGATTGTCACACAAGGGAATTAAAAACCAGTTGAACTGGATTGGAACTGGCTGAACCAGATCAGAATAATCTGGGACTTATCCAGTTCCAGCCAATTCTTTGCTTGGCACTGAAAAGATATTAAAGAGGAAGTTTGTTGGGTTTTCTTGTTAGAGTTGAAGGACAAATGTGCAACATTTTCTTATTGAGGGTTGATTTTTAAAAACAAATCTCCTCAAGTCTTTATCATTTAAACTCTACCCATCCGTTCAATTGGAAGGGACAAACCACAGAAGTTTTGCCTGCCACAGCTACTCATGCACCCATGAACTGCAACTAATGTGCCACATGCCATGCCCGCTACTGTTGAAATGTGTGTGCCCTATCTGCTGCTACTTCTCATCCACTTCTGTTCTCATGCCAGTGGCCTCCTCATCCCCATCAACTTCTTCTGATTTTGTGCCTCCCGGTCCCCCTTCTCTTTCTCTTACTCCTATTCTCCTAATCTTACTCGAGTCCTCAACCTGAAACCGGCCAGACCTGTTTCCAGCTTGAATCAGAATAGCATCTGGAACTGGCCAAGACCATTCCAGTTTTTAGTCCCTCATGTCACACAATCATTGACAACACTTAAGTTTCATGATCAAAATGTGAAACTGTGGTGGCATAGGTCAGTTCAAAAGCATTTCCGATCCAATTGTGTCTTCTGCCCTCAAAGCAATTTTCACACCTTCAACTCTGGTTAGTTCTTTTTCCGTATATCATGATTTCCCGCTCTGGTTCTCCCCGCAGAGGAGAATTCAAAGAGTGATTGTGATCTGACTCTGCCACTCTCTGCTTTGAGCAAGTTCACACTTTTCAGCTCTCTGTAACATTCATGAACATGGTTCCCTCCCTCCATCCATTCCCCATCTTCTCTCAAAGTCTATGCACATGCACAAGCATCTGTATGTAGTACAAAGTTTCTTCTGTGTGTGTGTTTGTCTGTGTTGGATGCGGAAAAATTTAAGATGTTCATTTGTTGAATGTAAATGTGCCTTTATTAGCTAATTAAATAACATGCATATTATTAATTCCACAGATTTGGATTTATCAAATGATTTAGGGTTCGGGTACTGGATATTTTCCCATCGACCGCAGTCGGTGTTTATTTACATCGGCGTAAAGTCTGAATACTCTTGATTAACTGCCAAATGAACCATGGACCTTCACAATATTGGTCGTGATACTGAGGGCATGTTTGCAAACATCGCAGCAAACACCCTTTGAAGGGATTAGGGCACTTATGCCGTAGAGCATAGTTGGCAGTATCGGCCGAAACCGATATGTTTCGGCCGAAACGTATCGGTTTCGGCCGGTACCGATCCGAAACCGGACCTCATCACTGTAGCAGGTCCGAAACCTAAAAAAAATACCTTTTTAATGGTTTCGGACGAAACCATTAAGGGTTTCGGCCGAAACTGACTTGTTTCGGTCCGAAACCAACAGGTTCACTATTTTTTTTAGTTTTTTGAATGGTTTCAACTGGTTTTGGCCGAAACCGAAACCGATACCGAAACCGTTACGTATCGATTTCGGTACCGGCCGAAATCGGTACCGAAACCGATACTGCCATCCTTGCCGTAGAGAGGGTGCAGATGAAATCTAGTTTAGACCAGGGCTAGCTTTCAAGGACTGAGGTACTTTGGTGGTTTGGATATGGGTTGAGGGTCATCTCACAACTTGGTACCGTTCGAGGGTTCAATTGTAATTTGGCCGGAGTGGGGATGCATTTGCAGTTTTATACTGGCTAAGAGTTAACTTGCAGTTTTGCATTAGTGGGAATTAGTCGCAGTTTGATATTGGGTAGGGATTATTCGCAGTTTGGTACTAGTTAGGGTTTATTCACAGTGTGGCACTATCTAGAGTTTGTTGGCAATTTGACACTAGCATTTAGTCCCAGTAGACCTGCCTTGAGCTCATCTTCAGCAATCTGTTGGATTATCGTCGGACCTAGTCTCGAGCTTCATCACCGCCGGACTGTTGGATTGCCAAGATGATCACTGTTAGACTGTTAGATAAATACTTTGGACATGTCTTCATGACGCGAGGACGCACGTGAAAGACTCCATATAAGACGTTTACACAATTTATAGAAAATTTAGGGTATTTTTTTAAACCCTGAACATGTCTATAAGATACAAGACTTTATGAGAATTACAAGGCTTTATACAAACTTTACAGGACTTTACAAGACTTTGAAGGTCCTTTCGAGGAATTGAAGACTTTAAAGGACTTTCCTGCAAAACATAGGGGGTATCTACAATTTACATAAGTTGTAGGACATTTCTGCCATTACATGGCTTCACAGGGGTTTCCTTGCAAATTCAGGGGTATTTTTATAATTTCTGATTAATTCAGAAAATTACATGGTTTCCCCATAAAATTACAGAGAAATTACATAAATAGAGACGAAGTTACATGAGTGCCATCACAAGAGTGTTTTTGCAATATACCTTCGCTTAAGAGCACAAAACAAAACAAAGGTCTCCGAGCGCTCCAAGGATTGCTTCTGAGTGTTGAGTAGGACTCAATAAGCCTTCGTGCATGTTCGTGTGTTGCTTAGGACCCCCTTGGGGGTATTTATAGGCAAGGGATGGCGAAGGACCTACCCGGAAAGGGTAGGTTCCATTGGACGCTTACCTTGACCGGGTAGGTCACGCGGGACACCTACCCGGTCCGGGGTGGCTGAGTGAGGTGGAGAGAGGGGCGACCCTATAAAAGGGCCCCTTTTTTGGGGGGGGGGGGTTGTTTCTTACGTTGGCCAAGTGGAGGAGAGAAGGCGACATCTCTAGGACTTCTTCGTGTTTTGTTCCTCCGTTTCTTCTGCACCGCTTGTGTCGGGAGAGGCTCCGCTCTCCAGGGATTGCTTCCGCTCCTAACTCGGCCACTCCGAAAGTGTGGCGGAATGCCTTTTTGGCTATTTGCTTGATGCGAAGTCATATTTTTCTTGTCGTATATGCGGTAGGGTGCTTCCGAGACTTGTGTCCGACCCCTTATCATGACGGCATCTAGCTTTGTGCCATTTCTTAACCATCATCATAATAATTTATTTTTTTATTTATCTCGATTAATTCGAGAAAAATAATGGGGATAACAAATGTCTCCCACGGGGCATCCGTCGGAGTCGGGGACGATGACGGGCGGCCCTTGCACTTCGTGATTTCTTGCGTTCTCTCAAGCCTTGTTGACACAGCGAGAGCTTTTAACTTGTATGCCATCATTTCTTGTCAAAATTTTGCCTTTTGCTTTATGTAGCGGAATCTTGTCATGGCGGTCTTCGATGGAGACCGTCATACCTGTGACTTGATGGAATGGGGTTATGAAAAGGACCCTTATGCTATTGGGACCAATAAGCCCATGCCGCCACTTGGTCCTCCTACGATCACCCACGAGAAATTTGACTCTGTGAATCGTGGTTTGACTTGGGTTGCTGAGGGGCTTCTTGCCAAGGCCACAGAAGGTGAAGGCACCGTTGATGTGACCCGCATTTCCTGAGAGAACGAAGTTTATTCATATGATCGCTCAGGCGGGTATTCTTGGCGATTCCTACTGGATTGGCATTTTTTCACGTTCATCTAGAACTATGTTCCCACTATGGAGATCGACGACCCACTCTTGTCGGAGGAGCATTGTCACCTTGAGCAGGCTATTTTGCAGGGTCAGGACAGCATGTACGACACTAGTGCTTTGTCGTACCCCAGCTATTCTGAAGATTTCACACGGCAGCCACAATTTCCAAGCATTGATTTGCTGGGCTTCTTTAGCAAGCATGACAGTTTCAAAGTGTGAGTTGGACCTCTATCGCCAGCTACTTAGGACATGCATGGTCACCATCGAGCCGCACAAAATCCGATTGAGGGTATGATTTTGACCCAATTTGGCCTGGAGTTTACTGAGAATGACTATGATCACCAATGCTTGGTTGACGATATTTAACGATTGATGGTGCCGAGTTGGTACGACAAATGGTTCATGATTTGTTCTCATTCTTTCCATCAAGGAGCCACTGAATGGTTGATGGAGATTCTCCATTTTTATTTAGTGTCATTAGAGAGCTGGAATTTGACATGCGGTGACCGCCACTTTGTATAATTATCCTTGTCACACTAGACTGTTGCAAGCTTTGGCGGAGAGATTCAATCGCCGCTAAAATACCTTTGTCACTGCTGAGGGTGAAACGACCCTGGATCTATGAGACTTCCACCGTATTTCTGGTTTGCCTATTGTTGGCCATGCTTATGAGTGGCCCTCGAATTCGATGGCTTGCACCGTAGTCACTCCAACGGTGAAGGAAGGTATCAAATGCCGCATTACTACAGATTTTTGATGAAGACTTGGAGGGACTTAGCCCGTGCAGGCAAGGAGAAGCCATCACATATTAGGAGAGTGACTCTGAAAGCTTGGGTTTGCCACTTCTATGATAACCCATTATGTTTTTTCGAGGACCTTGCTCGGGAAGGCGTCCCCTTGGACCATTATGCTCAGGTGGAGATAAAGTTTTGGCATTATGCTAATTATCTGTACGCTCCAAGATAGGGATGGAATCTACAAGAGCTTCCCAATATCACCCACGTTGTAGCCTATTTGGCCTATTGATTTGCTACTTTTGTGATCCCTCATGGAGAGGAGGGTACTCTTTGAGCCGAGCTTATCTATCCAGTGTGCTTGATGGCCTGCGGACAAAGACTGGCCATAGCTCCAGTGGCACTGGCCAATATTTATCATGCTTTCAGGGCTCTGATTACTCATGCCTCACCTCGAGACAAGAGTATCGTAATGCCAACTCATTGTTTGAGTGCCTGGGCCTGCTTGCTTTTCCCCGGGTTCGCACAGCGGGTTGAGGTGGACAATCTTGTGGCTCCACTGATTTTCTCTTTTGTCAACCAGCCAGAGTAGGATACATTTGTACACTTGGCGAGGGCTCACCGAGCATTGTCTTTTCTTCCTGCAGGAGACATGGAGGGTCTGAGCTTCGACCATTGCTTGCTGCATTTTCGGCATTACATGGAGGGGTTGGCTCTTTCTGAGGCACCTGCTCCCGTAGGGCCGACCCCTCCTACTACCTTTGGAGAGGGGAACACCATGGAGTAAAGTATTCCCCATTCTATTATTCTTTGTCATCATAATTTTTTCTTGATGAATGTGTTTTCTTGAGCTGCATAGACTCCTTCCATTTGCAGAGAGCATTGCTATGGATGCCCAACCCATAGAGTCAGAGCCGACTTCTGTCATTGTTGTTTCTTCTGAGCCCCGGGACGAGGTTTCTTTAGGAATTGGGTTTGGGCCAAGTCTCGTTTTAGGTACAAGTTTATAGACCTTGGCCTAAAATCCTACACTTTCCTTTTAGCCTTCTCTCTCTCTCTCTCTTTTTTAAAGGGCATAATCATCACCTCTTGCTTTTCTCCCCCTTCTTATTTTGTTTGCAGCTTTAACCGACGAGACTCTGAAGAAACCTCAAGACTTCCCTGCTGTAGGTGATGAATGGCTGACCTTCCACAGCCAACAAGGCCATTCGTACGCGCAGACACAGTTGCTATGCTCATTAGAGATCTCCAGAGCTTACTCCGGTAGGAGCCCCGCCCTTCGATTGAGGTGTTGAGGGACGACCGTGGGTCTCATACAAGAGCATATCACATGCATGGCCTATCTCGAGACCTCTGCCTTGGCAGGTCTTTGGGGCGAATTTGCACATCTTTATGCTGTCCAAGAATGGAGGACAAAGACCTTGGTGGTGATTCGGCAGGAAGAGGAGAAGATCTCTGAATTGGATGCGGCCTTGACTGAGGGAGACATCCAAGTTGAAGCTGCCCGCACCCGTAGCCAAGAGGCATTGACCTAGGCACAAGAGTTGAGGCATGAATCACATGCTTTGATGGATAAGGCCCAAAGATGTGAAGAGGAAGGGCGACAGGTGCAGGCTGAGGCAACGACTTTCTCCCATAGTTTGGTTGTTCTTCAGGATGAGATTCTCTCAAGGCAGGCTTGCATTGCCGAGTTGAGGAGGAGTGAGCCTCGATCACTTTGAGATGTTTCTTGCACATAGCTAGGATTTTGCTGGGCTTGTTCATCATTTCTTCTTTTGTATGGTATTCCTTGCATATACTTGATGTCATTGGACAATATTTAGTTTGTTCAGAATTCATCGGACATGTAGTTTCCCCGAAGGCTTGTCTCGGGCACCATTTTTGCTGATGAATGAACGAAAGAAATGGCAAACTTGGCTAACTTATTGTCGCCTTCATTTCTCTCTTCTTCTTCTTCTTCTTCTTCTTCTTCTTCTTATTTTCTCTTTCTTTTTTGTTTTTTTCATTACCAGCTCTACTGTCCGTTCGAGTTTTCATGTTGAGGGGTTACCAAATTTTGCCTAAGGCACCCTTTTAGATTTTCACCTCAGTCGGGTTCAAGGCTTTTTTACCCTCAGTCGTCCCTTGATGAGAATAACTGAGTCTGTCGAAACATCTCTATTTTGAGCCCCATTTTTTTTAATGAGTCGTGGCACAAAGGAACGAGACCTCCCCCCTAAAACTGAATGAATGGGTTTAGTAGTATGGACTTACATAGTAGCTCTTTCTGGGAAAGGTTTGACTAGCCTTTGTAGCTTGGGAGTTTAGACGTAAGATTGTTTGCAGAGTGGACTGACATTTGTAGTTTGTAGTTGTGACTTTTGGGGCCCATAAAGCAGACCCTTTTGATTTAGGAAGCCAAAGGTTGAGATTTGAAACTGATTGACCTTTGTGGTTTAAGAATCCAAGGATTCAAAATTTTAAGGCTGGCTGATCTTTGTGGTTTAAGAAGCCAAGGAGTTGAAGTTTAAGGGTGGCTGAAGTTTAAGGGTGGCTAACCTTTGAAGTTTGAAGAGCCAAGATTTTGAAAACTATGATTGGCCAACCTTGATGGTTTAAGAGACCAAAGATTTGAAATTTTGATTAGCTGACCCAAGAGTTGAAGTTTAGGGATGCCTAACGTTTGTGGTTTAAGAAGCCAGGGGTTGGAGTTTAAAGATGGCTAACCTTTGTGGTTTGAGAAGCCTAGAAGTTAAGAGTTTAGATGTGGCTGACCTTTGTGGTTTGAGAAGCCAAAAAGTTTGGAATCAGGTTTGGATTGGCCGGCTGTTTCGACACATTAGCCGCGACGGCCAACATGGCATCAACCACTGATGGCAAGCGGGGCCGAGAGAGATTGCAGGAAAACGAAAGAAATAGCGTGTAATTGAAACACATATAAGCAATCGTTCTAGGACACACGACACTCGTGGACTAGACTGATGGGGTGACGGTGATATGAGGGGGTTACTGGGTGTGGTGCGGGCGTGCCAGTCGATGACTCGACAGTCACTCACGGAACAAAACTTTAGTCGGGGGATGTGCCTCCAAACAAAGTTTTCAATTCCGGTACCGATTTTGGTACCGGGTGGGGCTGGTATCAGTACCGGTACCGGTACAAATCGGTATCGGCCGGTACAGTACCGGTCCCTCCATGGTACCGGTACCGGTACAAATCGGTACCGGCCATTACATACCGGTCCCTCCATGGTACCGATACCGGTACAAATCGGTACCGGCCATTACAGTACCGGTCCCTCCATGGTACCGATACCGGTACAAATCGGTACCGACCATTACAATACCAGTCCCTCCATGTCCCCCCTTTATATAAGTATATATAATTATATATTTATATCTAGGTTTAAAAATTAGACAAGAAATTAAAAAATCAGAAAAAAATAGAAAAACATAATAGAATGCAAAATCATATGTGAATGGACACAATAAATAATTTAATACATAAATTTCAAACTTTAAAACAAAAAAAACATCATTTATTCACCATAATAGATTAGATATTTGAAAGCTTGAAACATAAAAATACATACTCAACAAGGGCCATATGAATATAGTGGATAATTTGAAGATTCATCTTCATGTTAGTCCCTTGATGCATATCCCTAACTGAACAATGTATCCGCCATTTCATTCCATTGTCCCAAAAATTGTGTATCATCAGTGCTCCTTGTGTTGGCAATATTGGATTCTCCAACTTGGCATCCAGTGTGCTCACCCCAAGATTCTCAATGAGATGAATAAGAGCCCCCTACATGAGGTTGCTCTTGTCCAAGGTGTGCCCAAGGGTCTTGCGGTTGTGTACTATAATTTTTTGACCATGGCTCCCAAGTATAGTGTGAGCTACCTGAAAAAGATAAGAACCCTCATTAGGATGTTGTCTCGCCATCTCATGCCATTTGAAAATAATAAAAAGTACCTAAAAATCCCCAAATTGAGACCTTACCTCCAAGATCATGTTGTTGCTGCCCCCAAAGCAGCCATTCATGATATTGTGATGTAGTGTCTTGTTGGGCCCCAGTTTCCCAATGAGATGCACCCCCATAAGCACCATAACTTTGTTCCTCTTCTTGTTGTTTAGCAGTTTGTATTTTCCAAAAAGTTGGACCACCTCCTCCATATTGTACAGGTCCTATGCATCTATCATCATCATCTCTTTAAACACGAGGACGAGGTGATTTGGGATGGCCCTCATCTTGTTGTCTTGTACTGGTACCGGGCGGTATTGAAAACCCTGCGTCCAAGACACGGCACGTGGGCACGGAATGACGGGCGACGCGTGGATTGGATGGAGGTTCCGTAGGTGCAAGTGTAACAGGCGATGTAAGAGATCGTGTACAGGACGTCTTCCTCACCGACCACAAGCGACGGTGTTTATTTTACATCGGATTGAATCCGAACACCTTTGTTTCTTTTGCTGAAAGAGGACTGGGTACCGTGGAAGCCATGAGGTCTGGAGGACTTGATTCGCACCGCCACCGTAATACCATTGTTTCGCCAAGTAGACAAGGAATAGATAGACTAGTATCTGGGTTAAACTGGGTGAGACATGAGTCCGATAAGAAGGCTGCGGACACTGGCTCAACAAGGAGCTGGAAGGTACTAGCCTAAAGGAGTGAGCAAATGACACTGGCTAGACAAGGAGTCGACAGGTACGGGCTTAGAGATTGGACAAGACAAGACCCTGTGGGAAGCGTAAACCCGAGAGGTGAGTTGGAAAAGAGGGCTGGTTTCCGATTACACTTCATTAGAGGGGCCGTAAAGCCGAAACTATATATATAAAAAATTAATGGTTTCGGTTCGAAACCAGACTTGCTCAATGTAATTTTTGCCTTTTTTGAATGTTTTGAACCGGTTTTGGCTGAAACTGATACTGCCATCCTTACCGTAAAGGCCTTACAGAAGGGTGCTAATGACCCAAGTACAATGAATGCAAGCCACGGGACAATTCCATCATGGGCGTCGGTCCCTGGGTCATTGCAGGATAAAGCAAATTTCCCTTGTTTTACAAAGGGCCCCTGGAGAGAACTACGAGAATTGTGGAGCAATCAGTGCTGGATTGGACACATGGGTGCTGACACTGAATGGGGGGGAACAGGCTGGGCGCAGCTCGAGATGAGCAGTTGAGCGCCGACTCGGGGTCGGGTGTCAGCGATATCCTGAACACCTGCACATAAGGGATGCATCATGCATATGCGGTCTTCGGAGGGCTTGCCATGCTAACTCTGACCAGCGGGCAGGACAGTCGGTCGTCGACAAGAGCGATCGATGAGCGGTCCCGAGGTGTTGATGGTTTCGACATGGGGGCGTCCCCATCGTTACCATGAAGCATCATATGTAGGCCCGGTGCGTGGGTGTTTCCGCCGTTAACATGACGCTCCATACGCAGCAAAGGGGAAGGTTTGTGTGAATTGACTAGACGCCATATGAGAGGTCTTGATGTGGCATACCCTCGGCGTGTGTTAAGCCGAACAAGCCAACCAACAAAGCCTTTACACGCGCTCTTGGTGGATGTCCTCAATGCCTTGGATGTTCCGTGCTTGTGTTGAGTGCCTCTGTATTTGTATGTGTGTATGTGTCCCTTGGAATTCCTAAGAGGGAATTTGTAGAGAATGCTGGAGGGGAAAGGGAAGGGTCAGAGTATTAGGTTTATGTGGACCAAGGTGAGAGGGTCAACTTGGTCCGCGTAAAGCCCTCCCTTAACGTAGATTGGGTTGAGGGCTGGAAAAAAAAACTTGTTTTTTGTTTTCGGATGGGTTTACATGGACCAGGCTGGGGAGGCCAACCTGTTCTGTGTAAAGCCACCCCCCAAGGGGGTTTACGCAGACTGGGTTGGGGGCTGGGAATTTTTTTTTTTTTTTGTTTTTCGAGAGAGAAAGAGAGGTTTACACGGACCAGGCTGAGGAGGCCAACCTGGTCTGCGTAAACCCCCCTGGGGGGTTTATGCGGACTAGTTTGTGGTCTTCTTTTTTAGTTTTCTGGGAGGGAGAGAAGGGCTTTATGCGGACCGGGCCGGGTTGACTCCATGGGGAGTGACCCCAAAAACTGGTTTTTGTCTCGGTTTGATGTTGTATGGCGTGGCCATGCTTCTCGGAGTGTGGGCCTTGACCCGGGGCGCTTACAACGAGGTAGCATTAGTGTTGCCTACAAGGTATTCGAGGGTGGTCCCCTCACACACCAGGGTGTCAAATGGCGGGGCTAGCGGACCCCGTGCCTTGCATATGGCCTAGTAGTTGGGGATGGTAGCTCGTAGTTGTCGAATGAAGGCGTTTTGAGCATGAAAGGCCGGCCTTGACGTAGTATGCCGTGATATGCAGTAGGCTGGCATGCATCCCCGGGTTGGCCCGGTAGCTAAGAAGTAGGCGGCCCATCGCCGCGTATCTGGGAGTCGGGGGTAATCCCCACCTTCTGTAGAGTCGATGTATAGTGCGGCAAGTGTCCCGGAGCCTCGAGTTGGCCACAGATAGTTGTAAAATAGCTGAAAAATCAGTTGCCGTTAGGTGTTCGAGGAAATTCCCGACCCTTAATTAGGGGTCGTACGGGTTGGCTAATGGTCCCCGAAGCCCAAATTCGGCTAAGGGACGGGATCCATTAGTATTAACTTGCTGGAAGGAGGCGTTTTGGAGAAGATCCTCGACCTTGTTACTGGGTGCCGCATGGGGCAATGTGCTACTGGGGAAACCCCGGGTTGGCCCGGATGGCTAAGTTGTAGGTGGGCCAATGCCGCATGCTTGGTGGTCGGGGGTGGTCCCCGCTTGTTGTTGGAGTTGCCGTGAGTCACGGCAAGTTGATTCGGGTCCAAAGTAGGGCCCGGGATGTCGGAGAGATGCTAAATAAATTGCACCCGCAAGGTGTTCGGGAGTGGTCCCACACCTTTGTATCTTGATTATTCCTGTGGGAAATAATTGCGTACAACATTGGCCTTTGTGGTTTAAAGCAGAAGGTTTTGAGAAATTTGGATTGCTTCCATGATGAGTTCGCCACGATGGGGCAAAGCCATTAGGCAGGGATTACCCAGATTGATGACTTGCAAGAAGAGAGACTCCTTCACCTTTCCAACCCCGACGCCCTTTAGGGTTAGAAACAACAAAAATATCCAAGAAGGGCCAAAAACTGCAGAAACACCCAGAAAGGGTCAAAAATTATAGATAAACCTAAGAAGGGTTCGATCATGATGAGATTCAAATTCAACGGCCAGATCTTGACCAGAAGCAAATTCAATAGTCCGATCATAGCCGGGAGTAAATCCAACCGTTCAATTGAGGACAAAAGCAAATTCAACAGTCTGCTAGAGGCAATGAGCAAATCCAGCGGGCTAATGGTGACCAGAAACAAATTCAACAATCTAGCCGTCAACGAAAGCAATTTAGAGATCCAAGTGTAAGCATAGGCCTAATCAATGATCAAATGATGACCAGATGTAAATCCGAAGATCCGATTACATTAACCCCAATTTTTGTTTTTGTTTTTGTTAGCTAGGAGCTTTGTGGCTGCCATCCGTAGTTTGCTACTGCCAGGGGACGTGACCTGTAATTTGCGTAGTTGATGGCTAGTTGTCGTTGTAGCCGTAACTGTGGCTTTGGCTTGTCGTAGCTTGACTGTTGGTCTGGATGACGGCGGACCTTTGTGGTGTGTTGACGGAATGTTGACTGGGATTTAAGTAGCTCAGTCTTGCTGAGTTGATGACTGGAGGGTCTGGGTTGATGGACATTGATGGTGTATGGATCCAGGGTTGATGGGGTCAGGAGGCCAACCGGAACGGTATGCAAACCAAAATTTGCTGGAATGAGTGACTGGAGTAGTGTAGGGGTCACTGGTGAATGTGGGCCAACCATGATGGTGTGAGGCCAAAGGAGGTGTGAGCCAACTAGGGTGATGTATGGATGTTTAACCCACAGAAATAAATAAATAAATAAATAGATAAATACTTCTCTTTTGAAGAAGAAAATGCACATTCGTGGTTATTTAGGTAGCATGTGTATTATTATTTCCGCGAATTTAAGTTTATCAGACGATTAGGGTTCGAGTACAGGATATTTCCCCATCGACCATAGTCGATATTTATTTATATCGGCGTAAAGTCTGAATACCCTTGATTAACTGTCAAAGAAAATATTTTTCCGGCCTCCACAATATTAGCTGTGATATTGGGGGTTTTATCTAACAGATTTGATCAAGGAGATCACCCATTAGAGATACACATTTGCAGGAGAAAACTAAATATTTCATTCTTTGAATTCAGCATTACAAAATACATGAAATCCTGATTACAAAGTCGGGTCATTTGATTTACATGTGGCCTAAATTCCACCATTAGAGCAGGCCGTTGAATGAGTCTCATAGAGATCAAACCCCTTTTTTTGGTATGTATTTGTAATTTCGGACCCATCATAGGTATCTCTACAATTTTTCACTTTTGTTGGTATTTCTACAATTTTCCCTTTTTCGGGACATTTCTGCAATTGTCCCGTCATTGGGGGTATTTATGCAATTTGTCCGGACCAAAGATATTTTGGTAACATCTAGACTGAACATGAATTTTTCTATAATCTTGGCAATAGGCGCAAGTCTCTCATTGGGGAAGACCCGTTGACCAAAGACTCAGGAGATTGCTTCCCCTTTTCGAGCTCTCATGAGTTGGGGACCAACTTCGCGCGTCCATCAGCGCAATGCCGGGGATCGACCTTATGCCGGGTTTCCACACAATTAAGACTCAAAAAGCCACTCTCATGAGTTGGCATGACCCGATGTTCATAGACAATCAAGGCTTATACAAATTTCCCGGACACATCCCGGGTTTCCACACAGTTAAGACTCGAAAAGGCCTTCCTATGAGGTCAGAATTCCAAGGGAGCATACTCTCATTTCCCCAAAGAGATACACAAATTGCATAATTCACATAGTGGCTGGTGATGCACATGAGTTAAGAGGGGTTTTCTCTTTATAGCATACCCTCACAGTACAACACAATCACCACACAAGTAGAAAACCTAGGGAGATGGGCCTTCCAAAAGAAAACACAAGCATCAAACATTGTCCGCGCGCTCTGTCCCTCTGTCTGCGTTCTTCTGTTCGTCCTCAAATAGACCCCACTGGGGGTATTTATAGAGTCTCGAAGGACTCTGGCAGTCACATCCTCTATCCGGGCCAAAATAAGGGAATTTGGGAGTTGATTCGGGGCAAAACCCATGTGGGAAGGATGGAATCAGTCCAAATCCCCATGTGGGGGATGGAACCGGGGCAAAACCCCCATATGGGGGGTGGAGCCGGTGCAAACCCCCCATATTGGGATGGAACCGGTCCAAACCCCCTATATGGGGTGGACCCATGCTGCCACTACCATTTTTTTGTTGATTCTGTTGATATTCAGAGTGCAGGACAGACTGCACCACTAGGAGCTAGGTTTGCCAAAGGCTTGGCCTGAACTTGTAGACTGGACAACATTTACTACTGTGAGAAGCTTTATTTATTGCTGCCATTGCAGCTACTTGTTATTGTGTTGCTGCTGCAATGTTAGTCTCGTATTGCTACTGCTGCCATGGAGTTGTTGCTGCCACCCTTGAGCTGCTGCTGCTGCCACTAGGTTGCTGCTACTGCCCTTATGCTGCTGTCACTGAGCAGCATGCTGCTATTATTGCCTTTGAGCTGCTGCCATTGTGTTGCTGCAGCTGCTATTGAGTTGTGGTAGAGATGCAACACAAGGGAATTTCTGATCCAACTCTTTCGCCATAATGTAGACATCATTGCTTGGAGGATTGAACTTTATGGCATTTGATAAGGTAAGCCTTACATCTGCTGCAAAACCACGAACATCTAGGTACACCTTGTTCTTAAGCTTCTTTCTTATTGTACCCAAGTTCATGGGTCTAGAAATGATAGGGGAATAATCTGAAATGTTCAACTTTATTGGATCCACTGGCTGGTTAAAAACCCAACCAAACTCTGGACTCATCAACCTGTTAAGGATAAACATGCATTGCTTAAACTTGCTAGCATCCATTTTATGATATTTGTCTTCCTCACTGCTCAAACAATAAAATGATTTACTGTTCTAGCTGCTTCTGTGGGCTGTTACCCATGTGTTGCTGTTAATGCTTCTGCAGTCCTTGAGATACTGCTGCAACTAGTTTAACAGTTAGGTTGTTGCTTAGCTGCTAATGCCACCTTTGTTAACATGCTTTTGCTTGTCCTTAATTACCAAATCAGTGCATTGCATGCTCACTAGGGTAAGATACTTAAATAGACTTAATCAGCCTTATTTGAACCTTAATCAAACTTCAAAACCCCTTTTAACTAAGTGTTAGGGTGAACCCGGGGCAGAAAAACCCCCCTAGGAGGTTAGAACCTGGGCAAACCACTCCCTTGGGGAGTTGAAACCGGGGCAAACCCCCTTGGGAGGGGGTGGACCCGGGGTAAACCCCCCAAAAGGGGTGGACCCGCTCCTAAACCCCTAAAAGGGGTAGAAAAAGGGTGGCTGTCCCTATAAATATATATATATTCTTTTATTTATTATTGATCAATTTTTTGGCTTTAACAATGGCTAACTAGGAAGTGTGGGATTGATGAACTATAGCGGTGTATTCGTCAAGGATTGGTATAGGCCGACCAGGGAGGTGTGCGGCCCAGGTGACTTGCGAAGGCCGACCGTAAGGGTGTATGGCCGTTGGAGGGTGAAATAGCTGGTTGCCCCCACTGAGGAAGGGAGAATTTTTTTGTTTGTTTGTTTTCTCATTACCAGCTCTACTGCCCTTTCGGGTTTTCGCTAGAGCTCACCCCTTTTTATTTTTTCCGATGCACCCATGCACGTGTTCACACCGAGGGGTTACCCGATTTTGCCTGAGGTGCCCTTGCGGGTTTTTACCTCAACTAGTTTGGTGGCCTTTTTACCCCTAGCCCCGCCCTTGTGAAGAGAACGATTGAGTCCGCTGGGACATCTCTATTTTTAGCCCCATTTTTTTTATTTTCTTACCTAGAAGCCTTGGGGCCACTTGGTTGTTGGCGTTTGGAGTCCATAGCTTGCCGCTGTCAATGGACGTCGTTCCGGGGATCATGGCCAATGACCCGTTGCGTTGATGCTGTGGTTGTTTACTGAGAATTGGCCGGTTGCCGAGCAATCTGGAGCTTCGGCGTGGACCTTCAGGCTAGCTGATCTGTGTAGTTTGCAACTAAATTTTGGCCTGGAGCTTGAGTGAGCCGGCCTTGGCGATTCAATGGCCGAGGTTCTACGTTGTGGTGGTGTATAAGCCAAGAATTGGCGTGGGTCGATCGGAGAGGTGTATTGGCCAAAGGTTAGGGATTTAACCGACCGGGATGGTGTATTGGTCAAGGACTGGGTGGGGTGTAGGCCAACCATTGTGGAATTTCGGCCAGGGATTAGGTGCTTGACCAACCATGGTGGTGTTTTGGTCAAGGGTAGGCGTGGGCCAAATGTGAAGGGGCATGGCCAAAGTGAAGGCTGACCGGCCGTGGCGGCATTTTGGTCAAAGGGGGTAGAGACCGACTGGGATGGTGCAAGGCTAGAAGGAAATAGGTAAGTCGACCGGGTGGTATATTGACCTGAATGCTGGGAGATGACCGACTGTGGTGGTGTATTGGTTAGGAGACCGACTGTGGTGGTGTATTGGTCAGGAGTTTAGGTGTAAGCCGACCGTGATGGTGTGTGGCCAGAAGAAGTATGCTAATCCACTGTTGGGGTGGACTGGTCAGAGATTTAGGGTGAGGTAGTTGGCTATTCTTAGTGAGGAGGGATTTTTTTTTATTTTTTTTGTTGTTTCTTTACTAGCTCCACCGCCCTTTCGGGTTTTCACTAGAGCTGACCCCCTTTTACTTTTTCCGATATGCCTTTGCAGGTTTTCACACTGAGAGGTTACCCGATTTTGCATGAGAGGCCCTTGCGAGTTTTCACCTCAGCTGGATTTGAGGCATTTTTTTACCCTCAGTAGTCCCATGGGAGGGGCTGACTGAGGCCGCCGGGACACCTATATTTATAGCCCCTTTTTGCTTTGTTTTTTTGTTCTTTTTTTGGTACCTGTGAGCCTTGCGGCTGTCATCCGCAGCTTGTCGCTGTCATGGGACGTTGCCCGTGGGTTGGACCGTGGCTTGTTGCTGTTGTAGCAGCTGCTGTGGATTATCCCTTAACCGAGTAGTTCGGAGCTTCAGGGTGGATCTAGAGACTGACTGGTCTTTATGGTAGACAACCATGGCCTTGACTGGGATTTAGGTGGCTCGGCGCTAATGGGCTTGATGGCCGAAGCCAATTTGGACAGAGCATCTGCTTGGGCGTTGCTGCCCCTCGGGACATGATCTATTCTGAAGGGATAGACCTCCTCGCAGGGTTCACTAGTAGCCATCAGTGGGGACCCGATAGAGCTTTGCTGGTGTCACCAGTTGGTGTTGGCAAAAATTACTCGGAGTCGTCGGCCGACAACGGTGAAGTTTCTCCTGAGCTACAGGGTGGGTGTTGGTGGGATTCACCCTTAATCGTCGATTGGCGTTGGCAAGGTGGGTTCCCGAGTTACCGATTGATGTCAGTGGGGTAGCATGCGAACACCTTTACGGTGTTATTGATGATCCGCATTACCCTTTTCCCTTTTGGGGTGCTTCTAAAGGTGAACCGGTGCCCCCAGTCTGTCAACTACTGAAGTCCACCTTGACGGGTCCTTTAATGCATAGCAAGATCCTGAGCCGGCGACCGCTCTGCCAGATCCCGAGCTTGGTGCCATTTCGGCGCGTGGAGGGGTCTTTTGGCTCATGCCCTCCGAACGGGCAGGGCCTCTTTTCTAGTGACCCATGTTCATTTGAGGGAGAGTTAGCGCTCCTCCTTAAGATGCCCCCTCGCTAGGGTTTAGGAGGCTGGATGTTGGTACGGTGCGGTTGCCCCCGGTGTGATATTGGTGTGCCGGCTTGTTTAAGTTTCGCCTTGTCCTCCGGAGTCAGGGACAATGGCGGCGAGCCACCTATTTAAACAGCCACTGTGGCACTCCTTTGGCGGGGCCGAGATCGACTCAACATCGATGTGGTAGACCAGATGAATCCGGTCCTGGGTTGTCTGAGGCATGACGTCTCTGGTGAATGTCGGTGTAGGTAGTGCCCAGAGGTTTGGTACCTGAGTCGGGGGCTGGAGAAGTGGTGACCCAAAGCTTGTCGCTCGCGTAGGCCGCTGAAGTTATGGACATAGCCTGGGGTTTGAGCCCTGTGTTGGGTACCGGTGCGGTGATGATACGGGGTTTGGCACCCGTGCTGAATGCTGAAGGTGTTGCTAGAACCTAAGGTGCTACACCTGTGTTAAGAACCAGTGAAACTGGAACTCGGGGCTCAAGGATGGCAGTATCGATTTCGGTACCGGTTTTGATCGGTACCGAAACCGATACGTACCGGTTTCGGTTTCGGCCGAAACCGGTTGAAACCATTCAAAAAAATAAAAAAAATAGTGATCCTCTCTGGCCTCGAAACAGGTCAGTTTCGGCCGAAACCCTTAATGGTTTCGTCCGAAACCATTAAAAAATTATTTTTTTTAGGTATCGGACCTGCTACAGTGTTGGGGCTCGGTTTTGGATCGGTACCGGCCGAAACGTATCGGCCGAAACGTATCGGTTTCGGCCGATACTGCCAACCATGCCGGGGCTGGCCGCCCATCTTGGGTATTAAGGTGCCGAAAGCCCGGGGCTCATCGCCCATGTTAGGAGTTGGCGTAGCTGGGACCCATAGCCTGATGCTTGTGGGGGCCATTAAAAAGGTAGTCAGGACCCAAGGCTTGAGATCCGTATTGGGATCCAGAGGCATGGCGACTTGGGGCTTGATGCTTGCGTACACCATTGAAATTATGGCCGGAACTCGGGACTTGAGACCCGTGCTGGGATCCGG
The DNA here is from genome assembly GCA_022559845.1 of Amorphophallus konjac. Taxonomy (NCBI): domain Eukaryota; kingdom Viridiplantae; phylum Streptophyta; class Magnoliopsida; order Alismatales; family Araceae; genus Amorphophallus; species Amorphophallus konjac. Next base: position 29,046,831 of record CM040120.1, read on the forward strand.
GGATGTCGGAGGAGTAGTGACCCAGGGCTTGGCGCCTGTATTGGGCGTTGATGAAGCTAGGACCTGAGGCTGGAAGCCCGTCTTGGGTGCTGATGAAGCTGGGACCCGGGGCTAGAAGCCCGTATTGGGTGCCGATGAAGTTGGGACCCGATGTTGGAAGCCCGTAATGGGTGCTGATGAAGCTGTGACCCGGGGCTAGAAGCCCGTCTTAGGTGTTGATGTAGCTGGAAGCCCGTATTGGGTGATGATGAAGCTGTGATCCGAGACTAGAAGCCCGTCTTAGGTGCTGATGTAGTTGGAACTCGGGGCTGGACGCCCGTCTTGGGTGTTGATAAAATTGGAACCCGGTGCTGGATGCCCGTCTTAGGTGTTGATGAAGTTGGGACTTGGGACTGGAAGCCCGTTTTGGGTGTTGATGAAATGGGACCTGGGACTGGATGCCCGTCTTAGGTGTTAATGAAGCTGGAACCCGGGGTTGGATGACCGTGTTGGGTGTTGGTGAAGCTGGAACTCGAGGCTGGACACCCGTCATGGGTATTGATGATGCTAGGACCCGGGGATGGAAGCCCATCTTGGGTGTTAATGGTGCTGGGACCTGGGGCTGGACGCTCGTCTTGAGTGTTGATGGAATTGGAACCTAGGGCTAGACGTCTGTCTTGGGTGTTGATGTACTGAGGACCCGGGGCCTGATACTTGTGCTCGGAATCAGAGCGGCTGGAACTCAGGGCTGGATGCTCGTACCGGGTGTTGATATGGCCACGTCACGGGGATTGGTGTCCGTGTTAAGAGTTGATGTGGCCGAATCCTAGGGCACGATGCCCCCGCAGGTCATTGTTGATGTTGCACCGGGTATCTGGGGCTGGAAGCCCGTGTTGGAAGCTGGCATAGCAAAGACCCAAGACCTAGCACCCGTATTGGGTGTTGAAGTGCCGAGGACCCTGAGCTTGTCGCTCGTGTTGGGAGTCGGCATGGCTGGGACCCAATGCTTGACGCTTGTGCGGGTCATTGGTGATGCTGTGTTGGAAACGCGAGGTTGAAAACCCATATTGGGTGCTGGTGGAGCTAGGGACCCAGGGATCAATGACCGCGTGGGTCGTTGTTGCTGTAGGAGCAAGGGGCCAGTTGCCTGCATAGGCGGTCACCGAAGTGGGCTGCTCGATAACCGCGGCATTCGCACTCGGGGATCAGGGAGGGCCAAAGGCTGGAGCAAAGTTGTCGAACACGATTGGCGTCGGCTGATGTCCGCGCCTGGCCTAGATAGCGACGACGACTGGACCATAGGTCACTGTCGCCATCGGTTTGTTGTTGCTATTACTGTCGCAAGTTGGTCGCTTGACGCTGACCGATCGCATGTTGCAGCTTGGACGGGGGCCCTCCTCTTCCTCTCCGACAAGAAAGGGTGAGGGCATCACGACGCAAAAACATGTGTGACTCTCCTTTGGTAGAAGGAAGAAGGGCAAGAAATGTCCCACCGGACGTGCCAATTTGTTTGCAGCACACGCGGAATGGTGGGATAGAGAAAAAATGATTTTGGTGTGGTTATGTATGTTGTGATTTGCTGGGTGTTTTGCGGGCGTGCTAGTCAAATTTTGACAATTGCCGTGGAATTGAAGTTCAATTGGAATATGCCTCCAGGGCACGACACGTGTGCATGGACATACGGGTAACACGTGGATAATGTTTGAGTGCGCGTGGTAGCTATTTAGGTCAAGGTTTTACAAACCGGTTCGGTTCGGTACGAGGCGAACCGCACGTACCGGACCATACCATCCAACGATCGGTACGATTGGTGGGTACGTACTCATATATTATATATTTTATTTTATGTTTAAAATATCTTGATAGGTAAATTGGTTAAGGATGTTCCTTTCCCACGGTGGCTTTCAAGTTCGAAACCCACAACCGTGAGATTCGAACCCAACACATCACGGTTAAACACGTAACACCTTAACCAACTCAGCTACACATGATATCATATCAATATTTATTACAACAAATATTTATTATATAATTCATTATCAGTGGTACATTGCGGTACAATATGGTATGGTGTCGTACCGTACCAGTACGTAACTGGTACAGTCGGGACGACCGGGCCGTCAAACCTTGGTTTAGGTAACTGGCGCAGATTTGATTCCACGGGTGAAGGTGTATTAGACGATGTGGGGTTTGGGTGCAGGACAATTCCTCATCGACCGAGCCTTTCGACTACATCGGACGTAATCTGAACACCCTTGTTTCTACTGCCGAAAAAAGAGAGTCAGGGACCCTAGGTGCCACGACGTCGTAAGGGCTTGACCCGTGCAACAGCGACAAAGTGACAACAATACAGCAAGACTGAGTGGAAGTAGGGAGACCGATCTCAATGGGGGCACTGGAGAAGGCACGGACTCCGGGTTTATGGAAGCGAGGCATTGGCTCAAAAGATGGAGCGGTGAACAATGGCTCGGCACAGAGCTGACAGGTTCGGGCTCGGGTGTGGAGCGACTGACACTGGCTCAACAAGAAGCAGGCATATGTTGGCTCGGGTGTAGGATCTGTTCTATTGGTGGGGCAGGGATTGACCTGGGATGCGAACGACAGTCTACTGAAACGGTGTTAAGACTGGTAGATGGTGAGGACGGGAGTCAATTCCCTGACTAGGTTATATCACTATAAGCCGTGAAAGGTGCTATGTGGGGCGAAGTATGCGCAAGTCACGGGACAATTCCGTCATTTATGATTGTTCTCGGGTCACTGCGTTGCTATGCGGGTATTTCCGCCTTTGTACATAATGTCAGTTGGAGGACTCATGGCTTGACAAGATGCCACTCGAGGGGTGTCACAATGTAATCCTAATATGGGATGACGGGTCACCCAATCATGAGAGGGCGTGTAAGTCTCTTGACGTTCGCGTCTCAGGTGTTGTCGTCTATTGTCGCGTGCCTTACTCAAGTGGGAAGCTGACGGGCACGACTCACGTGGAGCAATCGGGCGCGGCTCAGAGTGAGCAGTCGGGCGTGACTCGTGCAGAGTGGTCAGGCACGGCTCGTGACGAGCAATCGGGCCCTGACTCGGGGCGAGCAGTCAGGCACAGCTTGGAGTAAGCCGTTGGGCTCGGCTCGAGATGAGCTATTGGGCACTGCTGTGATTGGAGTAGTCGGGTGCCATGGGTACCTCTATGACTGGGGCAGCCGGGTGCCGTAGGCACCGTTAAGTCATGCGGCATGCTCGCAGTAGGTGGTTACTGAGCACAGGACCAACAAACCAAAATTAGATCGCCACCTCATCGAGAGAAGCCCATAAGTTGCATATTGCCCATAGGGCTCAACTGGATGAAGTATTGTGACCCTTGGCCTTCCCATGGGGGTTCTACAAGCCCAAGATGGAAAGGGGTCATGTTGGTCCACATAAAAGGGGGTTTTGCGCAGGCTAGGTGGCTAGTCCGCGTAAAAGGGGGGTTTACGAGGACCAACTTGATGGGCTTGAATGCGGTCGTCTAGGTGGCCACGTTCTGAATTGAATGCGGTCGTCTAGGTGGCCGCGTTCTGACTTGAACGCGGTCTCCTCAGTGGCCACGTTTCAGTCAAGGCTTCTAGGAAGGAAGCCTTCACATGGTAGTGGACTTGATGCTCTATCTTGCATCAAGACGTGTGAAACATGCCCTTGTCTGACGGGGAGGCTTGTATCTTGGCTAAATGTTGTATGAGGGATGATTATGTGTCATGCCCTCGGCGTGTGTTTAGTCAAAATACAAGCCAACAAGCCAAGCCTTCGCTGCATCGCTCACGAGCTCGAACTATGGCTGCTTGTGCGTCTGGGGAGTGCTGGTTAGTATGTGTGCCATCTATATGTCCGGGAGTTAGGACTAAGCATCCAGGAAGTTCAAGTTTTTTAGAACACCGCTTCCGGGGTGTAGTCAGGCTAATTCTGGTCGGCGGGCGGGACAGTCGGTCATCGGCTCGGAAAGAACGGGCGACGAGCAGTCCCAAGGCGTTGATGGTTCCAACATGAGGGCATCCATGCCGTTTCCATGACGCTCCATACGCAACAAGAGGGGGCTTGTGTGAATCGGCTAGACGCCATATGAGGGATGCTGATGTAATATACCATCGGCGTGTGTTTAGCTGAACAAGCCAACCAACAAAACGCCTTCCAAGCTCCACCCGCTAAGTGCCCCTTGTGTGTATGTTGGATCCTACGTGTGTTGGATGTGTATCTCTATTCCCCTTGACCCTTGGCCTTCCAGAAGATTTTATAGGCTCAAGGTTGAAGGGCGATGAGGCTGGTTGGGATTGGCTCGTGTTGGGGCTGAGAGAAGCTCGCGTAAAGGGTTGGCTAGGGCTGGGAGGTTTAGGGGGACAAGGTGAGGGGCTGGTTGGCCCACGTAACCCCCCTTTGGGGGTTTAGGCGGACCAGGCTGCCAAGCAACTTGGATCGCCTAAACCCTGGGGTTTAGGCGCAGGCTAGCCTCTTCTCCTCTTTTTTTTTATTGGCTGGGGGTTTAGGCAGGCTGGGGTTTAGGAGGGCTGGGGTTCTAGGGTTTAGGGGGGCTGGGGTGATGGGTTTAGGCGGACCGGGTGCTAGGGTTTAGGTGGGTTGCGTGCTGAGGTTTAGGAGGGCTGGGTGTCAACATCAAGGAATAAAGTATACATGTATATATATATATGTGTGTGTGTGTGTGTGTGTTGTGGTCTTTTGGGAAGAACACTATAAGGATTGCACAGAGGGGCTGCAGAAATAGCCTGTGTAGGGTTTATTCCCCGGGTGCGCATCGTATCAGACGATTTTGGTTTGAGTGCTAGACCTTTCCCCACTGACCGCAGTTAGTGTTGATTTACATCGACCTAACGTCCGAACACCTTTGTTTAACTGTCAAATAAATCTTAAGGTCCCCTACATAGGTTCTGATGCTGAGGGTATGCTCACTTATACGGCTCACAGTTACTTCTCATTCACGACCGAAGAAATTAGGGTTTCGTCAAAGGCCACCAGGTTGGACAAGAAACCTTGTAATTGGAGGATATAACTGCAGTTATGCAGAAGCCGTTGACATTTTTGAGTGTTGGGAGACTTTCTAGACTCCAGGGATATTTTGGTAATTCTGAGTTTCTAGGGGGTATTTTGATAATTTCACCGGGTCAGAGCATTTCTAGGATTTTCGGGTTAGAGGGAGAGTATGGTGAAATCACTGACTTCCCAGGGCACTGAGGCCGTTTCCAGAGGATTTAGGGGTAAATTAGTCATTTCTGGACTGTAAGGGTATAATAGGGGCATAGTCCCAATTATAAAAGGTTGCAGAGTAAAACTGCAAATAATAGGACTTAAATTTTCTCGCAGTCCCAAGAAGGGCGCTTTTGTAATTCCCCATTATGTGGGTGGAAATACATAATTTAGCTATCCCAGGTGCATAGAGAATTACAAACATGGCCCTCGGAGGGGCACAATTACAAATATAGCCCTCAGTGGCATAAATACAAAAGCCCAAGGTATCACATATCTTTAGTGGGATGGACAACAAACAAAGCTTCTTCTCACAGTCGCTTGATTCCTCCTCTCTTTGTGTGTGTGTAGATCTCTCGTAGATGTGTAGATCCCCATCCTTCTAGACCCCTGGGGGTCTAATTATAGAAGTTGGAGGGCCACCGGGGTTGATTTAACTCGTACGGGGTGGATGAGATGAAAATGACCTCGGGAAGGTCCTTTTTCTCTTTTTTTTTTTTTTCTTTAACGAGATAGAAAAGAGGTAGCGGGTCAAATGACCCCGGGGACCCCACTCGGGGTCATTCGACCACGGTCAGGCCCCACCGGGGTCGAATGACCCCAGGTAGGCCCCCCAAGGTTGTTTGACCCCGGGGGGGCCCCCCCGGGATCCTGCGACCCCGGGGGGGACCCCGGGTCCACCCGGGGTCAAGCGACCCCACGCGGGTCTCCCCGGATGAGTTTCCTTGCCCGTCTTTTCTGCTTAAAGCCTCCTCCTTTAGGCTTTTTGAAGTCTATTGCTTGCAGCACGCCGCGTGGAGAGAGGAGCGAACACGCCTCTTGTTCTTTTGCCGTCTTCCCCACGTCGTCGGCAAAGACGAGGGAGTTTGTGTTTGTCCGAGCTGCGTGATACACGTGCGTTGGACTTCTAGAGGTGTGTATATCGTCTCTTGTGCCCCCTTTCCTTGCTGTGGGGGTGTGAGACACAGAAAAAATCTAAGGCCGACTTTTATCGTGGATAAAAGGTAGATTTTCGTTCTTTTTGAAAAGAAACATCCCCCCATTTGAGTAGAGGGTGATTCCGTGTGTGCGCGTCGTATCAGACGATTTGGGTTCGAGTGCTGGACCTTTCCCCACTGACCGGAGTCAGTGTTGATTTACATCGGCCTAACGTCCGAACACCTTTGTTTAACTGTCAAAGAAATCTCAAAAGTCTTCTATGGGGGTTCTGATCTTGGGGGCAAACTCTCTTGGAGGGTTCACAATGTCCACTCACTCACCACCGACCAACAGAAGCAACGACTAAGTTAGGGTTTTAACTGAGGCCATATTTGGGCAAAACCCTAGGATTTGAGAATATGAAGATGATTTGGGGGACCCTAGGATTTGAGAATATGAAGATGATTTGGGGGAAGCCATAGGCATAATTGAAGTCACGGGAGGTTTTCTGAACCCCGAGGGTATTTTGATAATTTTACCAATCCAAGGGTATTTTGGTAATTTTCCCAAGCCAGGGGTATTTATGAAATTTCTAGGCTGGAACGAAAGTAGGATCGGGTTCCTGACTCCCCAAGGCATGGAAGCCGTTTCTGGAGGGTTTCAAGGGCTCTGAGGCCATTTTTAGGTCACAGGGGTATTTTGATAATTTTACCAGATTTTAGACCTAGGTTTGAGATGATACCCGAGTGCTGGACTGAGCTGACAACACTTCCGGACCGAAGGAATGACAAGGGGCTTCATAGAAGGCACACATCTGTCAATTTGGCCGAAGGAGGGGTATATGTGCAATTTTGACAAGCCGGGGGTTTTCTTGTAATTTCCCCAGTCGATACATAAAAAAGACATATGAAGTCATAGATTGCATTTATGGCCCAAATGGGTATAAGAGTTGTCAACGAGTTATCGGCTGTACAAAGATCCGCACCAACGCGGGAAGTAGGGGCGTAGCCCGAATTACAAAAGATTGCAGGGTATAACTGCAAATTACAGGACTTTGATCTTTTACGGTCCCAGGGAGGACATTTTTGTAATTCCGCCATTATAAGGACAGAACTACATAACTTAGTCGTCCCGAGACGTAAAGACTTACAAAACACGGCCCGCTTAGGGGCATAATTGCCAACATGGCCCACTGAGGGGCGTAATTACAAAAATACCCCGTAGAGGCATAAGTACAAGACCCGGGGACTTACCCCTCACAGGCCAAGACAAACAAAACAAACTCCTCCGGATGCTTGATGGCTTCGTAGGTTGTCTCCTTGTTGATCCATCCTTCTCCACTTGGACCTTTAGGGTCTATTTATAGAAGGCGGGAGGGCCCAGAGGGGTCCAATGAGTGAATTTGCCCCGATTCTGTCAAGGTGGGTTGGCAAAAAGCCATTTTGACCCCTCTGGCTATCAAAAAGGGCCAAATAACCCCTCTGAGGGGGTTAAAAAGCTTTTTTTTTTAAATAATTTTTTTTTGAAAGCCCGGACTCCGGAGGGGTGGGCGGGACCCCGGCGGGGTCGCGCGCGCCCCCGGGAGGTCGCGCGCGTGACCCCGCTGGGTCCCAGCGGGGTCGCGCGACCCCGCTGGGTCCCTGGGGAGGCCGCGCGGCCCCTTCTCCTCCGCGGTTCGGACCCCGAGGGGTCATTTGACCTTTCGGGACGCCTTTTACTCCTCTAGCCGTCGTTTCGCTCCGTTTTCGTCGTCCCGGGTTGGAGGAGAACCGTGGCGGAGCTATATATCTCGGGGAGATCGCTCCTTCGCCGCGTGGCAGCGTCGCGTCCGTGGAAGGAGCATTGTTTGTTTGTCTGGTCGCTCGTCGCCGCATAGGGAGGAAGCTTTGCGCCCGTCTGTGCCGTGTGATACACTTGCTCGGCTACTCTAACCGGTATACACCTGTTTCTTCTTTGTTAACCTTCTTGCCGCGACGTCGACCATGATAATGTTGTCGGATCGATAGACCCTAAATCACGGAGATACTCCGTAGTTCGACGGTGTTGACGATACGTCGCTCTTCTCGTCGAACGTTGCATAGCAACTATTTCTCAACATGACTTGAGATAATTTCGGGTGCAACAAATGCCCCCCACGGGACGTCTGTCACGGCCGGAGGCATGGGGCGGATGTCCCATGCCCTTTGAAGGGATTGAGCAATGTCGGGCGTAGCCGTTGCATACTTTAGCCTGACGCTTCTCCATTTTTGTTTCTCCTCTTTGTGCTTTCAGCCATGGCTCGCAGCAGTGGGAGTGGGAGTCGGTCGAGGAGGTCCCGTGCTAGGGGTGCTGACGACTGCGGGGTTGAGCGCACGGATCGGCGGATGCCGCCTTTTCCTCCTCGTACCATTGATGATGGCAACGTCAACCAACTAGACCTTGGCTACTTGTGGGTCGCTGAAGGCCCAACAGAAAGTGCCGGAGCCGCTGAAGGTCTTGTAGACGTGTCTCGGATCACGAGGCAAGGCGGTCTTTATACATATGACCGCACCGGAGGCTACCCGCGTCACTATCCCCTGGATCGTCACCTTTACAGTTTTCTCCAGGGTTTTGCTCCTGTCGGCATGGAGGCCGATGATCCGTCACTTCCAGAGGAGAGGCGTCGCCTTGAAAGGGCGATACTGGTGGGGAGAGACGGCATGCAGGGATTGTGTTCCCTGACTTATCCGAGTTACCCGGAGGGCTTTACTCGGCAGCGACAGTACCCAGATAGGCAGAGTCTGGGCTCTTTTCATCGACATGATAGTCTCACCGTCCGGGCTACACCGATGTCTCCAGCGGCTTTTCATTTGCATGGGCAGCACAAAGCCGTGGACCAGGTTATAGATGGGCTCTTTCTGGCACCGACCGAAGTTAGCTTTGCACAGGAGGAGTACATCCATGATTGCATGTTGGAGAGGGTTTTGGCTTTGAAGACTCCCAGCTGGTATGGGAAGTGGTCCGTCATCCCTTCTCACAGTTATCACCGGGGTGCGACAGAGTGGCTCTGGGGCGTTCTGCTGGTTTACCGGTCTTTGTTGGATAGGGTGGGGATTCGTCATGCAGTGACTGCCGCCCTGTACTCCTACCCTTGTCACACTGGCCTGCTACAGGCTCTAGTAGAGAGGTTCAGCCGCCGGTGGAACACTTTCGTCACAGCTGGCGGGGAGACTTCACTGGACCTCTGGGCTTTCCAGAGGATTTCTGGTCTTCCGATCTGCGGGAGGCCTTATGAGGAGCTATCGCCGGATGACTTGCACCTCAGCTCCACTGACGGGGCAGGGCACTATACTCTGCCTTATTGCTTCAGGTTCTTGATGAAGACCTGGAGGGACTTAGCCCGAGTAGACACTGATCGGCCCCACGTACACCGCGAGTGACATTAAATGCCTGGGTGAGCCACTTCTACAGCGGCCCTTATTGTTTCCACGAGGAATTTGCACAGTCCGGCACCATCTGGGATGAGTACCGAGAGGTCAGAGTGGACGTTCCTCCACATCATCGCCACCTGCCTGCGCCGTCCCAAAGATGGAATTCACGGGGGTTACATCCTGTTACTTATCTGGCGGCTTATCTGGCGTACTGGCTTTCCAGTTTTGTAGTCCCTCATGAAGAGGAGGGAGTCCTGCGGGTGGAGGTGATCTATCCAGCCTGCATGCTTGCCTGTGGACAGAGACTCGCCATTGCACCAGCAGCCTTGGCGAATATTTTTCATTCGCTTGGGGCTTTGTCTTCCCACTCCTCGCCGCGAGAGAAGGGTATTTTGCTGCCCACTCATTATTTGAGTGCTTGGGCAGGGCTACTATTTCCAGAGTTGTCCAGGAGAACTCCGGCCGAGAATCCAGCAGCACCGTTGATTTTCTGGTTTACCGGGCAGCCATCCCAGGATCCAGTTGCACAGTTAGTAGGGGCCAGGCGGGCCTTATCTTTTGTTCCGGTGAAGAGGGGAGAGAGCATAGCCCTTGACTACTTCTCCTATCTTCACCGCCCTTTTGCCGGACAGGAGGGGGATGCTATTGTCAGTCGGGTTTCCACCCATGCTTTACCTTCCCCACAAGGCTTAGCAGAGTGGGTCGTCAGCATCCGGCCCAGTGTTCTTGTCTATCGACGCTCAGCACGGCGATACTTGAGCCTTACTACCCACATCGGTTCGCCAGGAACTTTGGGTATGATCAGGCTATCCCCTCCAGTGGAGAGTTTTCTTTGCCCCTCCGGTTATACAGGCACAGGAACATGCACTTGGTCGCGGCAGCTTGGCAGGACTTCCTTTGCCGCGAGGCAGGGCCGGGGTACCCGGTCCCAGAGCAGGAGCGCAGAGGCTACTTCGATATTTATTATGCTCGCTGGTGGTTTAAAGCCAGCAACCTCTTCCGAGAGCGCCGAGATGCCATTCGCACCGCCGAGGAGCAGCGGTTGGAACGGGAGGATCTGCCGCCTCTGTGTGTTGATCCAGCTTTCCTCAGGTCTCATTTTTCGGGGATTGCCCGAATCGTGAGTGACATTGAAGAGCAATGGCGAGCAAAAGGCTGGACACCCACTGTTGACAGGAGCCAGTATAATGGAGCTTTGAAGCCCTTAAAGAGCAGGACGGCGTCGGCTCTCGGAGTCCCTTCTTCCTCCACCACAGGCATAGCCTCGGGCCCCTCAAAGGCCTATTCTTGGTGGGAGGATTTGCAGACATCTTGCGGGGTGAGGAAAAAGTTCCAGTTGTCCCAGCCGATACCTGATGGAGCACTTGGGGGCAGTACCTTTGCTGAGTGGAGGGCCCATGTGATCAACGCAGTGGGCTGTGCAGGTCCCCTGGAGTATCTTTCTGGCCTCGAGTTGGCGACGACTCCACTTGCCATTTACGATGCTGTAAAGGCCGTTGCACGCGCCCTCCGAGTGAAGCCGGAGCAGATAGTATTGAAGCCGATGGAGCCCATAGCGGCTACAGGTAATCCTTGTCCTTCCTGACTTTAATATAAACACGTGTCTTTCTATTCTGGGACATGCATTTATATGTTCCCTGACACTTGCAGGTGGGGCTGTTATGATAGCCGGTGCCGTACCACTGAGGGATCCTCCTGATGCTGAGATTGAGAGGGATTCTGCTGCCGCTAAGAGACCTCGGACCGAGGTTCCTGAGGAGGGGGATGTGAGGTCAGCAGCCCGTCCTCGGCTTGAGGTTGAAATCCCTGAAGTTGAGGCTGTGTCCAGTAAGTAGCTCTCCCAGATACTGGTCATTTCTGAGCATATATATAGTGTTATAAACACATGCTTGCTTCATTAAATGCAGCTCCCCCGGAAGCTAGGGTTGACATGAGCTTCTTTCCTCCTCCAGCGGGAGATGACATGCCGCAGGATGAGTCCGTGCCAGACGTTACTTTCAGCTTCAAAGAGCTGATGTCTCCCTCAGACGATAATATGCCGGTGACGGCTAACTCTCCCTCGCCTCTTACAGCAGGGACCACAGGAGGTCAGGCCCCAGGTAGCATGCTCAGCCTTGTTTTCTCCATTGATACATGAAGATTTGAACAACAATAACCCCTTAGTGTTTTGCTGGCTGTGCAGGGGTTCATGAGATTATTCCACTTGTCCTGTCAGCGAGAGGTGATGTCGGCTCTTCCTCCGAAGCCGGATCTGCTTCCGGGAGTAGATCCACTACTAAGAGTGGGAGTTCCGCGGCCACAGGTTCTCTCCCTGATGGGAGCTCGAGCCCTACTTCCAGCGCCACGACCTCCAGTTCTTCATCCAGTGAGAGTGACTCTCAAGAGGAAGGAGAAATAACAGATACCGGAGGTGAATGCAGCGGCATACATTCTGTTTAATTGAGTCCTTCTTATAAAGATTTGCTTGACTCATATAATTGTTTGTCCCACAGGAGTGAACTTAGCCAGATCCATGGAGGAGTTCTCACAACTTCTGGAATCTGGCTCATTCGTGGACCTTCTGACAGGTGGCAGTGCCTCGACAGACACAAAGGCCATGGAGGTAGAAGGTGTTGACACCACAGCACCGGGAGATCCTACGCCAGTGGGCTCCTCCGATGTTGATATTGGTGAGGACATCATAGCCGAGGATGGCATAGCTGATCTTTCAGGTAAGAGATGTTAGAGGCTAATGATAGACCTCTTTACCATTTTGCATCTGCTTTTGCCAAGCTGATTACTGTATCTGCTATGTGGGCAGCGTCAGGCCAGGCCATTGAAGAAAGCACATCCCACCCTGGTGAGATAGCTCCAATAGGGGAAACTTCTCAGGGCGCACCAGAGGGCCTACACACTCCAAGGGAGAATGCCTCACTGGTAGACACCCATGCTACAGGTACTGCTCGTTTCTGACAACGAACATAACAAATGACATATGCATTCTGTTTGTGGCACTGACCCCTCTCTTGTTTTTTCCAGGTAGCTTCTCTTTCTGCGGAGCCGATGGTTGAGGCCTCCTCACGAGAGGAGGTTCAGGAGGCAGGGCCGACTTCTGAGATCGAGCCATCTTGCTCCCAAAGGGCTCCTGGTACAGAGTCTGCCCTTCCCAGCATAGCTGAAGAAGGGGCTGCTATTGAGACAGGTACATAGCTGTCCTCTGAACTTTGACACCTTGTGCGTGCCACTTTATAGATAAACATTTACATGCTATTGCTTAACTGCAGAGGGTGGGGACACAAACGTCCTGCCTGGTAGACTAGGATCAACTTCTGTCGCTGATTCTTCCCCAACTGTTGAGGATGGACAAGAGTCTGCAGCAGCATCAGGTATATGACCTTGTTGTGCCTTTTTATAGTGATTCGTGCATGTCCATTTTGGCTGTGAACAAGCACTCATTTTACCCTCTTTTTCCTTTGCAGCTTCTGAGGAGGGAGCCTCAGGGGTACCAGTAGGCTTCCCGACTCTTGGAGTTGAGTGGCCTGACGCCGCTGCACTCGGGACGGCGTTGCATGCTGCTATGGCTGACCAGCTCCTGCAGGGTCTTGATCAGTTGATCCAGGTTGATCCACTGCCCTCCGCGGAGGCTTTGAGGGCTGATCTAGAGGTATTCACCAGAGCTACCACGGACTGAGTCTTCCCCGGGATGCATGGGCCGCGAAGTTGGAAGACTTGTGGAGCGAGTTCGCTCGCCTTCATCTTGCACAGGAGCAGAGACAGAGAGCCCAGTTACAGATCCAGGAGCAGGAGGAGCGGCTACGTGAGCTTCGAGCGGCCCAGGCAGAGGCCGGTCTTCACCTTGCGAGCTTTGAGGGGGATAGCCGGAGGACCTCTCTCCGAGTGAAGGAGCTGCAGAGAGAGCTCCAGGAGGCTGCCGAGGAGCATCGTGTTGTCCAGGCGAGGGTGGAGACCTGCCGTCGCCGATTTGATGAGTTTCGGGAGGAGATCTTCCAGCGGGAGGCTCGCCTTGCAGAGTTGCAGAGGGACTAGCACAGTGGTTGGCGAGCTCTAGCACTTCCTTGTACATAGGGCTCTTACGCCCCATTTTTGTTTGAGTTATCCCCGAGGGCTTGTCTCGGGCTCCCTTGATGACATTAATGAATAAAGGACAGAACTTAGTGTTTTTTTTGCTTCTATCCTCTTGCACGTATGTCTTCTTTTTTTTATCACTTTACCAACCCTACCGCCCTTTCGGGCTTTCGCCAGGACTGGCCCCCTTTAGCTTTTTCCAGTGCACCCTTTCGGGTTTTCACACTGAGGGATACCCATTTTTGCCTAAGGCGCCCTTTCGGTTTTCACCTTAACCGGGTTAAAGCCTTTTTGCCCTTGATTGCTCTTCTAACAGAAACAACCAAGTCCGCTGGGGTCTCAATATTTTTAACCCCATATTTTTTTTTTGACCCTATAATGCCAAAAGGCGAGGAAAAGGTGGCATTCCCGTAGGGACGTGTGTGCCGCAGATGTGGGACAAGTGGGTAGATTTGATTGTCCGGGTGGGACGAATGAATCAAATCTGTGAGCCGAAAGGCGAAACGGGTTGGTAGCCTGAGAGGGCATACTGAGACCGAACCCGGTGAGACCAAAAGGTGTAGTGGGTTGGCAGCCCGAGAGAGCATACTGAGGCCAAGCCCGGTGAGACCAAAATGGGTGGATTCGACCGTCCTAGTGGGACGCAATTAGCCAAATCCAGAACCGAAAGTTGAACGGGTTGGCAACCCAAGAAAGGTGTGCATGTGCCAAGCTCGGTTGGGACAACAAAGGAATAGGTTTAACAGTCCGAAAGGGACATGTGAGTTAAACCTGACGGCCGATAGGCGGGATGGGTTGACAGCCCGAGAGAGCATACATAGGCCAGACCCGAAGCGAAGCGATGAAAGGAGGGGACTTGACAACCCGGGTGGGACGTATAAGTCAAATCCGTGAGCCGATAGGCAAATAGGGTTGGCAGCCCGACGAGGGCATGCAGAGGCCAAGCCCATGGGGACAAAGGAGTAAACTTGACGATCCCGGTGGGATATATGAGTCAAGTCTAAAGCCAAGAGGCGAGATGGGTCGACAGCCCGAAAGGGACATGCAGAGGCCAGACCCAGAGGAAGAAAAAGGGTGGATTTGATAGCCCTAGTGGGACGTGAGAGTCAAATCCGAGAGCCGATAGGCGGGTAGGTGGGTTGGCAGCCCGAGAGGACATGCTGAGGCCAGACCCGATGGGACATGTGCCAGAAGACACGATGGATTGGTAGCCCAAGAGAGCATACTGAGACCAGATCCCAAAAAAGTAAGATGAGCCGAAAGGCATGATGGGTTGGCAGCCCGAGAAGGCATACTGAGACCAATCCCAAGAAGATAAGATAAGCCGAAAGGCATGATGGGTTGGCAGCCCGAGAGGGCATACTGAGACCAATCCAAAGAGGAAAAACGAGCCGAAAGGCAAGATAGGTTGACAGCCCGAGAGGGCATACTGAGGCCAAACCATAGAAAGTAAAATGAGCTGAAGGGCATGATGAGCTGGCAGCCCGAGAGAGCATACTGAGGCCAATCCCAGTGGGACAAAAGAGTAAGTGGGTTTAACTGCTCAGAAGAGACGTATGCTAAACTCGGAAGCCGATAGGCCGAAATGGGTCGGTACCCCGAGAGGGGCATACATAGACCGAGCCCGATGGGACAAAGTATGACAACCTCATAATGTCGATGGGACTAGGTGTCATAGGATGACATGTAAGGCATAGCCATGGCATCAATATGATGTTTTGGGCATGATGGGGTGGAGTCATTGACTTAGAACCACCCTTAGAATGAGCAGAGAGATGATTTTTTTTTCACATTACCAACCTCACCGCCCTTTCAGGTTTTCGCCGAGGCTGGCCCCCTTTAGCTTTTTCCGGTGCGCCCTTTCGGGTTTTCACACCGAGGGGTTGCCCATTTTTGCCCGAGGCGCCCTTTCGGGTTTTCACCTCGACCGGGTCTGTGGCCTTTTTACCCTCAGCCAACCGTTGAAGGCTGACTGAGTCCGCCGGGGTATCAGTATTTTTAACCCCTCTTTTTTTTCTTTTTTTTTTGAACCTTCACTGAGGAGAGGTATTGTCCTGTGAGGACTGCTGTAGAAACTCTTGCGGTGGCGCATGGTAGAGCTTCATATGCTTGCCGTTGAGAGGAGGAAAGGGATTATCTCCTTTGTGGTCAAGGACCGTATAAGCCCCTCCTTCGTAGACCTTCTGGATGACATAAGGCCCAAGCCAATTAGGCTGGAATTTGCCGCTGGACCTTCCCGCGAGAACCTCCTTTTCTTTGACCATGACAAGGTCGCCTTTCTTGAATGCCCGTTGCTTGACCAGCTTATCATACGCACGTGTCATGCGGGCTTGATACACTTGTAAGTGTTTGTAGGCTTTGAGTCTTTGACCTTCGAGGTTGGACAACTCTTCAAGCCTCCTTTCTATCTCGGACTGGTCTTGGCCTGGCAATCCGGTGTGCACAGCAACACGGTAAGATGTCAGCTCGATCTCCACAGGGATCACTGCTTCAGCTCCGTAGACCAGAGAGAATGGGGAACAACCCGTGGGGGTTTTGTAAATAGTCCGATAGGCCCATAGGGCTTCGTGGACCTTCTCGCCCCAATCCCGCTTGCGGCCACCTACTATCTTAGACAGCAGCTTGCAGAGGGTTTTGTTGAAGGCTTCGGCTAAACCATTGGCCTGGGGATTGTAGACCGACGACGCTCTCCAGTCAATATGGAACTTGGCCGCCAGAGCATAAACAATCTTATTTTTGAAAGGCGTGCCATTATCGGATATAATCCGACTGCGGGTGCCGAATCTGTATATGATATAGTGCCGCACAAAACGAGCAGCTATCTCCCCTGTAACTTCCCGTAGTGGAACGGCTTCCGCCCATCTGGAGAACTAATCGGTGGCAGCGAGTATGAACTTGTGCCCCTGGGACGATGGTGGGAATGGCTCCACAATATCCATACCCCACTCTGCAAATGGCCAAGTAGGCGCTGTTGGATGGAGCGGGTTAGGTGGCCGCCGAGGGACTGGGCCGAATGCTTGGCATTGATGACATGTACGAGCATATTGATTGCAATCTTCGTACATGGTGGGCCAGTAGAACCCTTTGAGCTTGATGCTATTTTTCATCTTAGCTCCTGCCTGGTGGGCTCCACACAATCCAGAGTGGACCTCGTGCATGACGGTCTTTGCTTCCTTAGATGAAAGGCACCGTAAGAGGACCGATCGGTCTTTCTCATGGACGAGCCTAAAGAGCAGGCCGTCAATCAGCTGGTAGGATGTCGCCCTGCGTAGCAGTTGCACCCTCTGAGCCCGATCAAGAGGGAGCCAGCCGTTCTTTATCTTTATGATAGGCTCACGCCAATCTTCATCTTCGGGAGCATGCTCCTCTTGAATGTTGTCGACCTCATAAATAGTGAGGCCGGATTCTTCGTCGAGCACACTTGGCATGAGCCTTCGGTGCCTGACTGTAATATTCAATTCTCCCTCAGGCGGGAGTTTTAGGGCTGCTGCCAACTTTGCAAGAGCATCAGCCTGGGAGTTGTTGCCTCTGGGGACATGGCCTATTTCAAATAGGTAGAATTTTTCCTTGAGCCTCATGACGGCTGCATGGTAGGGGACGAGCTCCTTCCGGACATCGTAAACGCCCAGTACTTGTCGGATGACGAGCTGAGAATCCCCGTACACTTTGATGCACTTGATGTCTATCTCTAGTGCCAGTTGAAGCCCAATGATTAGCGCTTCATACTCCGCCTCATTATTAGTCAACGACTTCATGAGGGCACACGAGTTGTGGAGGATGCCGCCTTGTGGAGACACAAAGACTACCCTCGCGACTGAGACATAGTCTGTAAGGCCGCCGGCCCTCTTGATTGTCCGAGAGGCACCATCAAAATATAACTCCCAGAATGGGAGGTCAAGGGTGAGGACACCCGGCTCCATCTGTGGTGGGACTTTTTCAGAATGCTCCCCAATGGCTTGAGAAGGCACCAACACCTCTTCGTCGGGTAGCTCGAAGTTGAGTGGCGAATCTTCCGGCACAGGGTGCGCTGCTAAGAACTCCGCCATCCCTTGTCCCTTGATCGCCTTGCGTGGAACGAAGGTGATGTCGAACTCCATAAGGATAAGTGCCCATTTACCAAGCCTACCAGAAAGGACAGGCTGGCTGAGCAGAAATTTGAGTGGGTCACATTTTGAGATGAGCTCCACCCGGTGGGCTAGAAGGTAATGCCTCAGCTTCTTGATAGCAAACACCAGAGCTAGGCACACCTTTTCCATGGGAGCGTACCGATGCTCAGGCCCGATCAGTTTTCGGCTGAGGTAGTACAACGGCTGCTCCTTGCCCTCTTCATTAATCTGGGCTAGGAGAGCCCCCAAAGAGGCATCCATGGCAGCAATATATAGGATAAGGGGCTTCCCTCTGACAGGTGCCCCTAAGACAGGAGGAGTCAACAGATATTCCTTGATTTGCTCGAAGGCCTTCTGACAGTCTTCGTCCCATATGAAGGGTGTCCCTTTCTTCATCAGTCTGCTGAAAGGTAGGCATCTTCCTGAGAGGTTAGAAATAAACCGCCTAATATAGGCGAGCCTTCCCTGAAGAGATCTGAGCTCTGTCAAGTTCTTGGGCAGAGGTAGTCCTCTTATAGCCTTGATTTTGTCAGGGTCGATTTCTATGCCCCGGTACCTGACGATGAAGCCAAGGAACTTGCCGCTGGAGACGCCGAAGGCGCACTTCATCGGGTTCATCTTGAGCTGATATTGCCGAAGCCTTTCAAAGACTCGACGCAAGTCAGTCAAGTGATCCTCCCGCTTCTTCGTCTTGACGACCAGATCATCGACATAACATTCGACAAGGTCATGTAGCATCTCGTCAAAGATCTTAGTCATTGCCCTTTGGTAGGTTGCGCCGGCATTCTTCAGATCGAACGGCATCCTTTTGTAGTTGAGATCCCCTTAGGAGATCGGAAAGCCGTATGGTCTTTATCTTTGACGGCCATGCGGATTTGATTATAGCCCGACGACCCGTCCATAAAAGATAAAGCTTCGTGACCAGTGGTCATATCAACCATTGTCTCAGTGATTGGGACAGGGAAGTCGTCCTTTGGGCATGCCTTATTCAAATCCCTGAAGTCGATGCAGACTCGGACTTGGCCGTTCTTCTTCTTGACAGGGACTATATTGGCGAGCCACACGGGATACATGCAAGGCTCTATGAAGTCCACATTGAGCATTTTGTCAACCTCAACATTGACCTTCAGCTCCAGCTCGTGGTGCATACGCCTTTGAGCTTGCTTGACTGGCTTGACTGTTGAAAGTATTGCCAGCTCATGTTCAGCCACAGAAGGGTTGAGCCCGGGCATTTCTTTGTAAGTCCAGGCGAAACAATCCCTGAACTCTTCTAAAAGCTGTCGATACGACTGCCTTTCTTCCCCACTGAGGAGGGCACTTATGAAGGTAGGACGATGGTCATTTTTGCTTCCAAGATTGATTTCGATCAACTCGTCCACAGTGGCTTGACCACCGTCTTCAAGCTCCGGTGGAGCTGGTTGGAGGTCGACGAAGTCTCCCTCATCATCAGTGTTTGCTTCATAGACTTCAAATTCTTCGAAGCTCTTTTGCTCGTGGCTTGAAGCCAAAGGGCTTGCTTCATCTTGCTGATGGTTAGCAGGCTGAGCTGCTCCTTCCTCTGAGGGGTGGTCGTTGTCGACTCCTGATGAAGGTGATGGTGTGGTAGACACATCAACGGACTCCCTTACAGAGTCATCAATCTTAGGCTCAGCTTCTGCTTGCCTGTGATGGAGAGGTAGTAGTCCTATGGTGTTGACTGCAAAGTGGACCTCAAAGTCCGTCTCCTGGTCATAGCCAAGGCCCCTTGTATCTTTGCGGGAGAAGGGAGGTTGCCCACGAACCTGCGGAGGGTTCCACAGTTGATGGAAATACGCCGCTCGTGCAGGGTCCAGAGTTTGCGGGATATGCTGCTTTTTACACATTTCCTTGATGTACTCTGGCATATCGTCCATCTCCGGGACTGGCTCTGGCGCCATATCGGCGGGAGTATCCCAGCCGAAGTCATCTTCAGGAGGGCACGGTCGGACTAAATCACCTTTATAAAAGATGATCGGCTTGTCCCCCTTGCTCTTGTTACGTCTCCTTCTCCATTGATAGGAGACTGTGAAGGTCTTCAACTGCTCCACCTCATACTCTTCCCGTTGGGACGAGAGCTGGAGGCACTTCGGCGGTAAGGAGATACTCCCGTCAATGACCCGGCTGATGAGGTTGGCTTCAAAGTCAACACTCCGCCTCTCTGGTTGAGTTGGCTTGGAGGCGGCACTGAGGCTCAGCTTGTGCAGCTTTACCATGTCTTGGTTGACAGTGAAGAGCTGCCCTTCTTCAACTTCAGGGTCTACCTTTTGCTTCCCTTTGTCTTTTAAGACTCGGGGATTGTTAAAGCGGGCTTCCCAAAATATAATGAAGCATCGGCCAGATGACACTCATTGGGGTGGAACGGGGCCTGGTCTGCGAAGACCGTATGTTACTCCCCTTCCTTGGCATACTTAATGCACTGATGGAGAGTTGAAGGAACAACCCAGTTCTCATGAAGCCAGGGTCTTCCCAGCAGCATCTTGTAAGATGTGTCAGAGTTGATGATATAAAATGTCGCTTGGGTGATAAAATCGCCCAAGGCAAGCTTGACTACAACCCTACCAAGCGCTTCTTCGGAACCCTGATTGAATCCCGAGATCTTGACATCGATCACCTTTTGCAAATAAGGTGCCAAGTATAAAGACCTGAAAGTCTTCAGAGGCATGATGTTGACGACTGCTCCAGCGTCAACCAAAATGCGATTCACATCATGCCCATTAATCGTCCCCTTCATATATAAGGGGCGATTATGACACGGGGAGGACATCAACATGTCTTTGTCCGTGAAGGAGATGTTGGCTGTGAGTGCTTCATACGCTTGGGCTTGCAACTCTGCAACATGGGCTTCATATGCCTCTGGGTCTTGGAGTATCTTGACCAGAGCCTCCCGAAGATCCTTGCTCCAGGCGATGGCCTCCCAGATGGTGACATTTGTTGGGAACCGCTTCATATGATGAATGATTTTGCGGTCCGCCCGAGCACGGGTCTTGTCAAATGGCGGGATGATCTCCGCCAGGGTCTTCGGCGCCTGGCGAGGCTTCTCCCGCTTAGAAGGGCACTCCTCCCCATCCTGACCCTCCGCATTTTCTTGGAATAGCGGTGCTAAGGATTCCTCCGGAGGTGGCAAAGGCTCATCATGCTGGTCTTCATTAGAAGGACCAGCCTGGCTCGTAGGCTCGACCCTGTTGGAGGGGCCGGCTTGCTCTGACGCCTTCTCGCACTTTGGCGACTTGGCTAGCTCCTCTTCTTCATCAGAGGATGTGGTTGTGAAGGGGACACCACCCGGCTTAGCCGTTGAGATGGGGCCTGAACCCTCTGAGGAGCTGAGGATGAAAGGGATTCCCCGAACTTGGGTTTCTGGGACAGGACCCGGCTTCTCCCCTCTGAATATTATGACCCGATCAAGAGTCGGGGGACCTTCCCGTCCACGACCTCGGCCACGTCCCCGGCCATTTCTTGCCGAGCGGCGCTGATATGTCGCCACAGGAGCCTGGCCTCCAGTGCTATCAGCCGTAGGACAGTAAATATTATCGGGTGGCGGAATCGCCACCATGTTGCAGGAGAGCTCTTGCAGCATTTCCTCGAGCATCTCGACAGTGAGCTCCTCATCTTTATAGAATAATGAGAGCTCCTTCAGGATTGGAAAGTCTTCACCTTCTTCAAGACGGTGAACCATTTCTCGGAGCCATTGCAGAAGACGGGCTTTGCGCCCAAGCTTGTCCCAGGGAATATATTCGTCTAGAGTGACGACCCTGGTGGGATGAGGGGGAGTGTACACCTCCAGCTCATCTATGAGCTTTTGAAGTCTTTGTAGAGGAGTTGGCTCCTTAGGAGCCTCCATAGCAGCGGCTTGCTCGGCTTGCTTCTTCAATCTCCTCTTCAAATTTTTCCTGCGGTTCTTCTCTTGTTTCTTTTGGCGTGCCGCCTCTTGAGAAGAGAGAGAGGCTTGCTTCGGAAGTGGGACTCGCTTGCCCCCAGAATTTTGCTTCTTGCTCCAGGTTGACTCCTTAGGAGTTTTAGCCCTACGGCTCTTTCTGGAGGTGACCTTGGTCCAATTGACTTCCTCGGGTTGAATCTGGAAGGTGGCATTGATTGCCTGAGCAATTATTTCAGGAGGCAACTCCTGGAACTCTGCCAGTCCACAGTGGAGCCTCTGGAGGCTTTGTAGTTACACCGACTTTGCTTGGGCTGATGGCTGGGCTTGCTTGAGTTGCTGAGGCCTTTCAACAATTGGTGGCCTCGCTGAGCTGACGGAGGCCTTAATTGGGGTCCTTGCGGGCTCAAAAAGTCGAGTCCTCTCCACGACTAACGGCCTTGCTGACTGGGCAGGAGCTTTGGCTGAAGGTTCTGACGCCTTGGCTTTGCCTTTGTTATCTGGCCGAGAGTTCTCTCTCATGACGATGCCAGGTTGACTCGACCTGGGACGGGTCTTGGAACTCTCTCCCACGGCTTGACTTCTTGGGTTCTGGACCTTAGCCCCTTTATAGGTGGCCTTGTCTTTAGTGAGTAATGGAAATTCATCATTTTCCGTATGCTCACTTGGTCGGTCTAATCGGGAGAAAGCTTCATTTTCTCGCCGAGCCTGCTGGAGAGTCTCCCTGGCTACCTCTGCAAGACGTAACCTCGTCATGGAGTTCCCCTGAGTATCGACAATCCCTCTCTGGATGAGGGCTTCAATGAAGTCTTGAACCTCTGGGCATTGCCGAGTGGGGTGAGACACCCTTGCATGATACTTGCAATAGCGGGGGTGCCTCTTGGCCGTCTCATTATAATAAGACGGCGGGTCATGTGTCAGCACCCAGCCATCCTCCAGAAGTTTATCAAAAATCTTCTCAATGTCTTCCTTAGGAAAAGAACATTGATGAGATGGTCGCCACCCTGGATACCATAGTGTGGACTTGGGCAATTGGGAACTGACTCCCTCCTCCTGTGACTCGGGGAACTGGAAGGTTGCTGCAGCGTGAATGACATTGACGGAGAAGTGAAGACTCCTCTGTGTATGCGGCTGCGGTGGGTGGATTAGGAATTTACCCATGTTGACCTTCCCTCGCTTGATTAAGTCCTCGGCGAGGTCCTTGAACGGCTCACAGTTGTGGATAATATGACCAACAACTTCATGATATGGGCAATAGCCCTGATGAAAAGCAACACCTGGCGTCTGCTCCATAGGTGACAGGCTAATCAACCCCGCCCGCTGACATGCGAAGAAGATATTTGGAGTCTTCTCCAAAGGGAAGGAGTATAACTTCTCTGGGAGCTCGACTTGAAGTGGAGCCTCCACGTCTTCCGGTGAGTCCTCCTCGTCTTTTTTTGCATATCAGCCCAATCAGATACTGAATTGGGCTTTAACCTTGAATACCATTGGAAGGCGGTGCCAGTCAGGGACGTGGCGAAATACCGCAGCAAGTATGCCTCTTCCAGGGCTAATTCACCCATGGCCGCCATGTAATAGGCCAGGTGTTCATGCGGAGAGCCCTGCCCGTTGAACTTCTGAAGTTTCGGGGCCTTCGGGCAATCTGGTGGAAGCTTTTTGAATTGATGATGGAGGGGATAAGGCACGCTGTACAAATCAAAGGTGGCCACACCCTCGCCATGTTGAGCGAACTTCGCTTCTACGATGCGCTCGATCATCTGCTTCTACGCCATGAGGCTTTCTGCGGCAGGAGTAGCAGATGACCGCGCATTGGCTTCATGCGGCGGGACTTCGAAGTCCACCGCCAGCGGGAGTCTTGCAGCAGTGACGGAAGCGTTGACTACTGCTGGAACGGGAGAAGGCTGCTGATCCGCTCCAGTCAGTGCCACCTGAGGTGGGACATGAACCTCCTTTTCGCGCAAAAGCGACTGTAGCAGGTTCTTGAGCTCTTGGTTCTCTCGTCGAAGCTCGTCTAATGTGGGGGCCCGTGGCTCTTCCCCCAGCTCTTCATGCCGGGAGTAACTGTCCCCATCAATAATGTGGACGTCTTCCTGGCGCTCTTCTTGCCGTGCTGGCTCAGGCTGAGATGTACCGGCGGTCGGCGCCTGCGCTATAATCCGAGAGACCGGTCTTGACCTCCTCAAATATTGGATGGGTTGGTCAAGCTCTCCCGAGGTGTTCTCGGGCTGTTTGTCGCCGGAGGTGGCGTAACAGGTGAACACTTTGACAGTGTCATCGGTCACCTGGACCACCCGCTTTTTCTTGGACGGTTGTCGCTCCGGCTTGAGCGGCCTCCCAAGTCTGTCGAAGACAGACACTCCGGATGTGGCTGCTTGAGGTGAGCGATCCTCCTCCGTGTGTGTAGAACTAGCCCACGGGGAGGTCGGTCGTACTTTCTTGCCGGCTTCTCGTCGCTTTTGTCCCCGTAGGGGTTGAGATGTAAATCTCACGGACGTCGAGGCCTCAGTGCTTGGCGGACTCCGCATCCGCTGAAGCTCTGACATGCGGAAGGGCTCCTCCGCCCTCGCGCGCCTTATGATTCAAGCCTTCTCCTTGGTGACCCAGATCTTCTTCAAATGGAGCGGGCGCTCCTCAATTGGGTTGCCCCCTGTCCTCGGACGGGGAGCTCGTGGCTTGGGCCGTTGCAGAGGGCCCTGGATTGCCGCCGGTACGGCAGACTTCTTCTTCTTAGCTCCGTTCTCCCGGACTTGCCGGAGGGGATCGAAGCGGTTGGAGGTAGGAATAGTCGGGACGTGACGATCCCGTGGCATGATCGGCTCGCCTCCATCGAGCCGGACGCGGATGTCTCCGACAATTACAGTCTTGCCGGAGCGAGACAGTCGCTTCGGGCTTTGTACCCTTGCGGCTACGGCGTTGCCCCCGTTGAGCAGGGGCGGCAGTGGTGGCGCCCGCCATAGGCATGGCGTCATCCTGACGACGGCGGCGTTGCCCTCGTTGAGTAGGGGCAGCACCTCTGAGGGTGGCCGCAGTAGGTTTGGCGCTGTTGCGGCGGCGGCGTTGCCCACGTTGAGCATGAGCGACACCAGCAGTGATTTGATTGACCGAGAAGACTCGGCCAACAGCTGGGGCAGAAGGCCTGACACCTTCGGCCGTTGACGGAGCAGCCAATGGAGCTCGACTGGTTGTTGCGATGAAGGGCTTGACACCCTTAACAGTCGAAGATTGACCAGAGGGACCCGGCCAGTTGATGGAACAGGGGGTTTGACACCCTCAGAAGCTGGCTTGTTGGCCGAACGGACTCGACCAATTGTTGAAGTCGAGGGCCTGGCACCCCCGACGGCTAGCTTGTTGACCGGGCGAACCCGACCGGCTGTTGCGGAGGGCTTGCCGCCCTCAATAGTTGGCTTGTGGACCGGACTGACCCGGCCAGCTGATGGGGCCGAGGGCCTGACGGCCCCGACAGTTGTCTTGTTGACCGGGCGGACCCGATCAGCTGAAGTAGAAGGCCTGACGCCCTCAGAAGTCTTCTTGGCCAAGCAAACCCGGCCAGTTAATGGATCCGAGGGCCTGACACCCCCAGTAGCAACCTTGTTGACCGGACTATCCCGGCCAGTGGCTAGGGCCGAGGGGCTAACACCCCCGACAGTTGTCTTCTTGACCGGGTGGGCCCGGCCAGTTGCTGCAGTAGAGGGCCTGACACCCTCGGCGACTGTCTTCCTTACCGGGCGGACCCGGCCAATTGAAGGGGCCGAGGGCCTGACGCCCCCGACGGTTGTTGCAGGCATGGCTGAATTGGCCTCAGCCACCGGTACCACGCCCAAGAAGAAGGGCGAGCCGAAGACCAGTGGGGTCGCCAGGAATCCGAGCCTGGCATGATTGGTGACGATCTCGGGGCCGTAGGTAACGGCAGCCATTGTTGTTGCTGGTGTTGATGGTGATGGTGGTGCGTAGCACGAACGGAGTGGCGTGCAGATGCACAATAACTCTCAAATGAACAGAGAGATGTGCCCTCCTCTTCCCGTCCTGTAAGAGGAAGAGGGGCGATCAGAACCTTGAAGAAGGTTTAGAGACTTTCTTTGACAGAAAGAAGAAAGGCGGGAAAAGTCCCATCGGGCGTGCCAGTCTGTGAGACACGGAAAAAATCTAAGGCTGACTTTTATCGTGGATAAAAGGTAGATTTTCGTTCTTTTTGAAAAGAAACATCCCCCCCATCTGAGTAGAGGGTGATTCCGTGTGTGCGCGTCGTATCAGACGATTTGGGTTCGAGTGCTGGACCTTTTCCCACTGACCGGAGTCAGTGTTGATTTACATCGACCTAACGTCCGAACACCTTTGTTTAACTGTCAAAGAAATCTCAAAAGTCTTCTATGGGGGTTCTGATGTTGGGGGCAAACTCTCTTGGAGGGTTCACAATGTCCACTCACTCACCACCGACCAACAAAAACAACAACTAAGTTAGGGTTTTAACTGAGGCCATATTTGGGCAAAACCCTAGGATTTGAGAATATGAAGATGATTTGGGGGAAGCCATAGGCATAATTGAAGTCACGGGAGGTTTTCTGAACCCCGAGGGTATTTTGATAATTTTACCAACCCAAGGATATTTTGGTAATTTTCCCAAGCCAGGGGTATTTATGAAATTTCTGGGCTGGAACGGAAGTAGGATCGGGTTCCTGACTCCCCAAGGCATGGAAGCCGTTTCTGGAGGGTTTCAAGGGCTCTGAGGCCATTTTTAGGTCACAGGGGTATTTTGGTAATTTTACCAGACCCTAGACCTAGGTTTGAGATGATACCTGAGTGCTGGACTGAGCTGACAACACTTCCGGACCGAAGGAATGACAATGGGCTTCATAGAAGGCACACATCTGTCAATTTAGCCGAAGGAGGGGTATATGTGCAATTTTGACAAGTCAGGGGTTTTCTTATAATTTCCCCAGTCGATACATAAAAAAGACATATGAAGTCATAGATTGCATTTATGACCCAAATGGGTACAAGGGTTGTCAACGAGTTATCGGCTGTACAAAGATCTGCACCAACGCGGGAAGTAGGGGCGTAGTCCGAATTACAAACGATTGCAGGGTATAACTGCAAATTACAGTACTTTGATCTTTTACGGTCCCAGGGAGGACATTTTTGTAATTCCGCCATTATAAAGACAGAACTACATAACTTAGTCGTCCCGAGACGTAAAGACTTACAAAACACGGCCCGCTTAGGGGCATAATTGCTAACATGGCCCACTGAGGGGCGTACTTACAAAAATACCCCGTAGGGGCATAAGTACAAGACCCGGGGACTTACCCCTCACAGGCCAAGACAAACAAAACAAACTCCTTCGGATGCTTGATGGCTTCGTAGGTTGTCTCCTTGTTGATCCATCCTTCTCCACTTGGACCCTTAGGGTCTATTTATAGAAGGCGGGAGGGCCCAGAGGGGTCAAATGAGTGAATTTGCCCCGATTCTGTCAAGGTGGGGTGGCAAAAAGCCATTTTGACCCCTCTGGCCATCAAAAAGGGCCAAATGACCCCTCTAAGGGGGTTAAAAAGCTTTTTTTTTTTAAATAATTTTTTTTTGAAAGCCCGGACCCCGGAGGGGTGGGCGGACCCCGGCAGGGTCGCTCGCGCCCCCGGGATGTCGCGCGCCCCTCGGGGAGCGCGCGCGACCCCGCTGGGTCCCAGAGGGGTAGCGCGATCCCGCTGGGTCCCCGGGGAGGCCGCGCGGCCCCTTCTCCTCCGCGGTTCGGACCCCGAGGGGTCATTTGACCTTTCGGGACGCCTTTTGACTCCTCTAGCCGTCGTTTCGCTCCGTTTTCGTCGTCCCGGGTTGGAGGAGAACCGTGGCGGAGCTATATATCTCGGGGAGATCGCTCCTTCGCCGCGTGGCAGCGTCGCGTTCGTGGAAGGAGCGTTGTTTGTTTGTCTGGTCGCTCGTCGCCGCATAGGGAGGAAGCTTTGCGCCCGTCTGTGCCGTGTGATACACTTGCTCGGCTACTCTGACCGGTATACGCCTGTTTCTTCTTTGTTAACCTTCTTGCCGCGACGTCGACCATGATAATGTTGTCAGATCGATAGACCCTAAATCACGGAGATACTCCGTAGTTCGACGGTGTTGACGATACGTCGCTCTTCTCGTCGAACGTTGCATAGCAACTATTTCTCAACATGACTTGAGATAATTTCGGGTGCAACAGGGGGTTTTCTTTGTTCACCCCGAACATCCAAGGGAGAAAAACCTCGCCTCTCGAGATTTTGCCTGGAACCACATGATCTTGACAATCGTTGTGGATTTAGTCTGGTTCTCAACCGCCTCGTTTGTTGCAAGGGGTTTATAATTGAAATAAAACACGGGCCACAGGGTCCCGTCACGTGGAAATATTCCACGGAGCGGCGGTACGCCGGATGTTGAACTCCAACCAACTCGAGGGAAATGTCTCAATTTATCCGAGACAAATAGTGAGTGTAACACTGGGTGGGCTAGGTTTAGGCGAGCTAGGGTGATGGGTTTAGGCGGGCCATGGCTGAGTGGGCCACAGGTTTAGGCGGGTTGGAATGGGGGCTGGGTTCAGGGGTTTAGGTGGGCTGGAATGGGGGCTGGGTTCAGGGGTTTAGGCCGGCAAAGGAGCCTAGGTTTAGAAGGGCCATGGCTGAGTGGGCCAGGGGTTTAGGCGGGCTGGAATGGAGGCTTGGTTCAGGGGTTTAGGCGGTCAAGGGAGCCTGGGTTTAGGTGGGCCATGACTGAGTGGGCCAGGGGTTTACGAGGGCCGTGGAGGGGAGAGAAGAGAGGGTAACTCCCCCCGAGTTATCCCATCTTCCAACTTCCAGCAAGGGTCTCCAGCTTCTTGTTGCGCATGCGGAGGAAGGATATGGCGCTCTGAGCTTTGGAAGTTGTGCTGACCGGCCCGCTTTCACTTCGTGCATGGGCTCCTCGTAAGTGCCATGAGGCGTCCTCTGCTATGGGTATGGACTGTGTATGAAGCTCCCAAACCACTTCTTGCCTATGTGCTCGTCGCATTGGGCTTCCGTAGATGGTGCCCCCCCTGTCGTGGCCTAGTGTCTCGAGGCCGAGTATTGGCCCGGTGTCTGAAATGCCCTTGGCATAGTGTCGTCTTGGAGATGGTTACGAGGATCTCTTGCCGCTCTTGGCCTTGCGCTGTGTGATACGGCAAGATGTACCAGCGTCTGAGTTTGGCTCGGCCTCTGGAGTGTTGTCGGTGTTGGGTTGCTCTTAAAGAGCACTCGGGATTAGCTCCCGATCCCCATGTGATGTCGTATGATGCGGCAGACGTCCCAAGTTCCACGATCAGCCCGGTCATCGGAGGATTGATGGCGTTGCGCCGTTTAATGCCTCAGGCGTAGGTCTGACGCAAGGTAAGAAGGAGGAACCCTCCCAGATCTGGAACTGGAACAACTAAGCAGGTGAAGCTTGCTGTCTGTCAGGGTTCTGTCTTGAACGCGGTCTACCCAAGCGCCGTGTTCTGGACGCGGCATCCAGAGTGGCCACGTTCAGAGATGATCGCGCCCAATTGGTTGACTGCGATCTGGTTGACACCTACTAGTGGCCCCAAAGCTCGAATGTGACTTCGCTGTTGGAGTGGCCAGTGTCAAGCCACTTCTAGATGGCGTGTTGGGAGTTGTTCCCTGCCTCTTTGTCATGCGCCACGTGACGCGATGGGTGGCTGTAAGTCGCGGGTTGGCCCGACAACTGAGATATCGACACGATGCTGTCGCTTGTCTGGTAGCCGGGGGTGATCCCCGCTTCTGGTGAAGAGCCGTGTGATGTGGCAAATGGCTCCAGGATCCAAGTTGGACATGGCAGTTGGAGCTATCGACGTTGCACCATTGATGAGGTGTTTGGAAGTGATTCTCGATTCGCTGTAGGGTGCCGTGGGACAAGGCAAGTTGTCTGGGTTGGCCCGGCTGTCGAGGTGCTGGCGATGTGATGCCGCATGTAGGGTATCCGGAAGTGGTCCCCGAATCTTTACAAAGTGTTGTTTCATGCGGCAAGTTGTCTCGAACCTCGGGTCCGATCCGGCCGTCGGGAAACTGGTTGACATGACGCCGTTTACTCAAGGGTGATCCCTGTTTGTTGTGTTTTGTCGTTTGACACGGCGACATGCCCCAGTTTCTGGGCTGAACTCGGCCGGCAGAGCGCCTTTGGTGTTATGCCATTTTACTTTAGAGAGTAATTCCCTTTGCCTAAACCCCAATTAGTTCGAGAAAATAAGCGGATACAACAGGGCGATACGTGTATAGAGGTATGTATGCGCGTGGTAGTTGTTTAAGAAGTTGGCGCATATTAGGTTCCGCGGGTGTGGGTGTATCAGACGATTGTAGAGTTCGTGTACAGGATGTCTCCCCATCGACCGCAAGCAGTCGGTGTTTATGTACATCGAAAGTAATCCAAAAACTGAGGACCCTGGAGTACGTGACGTCGGGAGGGCTTAACCTGAGCTACCGCGATGAAGCACTCGATACACAACAAGGATATCAGTAAGTAGAGAGGTCGGTCTAAGTTTTGGGCACTGAAGAGGACGTGGACTCCGAGTTTGTAAACACGAGGCATGGGCTCGGAATGGTAGAGCAATAGACACTGGCTCAACAAGGAGCATGCAAATACTGGCTCAAGTGGGGAGCAGCTGACACTGGCTCGGCAAGGAGCAAGCAGGTACTGGCTCACATGGGGGCAACTGACACTGGCTCAGCAAGGGACGAGCAAGTACTGGGTTGGGTGTAGGAGTAGCTGACACCGGCTTGGCAAGGAGTAGGCAGGTATTGGCTCGAGTGGGGAGCAGCTGACACTGGCTCGGCAAGGATCAGGCAAGTTCTGGCTCGGGTTTGGGAGCAGCTAACACTGGCTCGACATGGAGGTGGCAAGTATTGGCTCGGGTGAGGAATTTGTTTCGTCGGTGGAGATATGGACCATGTTGTGAGGCGGACGGCAGTCCGACGGACAATGCTGGGAAGGGTAGCCATGTGAGACAGAAAATAACTCCCTGACTAGTCTTCGTTGATATATGCCGTGAAAGGCGTCACATGGGGCGTTGAAGGCCGATTACAGGTGTGCGCAAGCCACGAGACAATTCCGTCATACGTGTCAATCCCCGGGTCATTGGATAACCACGTGGGCATTTCTGCCATTGTACATGATGTCCCTTCGATGGACTCGTGATTCGGCTAAACGCTGCATGAGGGGTGTTTATGTGACATACCCTCACCCGGAGAGCCAAAGCGCCTTACGAACCGAGCCGAATGCTTGTCGTCCTTTGCCATTTGCTTGCTGGTTGTGTGTGCTAGTTCGCATGTTCTGACCTTTGGGCTCCCTGGGGGGGGGACAAAATCGGCTGGAGGGACACCTGGACAGGTTGGAGCCTTGAGGGAAGGCACTCGGACTGGGTGGATCCCTGAGAAGAGTCACCTGGACCGATTGGAACCCTTAGGGAGGGTACCTGGACCAGATGGAGGCCCTCAAGGGGGCCAGGTAGACCGATGGGGTACCTGGACCGGTCTGCACCCTGGGAGGACCTACCTAGACTGGTTGGGAACCCTAGGGAGCGGACCTGGACCGGTCAGGCGCGCGCAGGGGGAACCCAGTCTGGGTGGCATCCCCCAGGGGAGGCACCCGGATCAGGTGCTACCCTGGAGGGACCTACTTGGACCAGTGGGCTTGGGATGATTCCACCTGGTCTGGGTGGCCTCCTTGAGGGATGCACTCGGTCCAAGTGGCCCCTGGGAGGGCCCCTCGGTCCAAGGCAAAATGGGGGCGCGAATCCCCATAAGAGGGGGCCCAACTTGGTTTTTTCGTAGTTTCAACGTTCTCCGGCTTTGTGGAAGGCTTCTCAACTCCGTGTGTGAACATCGCCTGCTTCGTTCGATACCGGAACGGACTTGGAACTCTATGGATTTGCTCCTCTCCGTGTCAAAATGCCATATAAGTGAAGAGGACTGGTCCATTTGTCACGAACTAACCCACATGCGCCGAGTGCAACGACGGTGTGCCTCGAACCCAAGTTTAGGGGAAATATCAACGTTGTTGAGTTATGGTTTTGATGGAATGATTGCATTGTTCCTGATGACTGTGTACATTCTGTTGTTGTTTAAATATGATTGAGTTGTTTTTACAAGAGGCAAGAGGTTTTATAATCTCTTTAATGTGAACAAGAACAAGAGGCAAGAGGTTTCATAACCTCTTTAATGTGAACAAGCATGGTATTAAACCTTGTCTATCTTGATTGCAGGATCAAACATCATAGCAGTCACCTGGTAAACTAAACGTGTAGATAAGCACCTTGCTCTTCTATAATTCAAAACAGGTGGTATATGTCATGTATAGTCAAGAACCTTTGGTAAGGCTCTTACCCTGTTATACACTCCTTGATACACCTGATTCATGACATTTAAGGTGCACGATGGTTGCATGGCTTGGTTTTATGCGAATGCATAGTTTCTCATTCCAATCCTTAATTGTGTGAACATAGCAACATATATCTTGATGGGTTGAGAATGTCATTCATGAACCTTAAACATGAAATCCTTTAGATTGAATGTGGCCTGCAAATAAAGGTTCTATAAGTCTTTTGCATTGTTCATGAATGCATTTCATGCATAATCTTCAAGAGTGAGCATTGAACTTGTTTAAGAACATTTCATGTAATGACAAGTGCTCAATTGCTTTGGGCTTTCCATATGTACAAACTAAGTTAAATCAAACCCAAAATGCATGGAATTGATGAGGACATGAAGCTCTTGACTTATGGATATGTTTCTTTGGGCTAACACTTCATTTTTGCAGGTATGGGTCATTTCGGTCGACTAACACACCATGGCCGGTCGACCAGAATTGACAGAACCGAAAAGATGGAAGTCTACAGACTTTCGGTCGACCGCCACTATAGGGCCGGTCGACCGGTTCTTCCAGAACTGAAATATATTCTATCTGCGGATTTCCGGTCGACCGACCCAATGGCGCCGGTTGACCGATAGCCCCGAGGCCCCTTTTGTTGACTTCATGTTTCCAGCTCGTGGAGAGGAATCTTCACCCATTTCTTTAATCCCACTGCCCCCAATCAAGGAGGAATTTGTGGATCTGGTCTGGGGGTTGTCTATGGACCATTCAAAGGTTATAAAACATCTCATTGGAGTCATAACCCTAACTAACTAAGAGGGCTTCAAGGGAGATCAAAGGGGAAGGTTATCAAAGGAAGAAGGCTGCTACAACCCTCCGTGAACAGTACTTCGTCCAGCAACCTCTTCATCCATCTGAAGGTATTCAAAGCTCCATATGAAGCCAGCAACCTCAAAGGAAGAGAAGAAGCAAGCAAGGATCAAGGAGATCAAGGAAGTTGTCCAAGGAAGAAGGAAATGTTACTGTAGCCGTGAATAGTGATCCGTGGATCAACTCTTCATCCAGGAGCTGAAGATTCAAGGTCCATCTGAAGCCATCAACTTCCAATGAACTGAAGAAGCAAGCATCATTCAAAGATCAATCGGCATACATTCAGGGGGAGCCAAATCAGGAGTTTTTCTCAACTGTGCCTTATTGTGTTTTGAGTTTCAGATTTGTGTTTCTTATAAACTGCAAACATCTGTGTGTGTGTGTGGATCATTTCAGATCCGTGGTTGTGTGTGGTCGTCGTGTTCCATTCGTGTGTGCGTAGGTCTTCTTAGATCTGCGTGTGTGTGTGGATTTATCCAGATCTTAGTGTTTGTGTGTGTGGAGCACTGCATCTGTCGCAGCAAGTGTGTTTGTGGTTGATCCGGTTGTCGGATCGTGTTGGAGACCTCGTCTCCGTGTGTGTGTGCGGGTGTCGTCCCGTATGTGTTTGGAGCGTCGTCTCCGTTTGGGGATTTATCCCTGAGTGAAGCCTCACCGGGTTTGGTGAGAGGTGGACGTAGAATTGCCGTCGTTGTATCCGAACAACCTTAAAATTGCCGTGCATTGTGGTTTGGATTGTGTGGTGTGTTGCAATTCTTCTACCTCCATTCTACGTGAGTGTTAGTGTATATTGTTATTTCGGATTTATCCACGTATATCTTGCTTAATCCATATCATCATCAGTTAAGTTTGATTAATCCAACTTGTGAACAAATAGTTTTAAACCTCTTGATTAGCATTTTATCACATTCTTATCACATTCTTTAAAAAGGCCAAAAGTTTTCTTAAAATTTGTAAACACCCAATTCACCCCCCTCTTGGGTGTCATTGATTGCGGGACTTCAAACGTGGCGCCGTGTTGTGAGTCGTACGGGAGTGATTCCCATTGTTGGTTCTCGAATAATTTGAGAAAATCTGTGGGTACAACAAGAGCATTGGAGTTCAATCTGCGGACTTGCCCCCAGTTTGCTACCGGTGTGCTTCGGATTCGCTTTGTCTTTCTGAGTTTGTCGGAGAAGCTCAAAGTGATTGGATGTGGTAATAGTTAGGACATGCCTGTCCCGTGGCATAATCAGCTCACCTCCATCGAACAGCACACACAGGTTTCCGACAATAACTATCTTGCCAGAGTGCGAAATAACCGTTGAGGGCTTCTTGCCTTTGCGGTTGCTTCGGTGATGCCCCCATTGAGCAGGATCGGAGTCGACACTGATATGAGTGTGGCTCAAAGCTTGGTGCCCTTGGCCGGTGTGGGCATGGCCAGCTGCTCGGTCATAGGAACAACGCCCAGGAAATGGAGCTAATAGATGACTACTGGGAAGTCGTCAAAGACCATTGGGGTCGCCAGGTATCCAAACCTGGGATGATTGTCGATGACTTGGGAACCGTCAGTAACCGCCGCCATCGTCTTGTTTGTTTGTTGCTGCTTGCTACTCACTGGTCGCTTGTTGCACCACGAGCGCCCTCCTCTTCCTCTCCAATAAAAAGGAAAACGACATCACAACCTTAGTAAATGTGTGGATCTTCTTTGGCAGAAAGAAGAAAAGCAAGAAATGTCCCACCAAGCGTTCCAGTCTGTTGGACGTGAAAAAAATTCAGATATTCATTTGTTGAACGTAAATACACATTTGTTAGCTAATTAAATAGCATGCACATTATTAATTCCGCAGATTTGGATTTATCAGATGATTTAGGATTCGAATGCTAAACATTTTCCCACCAACTGTAATTAGTGTTTATTTACATTGGCGTAAAGTTCGAATACCCTGACTAACTGCCACAAGAACCATGAACCTTCACAATATCAGTCGTGATATTGAAGGCACATTTGCAAACATCGCAACAAACACCCTTTGAAGGGATAAGGGCACTTATGCTGTAGAGAGGGTGCGGATGAAGTCTGGTTTGGACCAGAGCTAGCTTTCAAGGACTGAGGTAATTTGGTGGTTTGGATATAGGTTGAGGGCCATCTCACAATTTGGTATTGTTTGAGGGTTCAATTGTAATTTGGCCAGAGTAGGATGAATTTGCAGTTTTATATTGGCTAAGAGTTAACTTGCGGTTATACACTGGTGGGAATTGGTCACAGTTTGATACTGGCTAGGGATTATTCACAGTTTGGTACTGGACTGGGTTTATTCGCAGTGTGGCAATGGCTAGGGTTTGTTGGCAATTTGACTTTGGCATTTAGTCCTGCTTGACTGACCTTGAGCTCATCCTCATCAACCGTCGGATTATCGTTGAAGACTTGGTCTTGAGCTTCATCACCGTCGGACTGTTGGATCGCCGATATGATCACTGTCGGACGGTTAAAAAAACACTTTGGACACGTCTTCATGAGGCGACGACGCACATGTAAGGCTCCCACATGTATATAGGACATTTACACAATTTACAAAAAAATTAGAGTATTTTTGTAAACTTCGGACATTTTATAAGATACAAGACTTTCCGAGAATTACAAGGCTTTATACAAACTTTACAAGACTTTAAAGGTCCTTTTCATGAATTGAAGACTTTAAAGGACTTTCCTATAAAAAGT
Source organism: Amorphophallus konjac (assembly GCA_022559845.1). Lineage (NCBI taxonomy): Eukaryota > Viridiplantae > Streptophyta > Magnoliopsida > Alismatales > Araceae > Amorphophallus > Amorphophallus konjac. The sequence continues at coordinate 29,082,315 of CM040120.1, forward strand.
AGGGCGTATCTACAATTTACATGCGTTGTATGGCATTTCTACCATTACATGACTTCAAAGGGGTTTCCTTGTAAATTTAGGGGTATTTATGTAATTTCAAATTAATTCAAAAAATTACATGGTTTTTCCCCATGAAATTACAGTGAAATTACATAAGCGATGACGAAGTTACATGAGTGCCATCATAAGGGTGCTTTTGTAACATACTCTTGCTTAAGAGCACAAAACAAAGCAAAGGTCTCCGAACACTCCAAGGATTGCTTTTGAGTGTTCAGCCGGACTCCATGGGTCTTCGTGTATGTTCGTGTGTGTTGCTTAGGACGCCCTTGGGGGTATTTATAGGCAAGGGATGGGAAAGGACCTACTCGGATGGGGTAGGTTCCTCGAGGGACCTACCCGTACCATGTAGGTTCCAAGGGAGGCCCTCCGCGAGAACCTACTCAATCTAGGGTGGCCAAGTGAGGTGGAGAGAGGGGCGACCCCATAAAAGGGCCCTCCCATTTTTTATTTTTGGGCTGTTTCTTGCCTTGGCTACGTGGAGGAGAGAAGGCGACATCTCCGGTGCTTCTTCGTGTTTTGTTCCTCTATTTCTTCCATGCCGCTTGTGTCGGGGGAGGCTTCGCTCTTCTAGGATTGCCTCCGCTCCTTGCTTGGCCACTCCGTAAGTGCAGCAAAATGCCTTTTTGGCAATTTGCTTGATGCGGAGTCGTATTTTTATTGCCGTACACGCGGCGGGGTGGTTTTGGGACTTGTGTCCGACCCCCTATCATGACGGCATCGGCTTTGTGCCATTTCTTAGCCATCATCAGACTAATTTATTATTTTTATTTGTCTCAATTAATTCAAAAAAGATAATGGGTGCAACAATCTATGATGTGTGCGTGGGCGCATATGTGTAGTGTGTTTACAGGTGCATCACATGCATAGACTGGCATGTGCATGTGTTTGCATGAGGATGAGCACATGTGCGTGCATGTGTACATATGCATAATCAGGTGTGTCCATGTGTGCATGAACATGCATGTGCATGGGCTTGTGAGGTGGGGCAGTTAGAAAAACCTTACGGTGAATCTTGCGTCCCAATCAGAAATGATAGACATTGGAACATCATGAAGTCTATGACATTACAAACATGAATATATGTGCATCCATGTGTATATGCACATGTGAGCAAGTGCTCGTGTACATGGTTCCCTATATGTGGGTTGAATGGGCCTTGCACATGCACATGCATGCAAGAATGTTCCTGTGTGCATATGGACATGCACATGAGTATTTAGACAGGCATGCATTTTGTGTTTATGTGCAGGCATGTGTGGGTGGGTTGATGTTTGAGTTTCTGAACGCACATCTGCATCATCTCGTGGTTGAAGCTGAAGTAACACCCCAGGGAGACAATGCAATCTCTTGACTGTTAATCTGAAAGTTTGGACTTATTGCAAAACACCATAAAACAGCTGTTTATATGCAAATGACCCGCTGGAGAAATATACACACAAATGAAACCTTATATGATCACTCCTTGCTAATAGTCCTCCATTTGCCAAGTCAAATCAGGGATGGCAAACTCGGTTTCGGACTCGGTTTCGGCCGGGTCCGAAACCGATACGACTCAGTATCGGTTTCGGTTTCGGTTTCGGCCGAAACCGGCCGAAACCCAATTAAAAGGTTTTAAAAAAACATATTAATTCTAAAAAATCTGAAAAAAATCATAAAAAATATAAATAATCACTTAAAATCATGAAAAACAATACACATGTATTTGAGTGTATAAGTTAGTGCAATAACCTTGAAGTAGACAATTACGCATTGAACTTCAAACATTGAACATGTGAAAGTTAAACTAATATTCCATTGTACATTAATACAAGAAGTACAATAAACCTAATTAGACAAAATAAATGTTACAAAAATTCATTGATTCTTACCTAATATGGATAATAATTACTAGAAGAACCTTCTCCCTCATCGTCTGGCCCTTGATGTTGATACCCATAGCCAGGTTGCATGTATGGTCTATATTCACTATAACCAAACAATGATATAGCCAAGTCCTGCATCCCTCTTTGGATCCCTCTTGGAGTGTTTGGTTGGCTTGATTCGAATCCAGTATCAGCATAGGAATCGTGAGGAAGAGAAGAGGAACTGGTCGGATATGGATGGAACTGGAATGATGGTTCATAATTCCACGACCCATAAATAGCTGCTTCCTGTTGGCCACCTTCGTAACCTGGTGAATCATATCCTTGCTGACCTTGACTGTATCCAGTAGTACCACCTGCAGCACCTGCATCACCTGTACCACCTGCAGCACTAGTACCACCTGCAGCACCTCCGGGATGATCACCATCATCATCATCACCACAAGAAATTAGTCGCTTTTTAGCCTTCGGGGATGCTTTTTTCTCTTGTGGTGCCAATTTTTCAGTGATCTTTGACATGAGTCCTTTATCCCTTGACGTGTGCCTCACATAAATCTGCTTCAACTGCTCAATTGCCGGGTCCTCTCGAGCAGCAGCATTTGTCCTCTCAGTTTGCCCATGCACTGATGTACTTCTTCTTAAGGAGACCGGTGGCTTGACCATTCTAGGAGTGACTGGCCTGCTATCTGTATCTGAGTGTCTAGCCGGCTCAAACTCGAACTGCTCCTCAGTGTCATCAACAACCCTAGACTGGTGCGCATGAGTATCTCTAGCCCTCTTTGATGTTCTTTTGAATTCGGGATCTCTTGGGTCATCTTCATCAAGTACGCCCTCTGCCCATGCTCTATCATCAACATCAAAAACAGACTTATCAACCTGCTCCCGTGTCTCGACCCAAGACTGCTAGAGATTATCATCATCAAACAAGGCATCAACATCAATTTCTGCGGCGGCATCCTCGGCAACGCGTTTGTCTCGCAGCTGTTGTCTCAACCTCATATTCTTTATTCTCAACCTCATATTGTAGTGGCAGTATACTAATTTCTCTAACCGATCAGCCTTTAGGCGATTGCGAACCTTTGAGTGTATAAGACTGAACGTGCTCCAATTTCTTTCACATTGGCTTGCTGATGTGGTTTGACTCAACACCCTGATTGCAATGAAAGCCAATGCAGAACTGCCCAATTCTCTATTGTTCACCATGATCCACCAGTCAGCTGTTACACCAACCAACCATAAACAAATAAATATAAGTTGTAAATAAAAATCAATTAAGGAAGATGTAATTGCAAAGAAAGCACAAAGATGAAGTATACCTGGGCTCACTCTTCCCACTCCGTATAGCAATTGGGAGTCAGAATACGTCTCAGTTCTCATTCTATAGTTGTTCATCTACAAAAATTACATAATAGATTATCATAACTACTTAAGTAAATTATATACCTCTTATTCATGAAATCAAACAGGCCAACCTCTACTTCCGCCTGAAGCCTCTTATCTGGTGTCCTCGATAAACGACCAATGACTTTTAAAGTGCCTTGAAGCACCTCGGCATCAACATGTGCATTGGCATCGTACATGAATCGAGGGTTCAGAAAATAACCTGCATTTGTACATAGTTAATGTATGGTCAATAATGTTTGAATACAAATAATTACTCATCTATGGTCAATAATCTTCCACCACTTTGCATATTCTTTGGGAAGCGACTCCTGCAACTCCAATTTCGCACGGTTCATGGCCTCATAATTCATATAGATATCCCATATCATTCTTGTCATCGCCATCCACCAATCTTAGGACCTTCACGAGGGGGGTGACTACTTTCATGTATCGTGTTATCCTGCCCCAGAATTTGTTGTCGTCCACGATTTGACAGACATCCAAATAATCCATCTGAGCATCAACATTGCCCTTGTCGATGTATTCCCGCAGGATATTGTGGTACATGAAAGCTTTCAACTCATTCTTATACCTGTGCAAAGAAATAAAATTTGAATCAAATACGGATCATAACTATAAGGATAAAGAAGTAATAATTGAGTTCAACAATATACCTATGCAGAGACTCCAAAGAAATGAAATTTGAAGCAAATCTGGTTGGCCCTGCACGGATAATATCTCGCCCCCCACTTGCATGCTCCCTGAACATGTTCAATATCCTAGGATGGCCATAAGTATACTGGGTAATCTTTTATGCCCTTTCAACCGTCTTTTTCACATGTTTGTCCTTCCCTATGTCTTCAAGTATGAGATCTAGACAATGTGCTGCGCATGGGAGCCAATATAAATGCCTGCGCTTATGCATCAATTTCCTCCCTGCTGCCTTATAATTGGCTTCATTATCAGTAACAACTTGTACAACATTTTCTTCACCAATTTCGTCTACCATGTTGTCCATCAAATGAAACAAATAATTGGCAATTTTTTCAAAATTTGATGCATCTACAGATTTTACAAATACTGTACCTTCGATGCAATAGACCAAAAAGTTAATCATGGACTTTTTCGTGGTACCAGTCCAACCATCGCACATAATAGTGCATCCTCTCTCCATCTATATATGCTTGAAGCTTTGAACCCAGTCATGGAGCTCCTCAACCTCTGCCTCAAGCCCACACCCGTATATGTCCCGACGTGACGACGCCTTCAAGCCAGGGCTAGCATCTGCTATGGCAGGGCTAGCATCTGCTATGGCATCCAACATAGGTTGAAAATATTCACTTTCAGCAGCATGTGCAGGGACACCTGCATGAAAAAACCATTTAAAGATGCTTTTAAATGCATGCCCTGCAACTTCTGCAGATTTTTTGACCCCTCTCAATGCACTTTTGATCTTAGGTTGTGTAGCCTGGGGCCTTCTGTGGAGATAACTGTCCATGGGGCCTGTTCTATGCGTCTGCGGGGGCGGGTCAGCAACGTCAGGACGTTGTGCAGCTGTACTGGAGTAGGTCCCTCCTGAACCCATAGGTGCCTTTCCTTTCCTTCGAGCGGCTTCTTCACGCTCCCTTGCTTCAGTCAGCTCCGGATCAGAATCTTCAGTGCCTTCCTCGTCATCATCTCTCCTAACCCTTCTGCCAGAAATCTCCTCAGCAATTTCCTCCTCATCCTCAGCCCTTTGTTGCATCCTCTCCTTTTTGCCCAGAAGGCACTGGTGCATCTCCTCTCGCACCTCTCGTGGACAGTGGTCGCATTATCTCACCTCTCCTCGTACCCCTGCCAAATGTTGCTTACCTCTGGTAATTCCGCCATACATCTCCCTACCACAATAATTACATTTAACCTTCCTTCTCTTAGCATCAACTAAGGACAGGTGGGCCCACCTCGGATCCTCCTGCCATTGCTGCTCCTGTGTTTGTTGACGTCTAGACATGATGCTGCATTAAGACAGTAAAAGATAATGTCTTATAAGTACAATGAAAAAAAGACAATTTGTCATGAAAGAGGTTAAATTTAGTCAATGAATCTTAATTGAGCTTCAATTGAACTTTACTAAACCTAATTAGAGGAAAGCCCCAAAATTAATAATGTCAGTAGGGTTTAATTAACACATATAGCCTAATCACCCTTCATAAAAATTAATTCCGAGCATGATAGAGCTCCAAATTAATTAATGAAGCTTAATTGAGCTTCAATTGAACATTACTAAACCTAATTAGAGGAAAGCCCCAAATTTAATAGTCTAATTAGGATTTAATTTACAATTTTAGCCTAATCACCCTTGAAAAAAAGTAATTACCAACATGATAGAGGTCCAAATTAGTCAATGAAGCTTACTTGAGCTTCAATTGACCCTTACTAAACCTAATTAGAGGAAAGCCCCAAAATTATTAGTCTAATTAAGATTTAATTTATAATTTTAGCCTAATCACCCTTGACAAAAATTAATTACCAACATGATAGAGGTTAAAATTAGTCAATGGAACTTAATTGAACTTCAATTGACCCTTACAAAACCTAATTACATGAAAGCCCTAAATTTAATAGTCTAATTGGGACTAAACTAACATATTTAGTCTAATCACTAAATTAACAGAATTATTTAACAAAATAATCATCTAAGAAATCTTACCTAGCCCTAATCAGAGCTAATTAGGGTGGTATGGTGGGCGGGAGGGGAGCGCGGGCTAGGGCTGGCCGGCTGGCGGGTGCGCGAAGGCAGCACACGCACGCACGGGCAGGCGGCAGGCGGGCGGCGGGCGGCGGGCGCAGCGCGCAGGGGGGGCTGGGCCGGCTGGCCGCTGGCGGGCCTACTGCTGCTCCGCGGCTGCTGCTCCTGGTGTTTCCGCCGGCGACTGCGGCTGCTGCTACCTGGTGTTTCCGCGGCGGGAGGGGACAGGGTGAAGGGTTTCGGGGTCGGGGGGGGCTCACGTGAACTCCAAAGTTTGGAGTTCACGTGTTTCGCCCGAAACCGAATGGTTTCGGGCGAAACGGGTAACGGTTTCGCCCGAAACCGATACCTTTACCCGAAACCGTTTTAGCTACAGTAAAATAGGCTTAAACAGTTTCGGGTCCGGCCGAAACCGATACGTTTCGGCCGAAACGTATCGGTTTCGGCCAAAACGGACAACCAGGAGTCAAATGCCACACTGGAAAAAGTTGGCCATTGCATTTGCATGTCAATTTAACCAAAAATAAGTTAAACCAATCATGAGAAAAACACAAAAAAAAACTTATTCCACCTTCCTCATTCTTCCATCCCCCCCACACCCCACACCCCTCTTCACACAAAACCTCACCTCTCAACCATACCTGAACTAATCACTAAGCACCAGATGCCCTCTGTGTCTGTGTGCAAACGTTTACAGCCAACTGGAAAGCCACAATTCACCCCAATCCACCTCCTCCCTTCCAACCCCTGTCATGCTGAAGCGGTCTTCATCCCCCACCACTCCCTGCCTGCCATTGGAGAAAAAAGCATAAAGCAAGAGAGAGAGAGAGAGAGAGAGAGAGAGAGAGAGAGAGAGAGACTCCCCATGTGTAAGTGGGTTGGTCTGCCATTGTGCCAATGCGTAAGGTGTTGGATCCTTGCTATGGGGATCGACCCACAGTGTGCAAGGGTTTGAGTCCCTAGGGGGGGGTTAATGCCCTGATGTGCAAGGGTGGGGACCTCGCCACTCATGTAAAAGCAGAAGCCTATGTTATGCATGCAGTGCCAACCTGGTAGATTGGTCCACAAGAATGCACGTAGCTAGGTAGGTAGGCAGGGGAAGAGACAGTTCTGCACTGCAAGACCATCACAGCCTTGTGACAGATTATGGCAAGGGGGCAGCAGCCTTACTGCTCCAGCATTCAGGGGGTTGGGCCCCAATTTCCTGATGAGAAAGGGTCGGGCCCTTGCTACTCAGTATACAAGGGAAAGCCCTTGCTATGCATGGGGTTGGCCTCCAGCATCTAGCAGATTGGTCCACAAGGATGCAGATAGGGGATGTAGAAAGAGGGAGAGAGAGAGAGAGTCAGTGGACTGGCAAGAACAAGGCTGCCTTGTGACAGACCATGGCAAGTGGGCAGCAGCAGTGAATCTCTGGCATTTGGGGGCAGTTGGGCATTGGCCTTGTGACAGTGGCATGGCAAGCAGGATACAAATGCAGGAAGTACAGGGAGGACCTCGCCAGAGAATGAAGAGATGGAATGGTAAATAGGGTTGCATCAGGTATAAAAATAGGGGGAGAATAACAGTGGGAGGGTGAGACGGAGGAGCCGAATGGTGCCCAAAGAATGGAAGGGTGTTCTCAGCACTGGAACGCAATCGAAGGGACATTGATGCTGCTGCAGCTACTGGGAGAGCATAATGGGTAATTTAGTTCTCTGTTGATTAAAATACATAACAGAAACTCTAACAGAATATCTCAATTTTTGTGCATCTAGGGTATTCACATATGTGAATTTTCGAGGTGATTTAAGCAATATATAATATTTCATGGGCTATTCCAAGAACATAATACTCTGACCATCTCCACACAGAGCAGGTTCTCCACCCTTGATGCTACTGAGTTCCTAAGATGTGCCTGTACATCTGGAGAGGTGATCTTTCTTCCCTCAGATATAATAGTTACAATACAATTTTTTTAAAATATGACAGAAGATGCCAATAATCAGTAAAGATAAAGTACTTTCCCCAGCATGGAAATGAGGATGACAAATGTAGCTGTTTGGTTGTAGATAAGTTGAGTTTAAAGATTATTAATGGATGACCATTAAATGTGCATATGTAGACTTATGGAGATATCTTTGTCTGGAAGCATTTATCCATTTTCCTCCACAGATGGATTATCTTACCTGTCCAATAACAAGAATTTGTTTTATCAAGCTACTCCTCACAGCAGCTTCTTCAAGTTCCGATGGCTCAACATTCTCACCTAAGAGTTTCCAGAAACAATCGGGGTGAAATAGAGGCAAAATTGTCAAAATGATTGCGAGAGTAAAGCAGCCATGATTAGAAACGTTGTTATAATCACTGTGAATTTCCTTAGTTGAACAAAATTAAGTTGCATCAAAAGAAGTGACAAGGACATGATGCTGATCCCAAAAAATTACTGTTTCCATACACTTTAATTTTACCTTAGTGCATTCCCATTGGGCATTAGTAAGTTTAGTCGCTTTCAGAGCTTCTAAGGAACAAAGTGGACTGCAAATCATGACACTCAGCAACAATTCTTGAGTTTCTATTGCATATAAGGAATCTAGAAATGACATTCAGCAGATGCCACTACAGTAACCCTAGAAAAAGTCTGTATTGCTCCTATTCTTGCAAACACTATTTTATAAGCCTATCAACATGAACAAGTGTACATAGTTATATTAAAGTAAATATTTCCTTCTATGCCTGGTATATAATACATTAGCAACCACAACATACACAACCCACATACCCCAAGAGGATGAACACAAAGATGGCAGAAAAAATAGGGAAAAGCCAGCAGTCAACACACATGCCTTGGAGTAGTAATAGCAGAAAAGGAGGGGTTGTGTTAAATGTATATGTTATTGCTTCTATAGATAGCATAATGTCACAATCCAATCAAACCCTTAGAAAGTTTTGCCCGCTTTGGGCCAAGCCCGCACAGATTTGTCCCCAAAAGGCACTTCACAACGGATGCAAGCCTTACATATATAGCCCAATAACTTTTCCCATTTTCTGAAATGGGATTAATCCAGTTCATTCTTGCCCCAGCCCCCATACACAGTGGTAGCTCCACCTTGTGGTGGCTCTACAACGACACCCTATGACAAAGTAGCCCTTTTCTACAGGCAGCTCTCTCCTACATGGTGTGCGACTAGGTCACTACAGGCCCATTAGCTTCCGTTTGGCTCCTCCTCGAACTAGTCCACATTATACTATGCAGGTCGTACTCTGATCCCACAATGTCACAATCCAATCCAATCCATGTGAGGTATTGTCTACTTTAGGTTGAGCTCGCATAGTTGTCCCTAAAAGGCGTCTCACAAGTTATGGATCAAGTCCTACATATATAGCCTAGTAATTTTTCTCGCTTTCTGATATGGAATTAATCTGATTCATCCCTAGCCCAGCCCCCAAACACAGTGATAGCTCCATACCATGGTGGCTCCATGTCAGCACCCCATAGCCCAGTAGCCCTTTCCTAGATGTAGTTCTCTTCTCTAGCACAACTCAGGCCAGATTGGGTTGTTACATTGTAACTTCTATATTGTAAGTTTTGAGACGCACAAATTATGACGTATTTTTTTTATAAGGTTATACTTCATGATATATGACAAAAATTGTAGACCCCATGGGATTTTATATGTTTAAATTATTCTTCATGAATGCTGCAAGTGCCACTAGGGTGACATGGTCCCACAATTAGGCCAATGAAGACTTCTATCTCCAAATTCCAGATGGAATTGACCATGTATGATGCATGGTATTAAACACGAACCTACTAATTACTAAGTTGCATGATGCAAGTAAAATAAATAAAGAAACCATTTATTTAGAGCTTGAAGCATCAAGAAACATCAATACATAAGAAGTTATAAATGATTTTGTTCTATTTTAGTAGATCAAGTGTGATAGATATTTCCTTCAAAGTAATGCAATCCAGATGCTTTAATTTTGGTTCGATCCTCAGACCATGAGGTTTGTTACGCATGACAGACTTTATTTTGTTCATGCACATGTATCATCTATTATTCACGGGTAGCCTCTCTTGAGATCTCTCTGATATCTCTCTCTTCAACAGTCCAGACATGAAACTGCTACCGAGATCAATAATTTGGGATGGGGTGGAGGGGGAGAGTATCTCTTGATCTCTTTGAGTTCTATTTGAGTATCTCCCATCTACAACATGAAGGATCCAAGAAAACAATCTTCGTAAATGTATAAATGATTTTTTTGCATTATTTTATTATTAGTGTGTAAAATAAATCATATTAAAGGGAAAGACAAGATTTAAGGTTTTCGAACATAAGGCTACTATGATCTCTAGCTTGTTTTTCCCACCTCTTTGGGATCTCTCCAAAATCTCCTTCTTCTCTTTGACCGTCTGAGAAAATTCCAAGATCTGATGTGGCATTCCTTGCTATTATTCTCTAATTTCCATATTAACAGATGTTCACCCTCCCTAAATAGAGGGCCACAATGAATGTAGCAGGGCATGACCAATGTCCTCTGAAAATAGTGGCTTCGATACCTGCCCACCTCATCCTCCTTCCAACAGAGCACCCCCACAGATATACCCTATGCCTTAGCCAACGGCTGCACTGGAACCCTGATCATCCTCATGGAGGCAGCAACTGTCAGGACCCATGCTTTTCCTCTCCATCTTTCCGCATCTCCAGTAGCATTTTTATTAGATTAGCTCAGAATCATGGCAGTTGAAGCTGTTCAGTCCCTGGGATGAAAGAGGCTGACAAGTAGGAGCATGAATGAGCGCCATGACACTCCTCTAGGGAAACCGAAGAGGGCCCTGCACCGCACAAAGAAATAGATCGCCTCCATTGGGCCATCAGTTCCGCACCCTATCTGCTCCATGAGTGGTATAATTCATGATGACTCAATACTCACGAAGGGGCTGTGCACAGTGGGGTGACCTTACAAGGTCCAAGAGGAAGCCTTTCAACTATTCTTCAATGCATACAAGGAAAATTTCATGGAGTGTAGCACAGTTGAGAACTGGGCTAAATATGATAGTCCTGGATGAAGTAGGCTATCAAAAAGTATTAATGTATGTCAATGTTTCCAATGTGATCCTACCAAGGTGCGAGGAAAGCCTGCTGATGCACAACATCCTCTCTTCACACCATTTCACTCTCTCTGCTCCTCCATCTCAATAAAAACTCACATATGCTTGTCCCTCCTCCCATGAGAAAAACTGTAGATAATCCAAAAGAAAAGCCTATCCAACCCTATGGTTCAGATCCAGTTCTATGCAAGCCATACTGGTACCGATAGAGCCCCTCTCTTGCTTCCAGAGGCCAGTCCTAGATGCACAGTCACACATGCCACGACGAAGGTTCAAATAGTAAAGAAGACCATGGAAAGGAGTAAACAATGGAAATGATGATATTAAGGCAGCTGACAACATCTTCATGGACAAGTAGCAACAGTTACACCTCCACTGTCTCTAGCATTTTTGGCCACCGCAAAGCAGTTGTCACCTATGAAAAAGATAAGTAGATAAGAGAAGTAGGAAGTAGGTGACCTAAAAGGAAGTGAAACTCTTAGACAAAAGATTTAACTAACGTTTAACTCAAATATGATTAAGTGGATGGCTATGAAATAGGAGTATATCTGCATCAATATGATGCTTCTAGGGCATGGAGAAAAATACAATGCACAGATGGGTTTAGGCACCAAAACAATAAAGGCACCAGGGAGGAAAATTACGGGGGAGTATATGCCAAAACTAAAAGGAATTCTATGCAAGTTTACGACAACTTTGGATATAGTTTTAGACCTTTAGTCGTGTTCCTTCTATTGTTTCTCTGTTTGGTTTCTTAATGTACCTGCTCAACTTACTGATTTTGTCTATTTTGGCAAGACTCAGCCATGTAAAATGCAAAGGAACAGTCTACTGGTACTTTCCTGGAGGAAACCAAGACCCAACATCAAGTATGTATATCAAACAAAAAGGTTGCTTGGTATCAGTGTAATTTTCAATGAGATATACTCCTCATAACAGTTCAAAAGACAGGCATTGCCTAAATCCAAAAGTTAACTTGACACTTGCCTGTTGACAAGACTATTGTATCTTTTGCACGTCCCTCAAGAACAAGCATTCCGCTGCAGCAGCGACTCCTCCCTGCCACATGATTTGGAGCAATCCAGCCTACATCACCAGTGTTGAACCAACCATCCACGTCCAGAGCTTCATTTGTAGTGTGTGGATCCTTAAAAATGCATGTTATATAACTACAAGTTAAGCAATTTTAAAGCCTGCACTGGCATAAAGAAAGCAAACTATCCAAAGGTAGCGGATAAGGATTAATGTTTTCTGCACCTTATTTTAACATATAAACCTTATAAGCAATTTAAACAGTGTGAAAAGTTCCAACCGTCGAAGCCACCTATAGTTGAAACTCATCATTCTTGTTACACTGTGACATGGCTAAAGGACCCTATCAACAAAGTCATGTTAAGCCCATGTCACCAGAGTGAGATATTTATAAGCTGCAAATTATCAAAATACTCATTTTCCGAGATCACCACTAGAAGTTAATGTTGATTTACTTGTTCCAATGTTTCAACGATAGAGTTAAATGCAAGAAAAAACTGCCCTAATGTTGAGAATGATAAATAAAAGAATGGTTAATAAGATAACTTTCTATCACGTAGAATTGTTGTCTCATTGATATAACAAATCTCTAGGACTTCATATTCTAAAAGCCAAATCAGTGCAAGAGAAAATCAGGTGTACCTTGTAATAGCCCTTCATTACTGGTGGCCCTCGAACTTTTACAATGCCCTTTGAGCCATATGGAAGATCCGTACCAGTTACTGCATCCACAACCTTGATTTCTGTGTGTTTAATTGGGTACCCAACTGTGCCAAGAACCTTCAGTCAAACATACAAAAGTCATGTGGCAGAGTGACAAAATACTGAGAGGTCATTTCATCTGCATCCTCAAAACAGTAAAGTGAGAGTCACAATATTGCACACTCTATTAATGCTACTACTGAAGCAGGTGTCATAAAAGAAACCTAAGAATCCTCTCACACAAACACATGTAGACAACAAAGGAAAAGTTTTTTCTAAGACATCCCAGCAACACAAATCAATAATTCTACTACAGAAGCAGGTGCAAACTGCAAAAAACCAACTTTATGATCCTCACACACAAACACATGTTGACAAGAAACAAAAAACTTTTTCTCAGACACCTAGCAATCCAATTTGATGATTTAGTGCATGAAAGATCATCATCACCATCAGCCACCAAGCAGTCCGGCATCAATTATATGACACCTGTGAGGATCATCATCACGTATCTTTTGTAACACAAAAAGCAGGTGTCAATTACTTTGTAGCCGGTGAAAAATTTATGGCCGAGGAAACCTTAGATGAGAGGAAACTTCCATGAGTCCCAGAACCCTAAAATCCTACCCTTCCCCACTCCGAAAAAGTAATAGTAATAATAGTTAATTTGAGAGAGACAAATAAACGAAGAGCAGTACATGGTAGACAAGAAGCAGAAGACAAATAACTAGAAGGAACCAACAGAAACAGATGTAAGAAATTTTTTTTGCTTGCTTTAAATGAGTAACAGGTATTTAAAAATTCTGAGTCAAAGATAGTATCCAACCACTGACATATTTACCACTGGGTTTCTTACAAGCCTAGAATAATTGCACCAGCACCTGCAATTGTGTGTGCCAGGCTACACAACTGATATTACAAACAAAATGCAAAAGTTTGGTATCTAAATCGTATGTCATTATCCTGAAACATGGTTTACAAAAAATTCAAATATGAAATCCAAAAGTGAATTATTCACATGTCTGTCACATAAAATGGACTTCGAGCACACATGCCTTTCAAAGTTAAAAGTTAGAACATCCAAACCATGAAGTATATGCAAAGCCAGCATTACATATGTACAAATCATGATCATTGGAAACTGGCAATAATCATTGTGGATAGGGTTGGCAGTTTCGGACCGAACCGATACGATTTCGGGAGGATACCCATCTCACTTTCCGCTGGACCGACATCTTTTATCTTTCGTCCAGAGTTTTGTGCCTCCTAGTATGGAGGATGATGACTCCCTCTTGCCAGGAGAAAGGCGTCGTCTCGAACGAGCCATATTGCTCAGGAGGGATAGCGTGCAAGGCACTTGTACATTCTCCTATCCGAGCTTTCCAGAGGGTTTCATTCGGCAGAGACAGTATCTTGATTAGAAGAGTCTGGACTTCTTCAGAGAGTTTGACAGCTTTACAGTCCGAGTGGGACCATCCTCACTAGTAGTCTGGCATTTATCTGGGCATCATAAGGCCGCAAATGTTACAGTAGATGGGATGTTTCCGGCTCCTTCTGGGGCCACTTTTGCACATGATAACTATGACCATGACTACTTATTGGAGAGGATATTGGCACATAAGGCTCCCAACTAGTAAGGGAAGTGAGATGTTATTCCTTCTCACTGTTACTGTCGAGGCGCGACGGAATAGCTATGGGGCATCTTGACTGTCTACAGGGCAGCACTTGATAGGGCCAGGATTCGCCATGTAGTAACTGCAGCATTATATTCCTATCCTTACCACACAGGATTACTTCAGGCATTGGCTGAGAGGTTCAACCGACACTAGAATACATTTGTCACTGCAGAGGGGGAGACTTCACTGGACCTGTGGACTTTTCACAGGATCTCTGGCCTGCTAGTTTGTAGACAGTCCTATGAGGAACTGTCCTTAGATGATCTGCATCTCAGTGCTTCAGATGGAGCCGGTCAGTACCTTTCCTTATTACTTCAGGTATCTGATGAAGACATGGAGGGACCTAGCCCTAGTGGGAAAAGAGAAGGCTACACGCACACCGAGAGTGACACTGAATGCCTGGGTGATGCACTTTTACAGCGGCCCGTACTATTTTTATGAAGAGTTTGCTTCCTCTGGCATGACTTGGGAGCAGTGCAGGGAAGTTATATTGAAGTTTGCTTCACATCCGCGCCACTTGTCTGCTCCAGCACAGGGGTGGAACTCGAGGGGGCTACCATCACTGACATACTTGGCAACTTACTTGACCTACTGGTTGGCCAGTTTTGTGATCTCTCATGGAGAGGAGGGAGTTCTTCGGGCAGAGGTGATTTACTCGACTTGTCTGATGGCTTGTGGGCGCAAAGTTGCTATTGCCCCGGTTGCATTGGCGAATATCTACCATTATTTTGGAGCTTTGACTTCACATTCTTCGCCCAGGGATAAGGGCATTTTGATGCCCACCCATTACTTGAGCGCGTGGGCTGGTTTGCTTTTGCCAGAGCTTTCTCAACGGACACCGATTGACAACGCAGCTGCTCTACTCATCTTTGCTTTTGCTGGTCACCCGGACCAGGATGTTGTTTTGCAACTAGCCAGTGTCCGCCGTGCTTTGTCCTTCCTCCACACTGGGAGGGACGAGAGTCTGGACTTCTGATCACAACTCCCATCTATATCGCCCCTATTTAGAGCGGCAGGGGGATTCAGTTACCTGTAGGTTGTCCTCGTGGGCTTTGCCTTCCTCCCACTCACTAGCCGAGTGGGTTGTTTGTATACGGCATGGTGTTCTAGTTTAGCGTCGTTCCAGCACAACAGTTCTCGAGCTATACTATCCACATCGGTTTGCCCTGAATTTTGAGTATGATCAAGCTATCCCTCCAAATGTAGACTTCCCTCTGGCTCTTCGACAATACAGACAGAGAGATGTTCATCAAGTTGCAGCTGCTTGGCAGACCTTCCTCTTTCGTGACGTAAAGGAGGACTATCCGATTCCAGCACAAACACGCAAGGGTCATTTCGACATACATTATGCGTGTTGGTGGTTTAAAGTTAGCAATGTATTCAGACAACACGGCGATGCCATCCGGACTGCCGAGGAGAGATGCCTGAGGAGGGAGGACCTGCCTCCCTTGTTTCTTGACCCAGGCTTCATCAGGTCCCACTTCTCCGAAGCTACTCGAGCCATCAGGGAGATAGAGATCCATTGGAGGGAGGAGGGACCCCCTATTCCCATTGACAGGAGTCAGTATGTTGGGCCTCTGAAGCCCTTGAGGAGCACACTTGGAGCAGCCTCGACTTTGGGGTCTTCCCGCCAGAGGGCGGCCCCTGGGCCTTCAATGACTTACTCTTGGTGGGAGGATTTGAAGGCCTCTTATGGTCAGAAGAATAAGTTCCAGTTAATGCAGCCAGTCCCTAAGGGGGCGTTTGCAGGCAGTGCTTTCACAAAGTGGAGGGCCCATGTAATTAATGCAGTGGGCTACATTGGTCCAGTGGAGTATATTTCAGATTTAGAGGTGGTTGTCACTCCCAATGCCATCATGGACATTGTGAATAAGGTGGCTCGGGCTCTTCGATTGAAATCTGAGCAGATCTTCTTGAAGCCCGAGAGAGCCATAGGATATGCTTGATTGCTTAGCTCCACCTTGTTTCTATTATTTATTTCCTGTTCTACAGTTTGAGATGCTCATCGCATGCAATCCCTTATTGTTTGCAGACCATGCTAGTGGCCAGGAGACGGTGTTTTCCGGCGAGAGACCTCTCTAGGTGCGGCCCCCACCGGGGTCAATGCTCTTGAAAAAAGGCCCCGAGCTGAAAGCCAAGAGGATAACAAACGGCCTTCTACCCGTCCTCATTCTGGGGAAGAATCTCTCGCTCGAGCGGATGTCTCTAGTAAGTGAAAGAAACTTTCATTTCAAATCAGAATTGTAACATGTTTATGTTGTGTCCCTGTGGTTTTGATGATGTCAACTAGGTTCTGATGATGTCAATTATTATGTCTCATTATATATATAACCTTGATGCATTTATTAATGATCTCATCATATATATATATAAGTATGAATTATGTCAGAACAAGTTCTGAAAATGACTCAAAAAGTCATGAAAAGACAGCCACTACTGTTAAGCTGAAGTGACAACAGGTCAACGCTACTGTTCCATTGTGAGTCAACAATTGCATTAAAAGGTCGGTGCATATACCTTCTCTTTGTCAGGTAAGGTCGATGCTCATTTCAGTATGAAGCATATAGGTCGGTGCATATACCTTCTCTTTGTCGGGTAAGGTCGATGCACATTTCAGTCTGAAGCATATAGGTCGGTGCATATACCTTCTCTTTATCAGGTAAGGTCGATGCACATTTCAGTCTGAAGCATATAGGTCGGTGCATATACATTCTCCTTATCAGGTAAGGTCAATGCACATTTTAGTCCGATGCATATCAAGGTCGAGGCACATTCATCCTGTTGCATAGTCTAGAAGATCGACGCACACATGCATCTTTAGTCTAAAGGGTCGATGCACATTCGACTTTGTGCTCTATAAGGTCGATGCATCTTCCACTTCGTTGGACTATCAGGTCGATGCACCTTTTGCACGTTGTTTACAGTATGGACTATTAGGTCAGTGCAGGTTTGCATATAAGTCTTTCAGGTTGATGCACATATAGAAGTCATGCACTTTAAGGTCGATGCACATTTCCACATAAGCTCTGAAGGTCGGTGCACATTCATTTTATAGTTTATCAGGTCAGTGCATACATTTAGTCCAGTACTGATAGGTCGATGCATCCTTGAACCGTGTTGCAACATAGGTCGGTGCATGTCATGGAAAGGTCGATGCTAGTGAGCTAGCGACTGCAGCGGACTCGATCAAACACTTGAAGGGCAGAGAGCATCAAACACTTAAGTGATCACGTGATCCCTGAATTGAGTTAAACAGATACGTAATCCAAGGCAAGAACGATCAAGCCACGTGGATCAACTCTTCATCAGCTCCTGACACGTGGACCTTCGAAGTGCACTTTCTGGAAGAAATTATTGAGCGGGAATGTGTTCTCCACGCGCCTAAAATCAAGAGCTCGTGGGTCCACAGGACTCGCCTCTAGAAAAGGCGATCGAGCGCTCATATAGAGAACAACGCAGAGTTAGAGTGCGGAGAGCAGATCAGAAGTAGAGAAGAGAGCAAGAGAGATCCAGAAATTTGAGAGAAAAGAATTAGAGTTAGAGTGCTGAGAGAGAGAGAGAGAGTTCGCGGAAGGAAGAAGAAGGAGAAGGAGGAAAATAGAGTATCGGAAGATTAGAAGAAGTCTGAGGGAAAAGAGAGAGTGAGCAGAGAAAGAGAAAGAGAGTGAGCAAGAGAGAATAGAGAGGAAGAGTGAGCTTGAGAATCTGCGTCTTCATCAGTTCTTGGATCAGATCCAGAACTGTTTTGCTCCTGCGTAAAATATATCTTTTCGTGTTTTTCTTTTCGGTTTCGTTCTTTGTTTTCTCACCATTTCAAGCAAGTTGTGTGCCAGCGTTTGCAGAGGATCGGTTCCTTTAGACAGCAAACTGTGTTGCTCAGCGGTGTAGCAAGCTGTAATGCTCAGCGGAAGCAAGCTGTGTTGCTCAGTGGTGTAAGCAAGCTGTGATGCTCAGCGGTTCAAGCTGTGAGTCAGCAGAAGTCTCACTCAGATTTGAGTGGGGGATGGACGTAGGTTTGTGGTAGCAGACCGAACCATCTAAAATTCTCTGTCTGTGGGTTGCTTGCTCTGTTGATTCACGGTAGATGTATGCTTAGGCTCGTTACATTTGCATCTGGTTAGCCTACATTATTCTGAGCATGCTGAGTGTTAATCTGAACAGAGATCGCACTTTTAATTCTGTTCAGCTTACTGATTAGTGTGGAATCCTTTTGCACACCGTGTTTGATATCTGTTTTTAAGAGATCAGTTTCTTGAGTAAGTGAGCTTCGTTGTCTCATTAGATTACATTGAGTGTAGTTAAAAGTTTAATTCCGCAATAGTTCTTTTAACGAAAATCCATTCACCCCCCCTCTGGATTCGTGCCTTGCACCCCAACAATTGGTATCAGAGCGGTCTCTGATTCATCAGATCCAACGATCTGCAGAGGATCCTGCTATCTTCTTAGTGCATTTGCTTTTATAGACTGCTGGTGTCTAGTGCTTCATTAGCTTTAGATTATTGTGTTGGATTGCTGTTTTAGATTGATCTTAATGGCTCATCGTTCCGTATTCGATGGTTCAAATTTCTATGAATGGCTAGGCAGCCTATGTGTTTATATGAATTCCATTGATCCTAAACTATGGAATCTTGTCTCTAACGACCCACATAAACTACCTCATGATCAGACCAAGTGGTCTAATGAGGACAGATTGAAGGATCGCGAAAATGCTATGGTTCTAAATATCTTAATGACTGCAGTTGATACTGACATATTTCCTTTTGTTTTCAGGTGTATTTCTGGAAAGGAAATCTTTGATAAAGTGACTGCTACTCATGGAGAGCAAGAAGAACACTGCATGATGGTCAACCGGAGTGATCACAGCAGTGATCAAATGAATGAGATAGCATCTCAGGTAAGTTCTGGATCTGAAGAGATTTCATTTGATGAACTGTTGAGTTTGTATGAAGAACTATCTGATAGACATAAGCAAATGAAATCTGAAAATAAAAAATTGAAAAAGAA
Source organism: Amorphophallus konjac (assembly GCA_022559845.1). Classification (NCBI taxonomy): domain Eukaryota; kingdom Viridiplantae; phylum Streptophyta; class Magnoliopsida; order Alismatales; family Araceae; genus Amorphophallus; species Amorphophallus konjac. Next base: position 29,101,857 of record CM040120.1, read on the forward strand.
AATTGATCAGAATAGTTTAAATTCATCTTGTGAAAATTGCTTGAAACTGAAACAATCTCATGATATCTGCTTGTCTGATGTCCATATGTACAAGAAACAAATTGGTTTATTGAAAGATGAAAACCAAGGACTTATATCTAAAATTTCTAAAATGGAAGACAAGCTGAAGTCATTAAATGATGATCATGTTTTAATAAATGAACTTGTTCAAAATGAAAAATTGATGGAAGAAATGGTGAAATTGAAGGAGCTAAACACCGTCATGCCTGACAGATTGCTTGATCTTGAGAAAGAAAAGTCAGTGACTTCTTCACTAGAAAAAGAAATTGAAAAATACAAAAATGAAAATGAAGCTCTAAAAGAAAATTGGCTGACTATGAAAAGGAGAAAGCTAATTCAGACATCCTCAGTATATCCTTAGAAAATAAAATCACAGAGATGAATAAATCTTCATCCAAATCTGTTAAGGACAAAGGCAAAATGAAAATGTCCTTGGAAGATGATGTGAGTGAACAAAGAAAGGGGATAGGTCACATCTCTGGGATTAAAAAGGTTATGAGGAACCAGCTATATACCACCTTCGTTCGAAGCACAGAAGCAGTTGGAACCTCTCGTCAATTACCAAAGAAATCTGCTGGAGCCAAAACTCAAAAAGAAAATAAAAATCAGAAAACACTGAAAAAGAAAAGAAACAACCTGCATGCTGAAAATTTAAATGTCAAAAATCATGTTCATGAATCCAATAATGTTTCATGTCATTACTATGGTAAGCATAGTCACTTCATAGACAATTGTTTTATGTTGAAAAAGGATGATAGGTTATATCCTAAAAATTCTCAGGCTAGGAAATCCCCTGTTGCTCAAGAAAGAGCATTGTATGCTTTTATTGTGAGAAATCTGGGCATTTGATGCATGCTTGTAAATTAATGAAAAATGATGATTTGAGTGTTGGTAGAAAACATGATAAGAAATTTTCTTCTATTCAAAATAGGAAGGTATGCTGTTATTGCTGTGGCAAAATGGGCCACATTACTGCTCACTGTTGACATGCTCAGGGAAGAAAATCTAATTCTAAACATGTAAATTTCCCTGTCAACAAAAAGGCTTCCGGTAGAAATGAATTTATTTTTAAAAGAAAATCCATTGCATGTTTTGAAAGTGGAAAGCATGGCCATACAATCAAGAATTGTTGGCATGTAAAAGAAAAAAAAAACTCTCATCATAACAACATTGGATATTCACAGAAATTGAAAAATCGTGTTTATCTGAAACCTGTGAAAAAGTCAGGCTCATGTTATTACTGTGGTCAATTTGGGCATAACATTTTAAATTGCTTCATGTTGAAATTTGATGATATTAATGCCCTAAAATCTTGGAGAACTTCTGACAGAGGAGTTACTGACCATGGAGGACCCAAGAACTCTTGGGTACCTCAATATGCAAAATGAGGTTCTGTGTTTGTAGGAGTGCCTTGGGGCTGAGAAATAAAAGGGGTAATAAACCAAGGCACCTAAGTATGATAAAAGCCCCATTCATGCTTTAACTGGTTTGATCACGTGAGTTTTCAATAATCTTTTTCAGATAACTGTACATCATGCTTAATTTGTTAGTTAAAATACTCATGCATATATATCGCACTTGCATTTGACAGTTACATTGCTGTGTCTCATGCATATATTAGACTGAGAATGAATTGAATGTCATATTCTGAAAATCTGAACTGTATGTGTTTGATTCTTGCATATGTCAACTGTATTTGTTTGACATTTGTATATATCTAAAATGCACATCTTTCATAGTCACTGAATATCGGTTGCATATATCTTTCATCTGCATACATGTATGTTGATAAACTGTCAACAAAAATTGAGATGCATATAGGACTGCATTTGTAATACATTGTCTTGCATGACCTCTATGGTATATAAATGGTGAGTTACTAAAGGGCAGATACAATCTGTCTGGAAGTTCTTACTATGTGTGAGGTGGTCTTTAGACCAAATCCTCTGTCTGGTATCATAGGTCAACATTGCACATAGAGCGGTCTAGACTTTCATGAGCATAATGTATTAAAATCCCTACACAATTTTCATTGTGTTTGCTGCATTCAGAGAAGTCATACAATGCATATAAATAGGGGGAGTCAATAAAGTAATTTTGTGTCTCATGCATATGCATATGTGCTTAATGGTACCAATTAACTCCCTACAAGGTCTTCATGTCATATTTGATATCTGAAGTGTTTTCAAAAGCTCCATTTCATTAATTAGTAAGAAGCATCTCTGTGTTCTCATGCATACATAGATTTCAAAAATGTTTGTATGCCATACATGTTGAAAATTCAAAAAGATTGCATGTCATATTCATATTCATTGTTTGTATCGTTAAATGTCATCTCCTAATTCTGACATATCTTGCTTGATAGCACATGCATATCATTCATGCTAATGGAAAATCCAAAAGATCATGTGTAAAATAAGCATATAGCAAGGGGGAGCATATAACAAGATTTTGAACTGCATGGCTATATATCTGTTCTATGTTTCCATCACTGCCTAGTTCGGTCGACCAAAGTTGCTCATCTCGGTCAACTGAAATCTTCACTGACTAGCCATCGCCTTGCTCATCCTATCACCTCTGCTTTCCCAGTATTCTACACTGTCAGCTGGTGTCACCTGCCTCCATCTGCTCTATATCCACTTGTGCTCAACACTCTCATGATTATTGAAATCAACTGTGTGTTACTCCTAAAGTTGCTGAGGGGAGTCTGTTGTCTTAAATCCATTTTGAGAATGAAACCTGCTCCTACATGCATGAACTTCAAGTGTTTATCACATATAATGCATGTTCGTGTTGTTGCTTCTATTGATAATTGGTTGCTCTCAAAACTCTTTGACCTGAGAATTGAGAAGATTTCAATCTGTGTATTTTGATCATAAATCTGGAAACTTTGTCAATAAGGAATCTTCTATTATACAGGATTATGAATGTCTAAAAGAATCAAATTGGTTTAAGCATAATGTATTCATTGCGTTTGGATATGAATATCTTGAAAATATCTAAATCATTTTTTAATAAACCTTAACCAGCTGTTTCATGTAATATCATGTAAAATCTTCTGAATTCTGAAAACATTGAAATCATGACTTTCTTCGGTTGAGATACATGTAGTAAGTATTGACTTTAAACATCTGATTTTTCTGAAATGTCTAAGGGTCAAAAGCTGTCAGAGTAATGACTTTGGTCACTGAGAAACCATGTCCAAAAGACTGTGTCATGAAGTGTCATAGTTAACTCTGCTAAAAAATGATTGAAAAACTAGGTACAACAATGGCTTGCACACTGAGAAATACATCTCACTCATCAAAGAAATGAGTTGAGGTATGTCATGAGGTGTCAATGCTAACTCTGTTCAATATGAGGCATGACTGTCAGTCACACCAAGTGCTTAGGGATATTGGCCTCTAAACAACGTATATCCTCTAGTTACAAGGTGTGTACTAAACTAGATTGCTCCTAAAATTCTTAGCATGAAAATTGATTGTTGAACAAATGAAATATCTGAAAATTGTTGCAAAAGATAAATTGCTGCAACCCTAGACATAATCAAATGGTTTCATGATTGTTTAACCTCAATACTACTTCGTGTAATTCTTAAAGGAGTCATTGAACTTTGAGAGAGTAAGATGAAGGAAGGTTAAACAAGACTGTTAATATGAGGGCTTGGTTCAGTCATATTAAGATTTGATTTCAGATATAAGTATAGAACTTTATTGACAAACTGTGTATACATCATATTTAAACCATGAGGTTCAATAAAGATTCATAAGCCCTTATAATGGAAGATTCTGAAACATGTCATTCTCAGTTTTATGAAATTGGTGTCTCATTGAAGATCTTCTTCACTGTAATTCAATTCAATATCAATTTCTACTAATTCAACATCAGTTTCTGCTCACTGTTCTTGATGCAATCCGTCATGATCTGAACTCATCTTTGATTGTTCATGTGATTTTGTTGATACCTTCATTGAACCTGTGTATGTTTAAATCTGTATGTCTGATGATTTACTTCCATTCCAATCCCTCTGTCCAGTCAAAGAGGAAGAATTGCTTCATTAGCATCTTATTAGTCAGCTTGATCTGCTTAAACTTGATTGTCCCTATGGTTTGCTGATATATTGTCATTCCACTCCTTCTGTTTTGTCAAAGGGGGAGATTATCTGTTCAGGGGGAGTATAGTTGAAAGAGAATCTTTGTGCATAATTGAAACAAGGGGGAGAATCATTTAGAGTGCACCTCACTTGTCTTTGTGTGGGATTATCTTTCACTTCAATACCTCCTCTCTGTCCAAGAAATAGTCTGCTTGTTCAGCTTACTGTTCCTTCCTTTTTGATGTTGTCAAAGGGGGAGAATATGTGAGTCATTATTAATTCTGTCAGAGGCTGTGTTGCATGCTCTTCTATGGGGAGAATATGTGAGTCTTTAGTAATTCTGTCTTCTGTCAGAAGCTCTGCTGCATGACTGACACTTTGATCATCATGATGAATTTATTGTAAATGACTCATAATATTGCCATCATCAAAAAGGGGGAGATTGTTGTGTCCCTGTGATTTTGATGATGTCAACTAGGTTTTGATGATGTCAATTATTATGTCTCATTATATATATAACCTTGATGATATAACCTTGATACATTTATTAATGATCTCATCATATATATATAGAAGTATGAATTATGTCAGAACAGGTTCTGAAGATGACTCAAAAAATCATGAAAAGACAGCCACTACTGTTAAGCTGAAGTGACAACAGGTCAACGCTACTGTTCCATTGTGAGTCAGCAATTGCATTAAAAGGTCGGTGCATATACCTTCTCTTTGTCAGGTAAGGTCGATGCACATTTCAGTCTGAAGCATATAGGTCGGTGCATATACATTATCCTTATCAGGTAAGGTCGATGCACATTTTAGTCCGATGCATATCAAGGTCGAGGCACATTCATCCTGTTGCATAGTCTAGAAGATCGACGCACACATGCATCTTTAGTCTAAAGGGTCGATGCACATTGGACTTTGTGCTCTATAAGGTCGAGGCACATTCATCCTGTTGCATAGTCTAGAAGATCGACGCACACATGCATCTTTAGTCTTAAGGGTCGATGCACATTGGACTTTGTGCTCTATAAGGTCGATGCATCTTCCACTTCGTTGGACTATTAGGTCGATGCACCTTTTGCACGTTGTTTACAGTATGGACTATTAAGTCAGTGCAGGTTTGCATATAAGTCTTTCAGGTTGATGCACATATAGAAGTCATGCACTTTAAGGTCGATGCACATTTCCACATAAGCTCTGAAGGTCGGTGCACATTCATTTTATAGTTTATCAGGTCGATGCATACATTTAGTCCAGTACTGATAGGTCGATGCATCCTTGAACCGTGTTTCAGCATAGATCGGTGCATGTCATGGAAAGGACGATGCTAGTGAGCTAGCGACTACAGCGGACTCGATCAAACACTTGAAGGGCAGAGAGCATCAAACACTTAAGTGATCACGTGATCCCTGAATTGAGTTAAACAGATACGTAATCCAAGGCAAGAACGATCAAGCCACGTGGATCAACTCTTCATCAGCTCCTGACACGTGGACCTTCGAAGTGCACTTTCTGGATGAAATTATTGAGCGGGAATGTGTTCTCCACGCGCCTAAAATCAAGAGCTCGTGGGTCCACAGGACTCGCCTCTAGAAAAGGCGATCGAGCGCTCATATAGAGAACAACACAGAGTTAGAGTACGGAGAGCAGATCAGAAGCAGAGAAGAGAGCAGGAGAGATCCAGAAATTTGAGAGAAAAGAATTAGAGTTAGAGTGCTGAGAGAGAGAGAGTTCGCTGAAGGAAGAAGAAGGAGAAAGAGAAAAATAGAGTATCAGAAGATTAGAAGAAGTCTGAGGGAAAAGAGAGAGTGAGCAGAGAAAGAGAAAGAGAGTGAGCAAGAGAGAATAGAGAGGAAGAGTGAGCTTGAGAATATGCGTCTTCATCAGTTCTTGGATCAGATCCAGAACTGTTTTGCTCCTACGTGAGCTATATCTTTTCGTGTTTTTCTTTTCGGTTTCGTTCTTTGTTTTCCCACCATTTTAAGCAAGCTGTGTGTCAGCGTTTGCAGAGGATCGGTTCCTCTGGACAGCAAGCTGTGTTGCTCAGCGGTGTAGCAAGTTGTAATGCTCAGCGGAAGCAAGCTGTGTTGCTCAGCGGTGTAAGCAAGGTGTGATGCTCAGTGGTTCAAGCTGTCAGTCAGCAGAAGCCTCACTCAGGTTTGAGTGGGGGATGGACGTAGGACTGTGGTAGCAAACCGAACCATCTAAAATTCTCTGTGTCTGTAGGTTGCTTGCTTTGTTGATTCACGGTAGATGTATGCTTAGGCTCGTTACATTTGCATCTGGTTAGCCTACATTATTCTGAGCATGTTGAGTGTTAATCTGAACAGAGATCGCACTTTTAATTCTGTTCAGCTTACTGATTAGTGTGGAATCCTTTTGCACACCGTGTGTTTGATATCTGTTTTTAAGAGATCAGTTTCTTGAGTAAGTGAGTTCCGTTGTCTCATTAGATTACATTGAGTGTAGTTAAAAGGTTAATTCCGCAATAGTTCTTTTAACGGAAATCCATTCACCCCCCCTCTGGATTCGTGCCTTGCACCCCAACAGTTTACACAGTGTTATAACATGACCCCCTTTTTTTTCCTTCTGGGTGTAGCTCCTCCTGAGGTTCGGGCTGCCATAAGTTTTTCTCCCTGTTCGAGGAATGCTTTTACAGAGGCGGGATTAGATTTCGATGAGTCCATCCCCGATGTTAGCTTGGACATAGAGGGGTTGGATCCTTCTGCCGATGACTATACACCGGTGACTACCGCCTCTCCTACGCTTGATGTAGAAGGGGCCCCTACTGTCCAGGTTTCAGGTAAGAATTTCTTACGTCCATCCCCCTTTCTTCTGCTTTAGTGCTTGGGAGATGGTATATATGTTGGCTAATATAATATTGCCTGTTGCAGGGGATCCTGGGGTCCAGCCCACTCTCCCCGTTGTCGAGGAAGGGGTTGAGTCCTCTTCCAGCAAGGAGGATTCTTCATCCTCTGGGTCTTCGAGCGGGGGAAGCTCCAGCACTTCGCCGAGTACAGGGGCTTCTAATACTTCTTCCAGCGAAGGATCCTCTTCCTCCTCATCGAGTTCTTTCGAGGATGGAGAGATAAAGATGACCCTGGGTAATTTTAGGAGTCTATCATCCTCATATTTTGTTATGACTCCTTTACTTATCTTGTTGCTCATTATGCGGCTGCCAAGTCGGCCTCCTCCCTGGACGAGCTTTCGAGACTCATTGAATCCGGGCCACTTGTAGATTTGCCAGATTATGATGGAGACCTGAGAGCTCTGGAGCTTGGGACAATAACTGATAAGGATCACCTAGAACCAGGGGCACCTGATGGGGCAGCACCACCCTTGGCCTTGGGACTATTGACAGGTATTGCCAGCCTCATAGAGTCCAGCGGGGTACAGACTTCAGGTATGAACCATCTATTTTGCATATTTTCCCTTATGCATGCTCATCATATTAAGAGAATTTTGATATTATACTGCGCCCCTGATTTGGACAGCTGTCGATCAAGCGAAGGCAAGGCCTCTCTCACCGCCTGGAAGGATTGACATGGCGGAAGGGTCACCACGGGCACCTTTAGAGGAGTGGGGCAATGCTGACCATGTGGCTGCCCCTACTGAGTCTTCAGCTCCAGGTAATCTTTTAACATAAGCCCATATCATTTGTTGGATGAGTCTTCCTTTCTCTGTGACATTAACCATCACTCTGCACATTGATTCCTTTTTTAGCCATCCCCCCTCATGCGGAGTCAGCAACAGAGGCCAACGTCGCCATAGTTGAGGAGAATGCCATTGTAGAGATTGGTATGCCCTTATCACCCCAAAGCCCTCATCTCTGTTGTGGGTGCAAATGAAATATTACGATCTTTATGTCTCATTTCACTTGCATAGAGCTCGGCAGTAGCTGTACCACCTGCAGAGCTGGAGTCAACCCTTGTTGACATTTCTCCTCCAATCTTGGAGGAGGAGCCTCCTTCCACAGCTGACCCGATGTGTAGAATTGTCTCCAGTAAGGCCATTATGACTTGTACTTTAGAGTTCTGTACATGCTGATTTTATTGTGATAGCATACTCACCATCTCCCGCCTTTCTTTCTTTGATTTCAGGCTCGACAGAGGTGGCCCCAGAGGTGCCCCAGCACTTTCCCGCTCTTGGGTTAGAGTAGCCAGACGGACCTCAGCTTGGTATAGACTTGGTGGATGCTGACATCAACACCCGACTCATTCAAAATCTTCGATCGCTGCTCGAGATCGATCCCCTCCCGACTATTGAGGTTATGAGGGGTCACTTAGAATGCTGCACCAGAGGCTACCATGTATTCGGTCTCCCTCGGGATGCCTGGATGGCTGAGGTTGCAGCCCTATGGGAGGAGTTCGCCGACCTTCACGCTATTCTGGAGCGGAGACAGAGGACCCAGATGCAGATCCGACAGGAGGAGGAGCAGCTCTACAGACTTCAGACAGCTCAGGCGGAGGTCGAGGCTCAAGCTGTGGCCGTTCGGGAGTGTGGCCGGACAGTCTCCCTGCAGGTGGAGGAGCTGCAGAGGGAGATGCAGGCTCTTTTGCAGCAAACACAAGAGGCTAAGGAGGAGTGTAGTCGCCTGCAAGCTGAGGCAAAGACTCTCCGCTGTAGGTTTGAGGGGCTCCAGGAGGAGGTTCTTCAGAGTGAGACTCGCCTTGCTAACCTGAGGAGGAGCGAGTGTGGTGCTTGATAGGCCTTGCCGCCTTTTTGTACTTGTGCACAGGGCTTTTGTACTTCGCCCATTCTTATCTTAGTTACCCCGAGGACTTGTCTCAGGCTCTCTTTTTTTTTGATGATGTTAATGAATAAAGGACAGAGTTCAACAGCTTTTGCTTCCATCCTCTTGCATGTATGCTCTTTTTCTTCCTTTTTTTTGTCACTTTACCAGCCCTACCGTCCTTTCAAGTTTTTGCCAGGACTAGCCCCCTTTAACTTTTTCCAGTGGGCCCTTGCGTGTTTTCACACTGAGGGATACCCATTTTTACTTAAGGCGCCCTCGCGGGTTTTCACCTTAGCCGGGTTAAAACATTTTTGCCCTTGATTGCTCCTCTAATGAGAACAACCAAGTCTGCTGGGGCACCAATATTTTTAAGCCCCATTTTTTTTTTACCTATGATGCCAAGAGACAAAGGGGGTTGACATCCTGAGAGGGACATGCGAGCCGAACCTGGTGGCACAAACGGGTGGATTTGACCATTCTAGTGGGACATGGTTAGTCAAATCCAAAAGCCGATTGGGCTGACAGCCCGGGAAGGGCATGCGCAGGCCAAGCCTGATTGGGACAGCAAATAAGTAGGTTTAACAGTTCGAAAGGGACATGTGGGTTGAACCTGGAAGCCGATAGGTGAGATGAGTTGGCAACACGAAAGGGTGTGCATAGACCAAGCCCGGTAGAATGAAAGAATGGATTTGACAGCCCACGTGGGACATATGGATCAAATCCGAAGGCCGATAGGGCTGGCAACCCAAAAGGGGCATGCATAGACCAAGCTCGGTGAGACAAAAAAATGGGTCTGACAACCCTAGCTGGACGTGAAAGTCAAACCCAAAAGTCGAGAAGCGAGATGGGTTGACAGCCCGAAAGGAGCATGCACAGATCAAACCCAAAAGAAGGAAAGGATGGATTTGACAGCCCTAATGGGACGCGAAAGTCAAACCCGAAAGCCGATAGGCAAGATGGGTCGGCAGCCAAGAGGGGAATACATAGGCCAAACCCAAAAGATGAACGAGTGGATTTGACAGCCCTAGTGAGACGTAAGAGTCAAACCCGAAAGCCGATAGGCAAGATGAGTTCATGGTTGGTAGTATCGGCCGAAACGTATCGGTTTCGGCCGGTACCAAAACGAAACCGGACCTGCTCACTGTAGCAGGTCTGATACTTTAGAAAAAATAAAATTTAATGGTTTCGAACGAAACCGTATCGGTTTTGCCCGAAACTCACCCGTTTCGGTCCGAAACAGGACGGTTTCGGCCGAAACCGGACTTGCTCAATGAATTTTTTGGCCTTTTTGAATGTTTTGAACCGGTTTCGGCCGAAACCGAAACCGGTACGTTTCGGTTTTAGTCTTGACAAAAACCGGTACCGAAACCAGAACTACCATCCTTGGATGGGTTGGCAACCCGAAAGGGACATGCATAGGCCAGACCCAGAAGATGAACGAGTGGATTTGACAGCCCTAGTGGGATGTGAGAGTCAAACCCGAAAGCCGAAAGGTAAGATGGGTTGGCAACCCGAAAGAGACATGCATAGGCCAAACCCGGTTGGGACGATAAGTAAGCGGATTTAACAGTCCGAAAGAAATGACTTAAACCCGGAAGCCGACAGGGGAGATGGGTAGGCAGCTCGAAAGAGACATGCATAGGCCGAGCCCGATGGGACTGGAAGGACGGATTGGATATCCCGGAGAGACACCGGAGCCAAACTCGGGAAGTCCAAAATATGGGTGGAGCTAACATGCCGAGAGACGTATGAGTCAACTCTAGGAAAGGAATGGATAGATTCGACAGTCCGAAGGGACATAAGAGTCAAATCTGGAATTGAAAATGTAAGCGAGGTTAACTAGCCAAAAGACATATGAATCAACCCTGCGAGAAAGAGAGGCAGATTTGACAGCCCGGATAGGGCAGATGAATCAAATCCAAAGGTTCAAAGTGCAGGCGATTCCGGTGGGACGGAGTATGACAACGTTGGGGTTACAGCCATGGCGTCCCAATGGGACTAGATGTTGCATGGCAACGTTGGAACTATAGCCAAGGCATGAGTATAATGCACCTGCCATTATAGGGTGAAGTCACTGAATTGGAACCACCTGCAGAAACATGTTGCAAGAGGGTTTTTTTTTCACATTACCAGCCTCACCCCCTTTCAGGTTTTCGCCGAGGTTGGCCCTCTTTAACTTTTTCCGGTGCGCCCTTAAGGGTTTTCACACAGAGGGGTTACCCATTTTTGCCTGAGGCGCCCTTACGGGTTTTCACCTCAGTCGAGTTTATGGCCTTTTTGCCCTTAGCCAACCCTTGAAGGGTGACTAAGTCCGCCGGGGCATCAATATTTTTAACCCCATTTTTTTTAACTTGAACCTTTGCTGAGAAGAAATGTGTCCTTAAAGGACTGTTGTAGGAGCTCATGCGGTGACGCATGGTAAAGCTTCATGTGCTTGCCATTAAGAGGAGGGAAAGGGTTGTTTCCCTTGTGGTCGACGACCGTATAGGCCCCTCCTTCATAGACTTTCTGGATGGCGTAAGGTCCACGCCAATTAGGCTGGAGTTTGCCCCTAAATCTTCCTACCAAGACGTCCTTTTCTTTGACCATGGCAAGATCGCCCTTTTTAATTGCCCTTTGCTTGACCAGCTTATCATAAGCATGTGTCATACGGGCCTGATACACTTGTAGATGTTTATAGGCTTTGAGCCTTTCACCTTCAAGGCTAGACAATTCCTCGAGCCTTCTTTCTATTTCAAATTGGTCTTGGCTTGGCAATCCAACGTGAACAGCAAAGCGATAGGACGCCAATTCACTTTCCACAGGGACCACGACTTCAACTCCGTAGACTAAGGAGAACGGGGAACAACCTGTAGGGGTTTTATATATAGTCCCGTAGGCCTATAGGATTTCGTGGATCTTCTAGCCCCAATCTCTTTTACGGCCACTCACTATTTTGGCCAGCAGTTTGCAAAGGGTTTTGTGGAAGGCCTCGGCCAACCCGTTGGCTTAGAATTATAGACCGACGACGTTCTCCAATCAATATGGAACTTGGATGCCATAGCATACACGGTCTTGTTCCTGAATGGTGTGCCGTTGTCCGAGATGATTCGACTGGGGGTGCTGAATCTATATATAATGTAGTGCCTCACGAACCGGGCGACTATTTCTCCTGTAACTTCTCGTAGCGGAATGGCTTCTGCCCATCTGGAGAAGTGATCAGTGGCGGCTAAGATAAACTTGTGACCTTGAAATGACGGCGGGAATAGTCCCACAATATCCATGCCCCACTCCGCAAACGGCCAAGTAGGCGCATTTGGATGGAGCGGATTAGGCGGCCTCCGAGGCAGTGGCTCGAATGCTTGGCATTGGTGACATGTACGAGCATACTGGTTGCAATCTTCGTACATGGTGGCCAATAAAACCCTTTGAGCTCAATGCTATTTTTCATCTTGACTCCTGCTTGATGGGCCTTGCACAATCCGGATTGGACCTCCTACATGACAGTTTTTGCTTCCTTAGATGAAAGGCACCATAGGAGAACCGATCGGTCTTTTTCATGGATGAGCCAAAAAAGTGAGCCGTCAATCAGTTGATAAGATGTTGCCCTGCGTAGCGGTTGCACCCTCTGAGCCCGATCGGGAGGAAGCCACCCATTCTTTATCTTTATAATCGGCTCACGCCAATCTTCTCCTTATGGAGCATTCTTCTCTTGAACGTTATTGACCTCGTAGACGGTTGTTTACACGCGCGGGGAGTCACGTCTATTTTTCCCTCGCGGCAGGGACGCACACTCGCCTTTTACGGAAGGCCGAGATAGGTCGACTTGGCATGCGGGAATTCCGGGGGTATAGAAAAGAAGGTGAAAAGAACGATATGAACGCACAAAAGGAATGGCGTATGGTTAATCGTTCTGGGAGACTGGAACAGGGATGGCTGGATGGAATGCGGGCGTGCCAGTCGATTTCTCGACAATCACCTGCGAAACCAAGTGTTTGATTGGGGATGTGCCACAAGGGCATGGCACGTGAGCACGAAATGTCGTGCACCACGTGGAGAGGAGGAGGTTCCGTTGGTACAAGTGCGCAGACGATTATGGGGATTCGTGTACTAGACGTCTTTCCCCACCGGCCGCAAGCAACCGATGTTTATTTTACATCGGATTGAATCCGAACACCTTTGTTTCTACTGCTGAAGAGAGAGTCAGGGACCCTGAGAGCCGCGACGTCGGGAGGGCTTAGTCCATGCAACAGTGACAGAACAACAGTAACACAACGGGGATAACTGGGGGCAGAGAGGCTGGTTCCAGTGTGGACACTAGAGGGGGTATGCATTCCGGATTTATGAGAACGAGGTATTGACTCAGACAGAGGAGCAGCGGACACTGGCTCGGCAGGGAGCAGGCAGGTTCTGGCTCAGGTATAGGGTCTATCCGGGTAGAGGGGTTAGGACCGAGCTGGGAGACAGATGACAGTCTGTTGGACGGCGTTGAGACTGGTAGCTGGCGAGGATGGGGATCAATTCCCGGACTGGATTACATCACTATATGCCATGAGAGGCGTTTATACGAGGTGTGTAAGCCCGATTACAAATGTGTGCAAGCCACGGGACAATTCCGTCGTTTATGACGGTCCCCGGGTCATTGTGTGGGTAGTTCTGCATTCGTACATAGTGTCCGTCAAAGGGCTTGTGACTCGACAGGATGTTTCCCGAGGGGCATCACAATGTATTCCGGATATGAGACAGTGTCGAGATCGGGGAAGTTGGGGTGCCGTGGGCACCGTCATGCTGGAGCGGTTGGACGGCATGAGTGTCGCCATGTCTAAAGCGACCAAGAGCTGTTGAGCTTGGAACCGCAAGGTGCCGTAAGCACCGTTGGGACTAGGGCAGTCGAGGCCGTAGGCATCACTTTGACTGCAGTAGTTGGGTGTCGTTGGCACGGCGATGATTGGAGCAATAGGGTGCCCCGAGCACCGCCGTGATTGGGGCGACCATGCACCGTTGGAACTGGGAGAGTTGGGTGTCGTTGGCACGGCAATGATTGGAGCAATGGGGTGCCCCGAGCACCGCCGTGATTGGGGCGACCATGCATCGTTGGAACTGGGAGAGTTGGGTGCCCTGGACACCGTTGCTGGAACGACCAGGTGCCATGAACACCGGTGAGACTGGAGAGCCTGAGCGCCGCTAGGGTTGAAGTAGCCGGGCGTCGCCGGGGCTGGGCAGTCGGGTGCCATGGGCACCGTTGTAGCTGGATTAACTGGACATTTGGGTGCCGTTGGCACGGTAGTGACCGGAGTAGCTGGGCGGTCGGGTGCCGCGGGGCACCGTTGAGACTGGAGTGGCTGGACAGTCGAGTGTCGAGGGCACCGTTGTAGTTGGAATAGCTGAGGGAGCTAGGCGCCAGGAGACCCTGGTGGTTCGGCGCTGGTGAGATTGGCAATCGGGTGCCGAGGGCACCGTTGTGGCTAAAGTAGCTGAGTAGTCGGGTGCCGCGGGCTCCGACTCGAAAATTGAAAGGAGGCCGAAGGAGGGCCTGGTGATTAACGCGGTGCTCCTTATGGGCGCATTCTTGAGGAACGCGGTAAAAGGAATGGTCGCGTTGTCAGAGCAACAACGGGATGCGGGGGTTGATTCCTTCCTTGCTCCAAGGCCGACCAAGGGGCAAGGGCCTCACACTTCCCTCTTCTTGTGTGTGACTGAAATAGCTGGTAGTCGGGTGTCGGGGCCACCGTTGTGACTGAGCGGTTGAGCGATCGGGTGGTGTGGGCCCCGTCGTGACTGGAGTAGCTGAGCAGTCGGGGTGTCGCGGACCCCGACTCGGAAATTGAGGGGAGGCCGAAGGAGGGCCTGGTGATTAACACGATGCACCTTATGGGTGCATTCTTGAGGAACGCGGTTAAAGGAATGGTCGCGTTATCAGAGCAGCAGCGAGATGCGGAGGTTGATTCCTTCCTTGCTCCAAGGCCGGCCAAGGGGCAAGGGCCTCACGTTTCCGTCTTCTTGTGCATGACTGGAGTAACTGGCAGTCGGGTGCCGGAGGCATCGTTGTGACTGAAGTCGTTGAGCGTCGTCGAGGCTAGAGTGGCTCGACGTCGTCTGGACTCGACAGTCGGGTGCCGAGGGCACCGTTGTGACTCGAGTGGCTGAGCGATCGGGTGCCGGGGGCACCAATGTGACTGGAGTAACTGGGCAGTTGGGTGCCAGGGGCACCGATGTGACAGAAGGAGATGGGCGCCGTGAGGCCTCGATGGTCGTGCTCGGGGTGCGTCTCGGACTGGCAGTCGGGTGCCGGGGGCACCGTTGTGACTGAAAGAGGTGGGCGCCGTGAGACCTCGACGGTCGGGCTCGGGGCCCGTTGACAGAGGCAGGGGCCTGACACTTCATCTTGCGTCGAGGCTCGTGAAGTATGCCCATTGTTCGGGTAACAACACTGAGGGCATGCTTATCGAGGTGGCACCACAGTGACGCATGATCATCGAGGCAAGGACCGGGCTGGGTGCCCCCATCAAGCAACATCCGGTAATGTGCGATTATCGAGGCAGAGGCCGGGCAAGGTGCTTTCATCAAGCAGCATCCGATGGTGCACGAATATCGAGGCAGATCCCATGTGCTTCCATCAAGCAGTGTCAGGGTCATGCACGAATATTGAGGCGGAGCTCGGGCAAGGTGCCTTTATCGAGTTGCATCTAGGGCCGTGCACGAATATCGAGGCAAGGCCCGGGCAGTGGGCTTTCGTCAATCAACGTCCGGGGTTATGCGCGATTATCGAGATAGGGCCCAACAGAGTGCTTTCATCAAGTAAGATCTGGGGCCGTGCACAATTATCGAGGTAGGGCTTGGGCAAAGTGCTTTCGTCAAGCAGCGTCCGAAGTCGTGCACGAATATCGAGACAGGGCCCAGCAGGGTGCTTTCATCAAGCAAGATCTGGGTCGTGCACGATTATTCTCCGACATCTAGAGTGCGTTCATCATAGCAAGGGGGCCGCCTTTAGGAGGTTTGTGTTTGGACTAGACGCCGTATGAGGGACAATCATGTGACATGCCCTCGGCGTGAGCCTAGCAAACACAAAACTAGCCAACCAAAGCCTTCATGCGTCGTTCGTAGTCCCGGGGGTGAGCTCCATGCATCTTATGGCCCTTGGGCACCCTAGGGGGGTATTTATAGAGGTAGGAGAGGGGTTTAGGTGGACCAAGTTGAGGGGGTCAACTTGGTCCGTCTAAAGAGGGGGTTTAGGTGGGGTTGACCGGACATTTTTACAGTTGACTGGGCTTCTGATGAATGCGGTCGCCAAGGCGACCGCGTTCTCAGTGACACGTGGGGTTTAGGCGGAGTTGACCGGGGGTTTGACCCCGCAAGAACGCGGTCGCCTTGGCGACCGCGTTCAAGAACGGGCAGTCTGGTCCACGTAAAGGGTGTTTACGCGGGTTGGAAGGGTTGGGGGCTTCCTGGTCTGAGTAAACCTCCCCCCCTAAGGGGTTCGGATGGACCGGAATGGCTGGGATTGACCTAGAAGAGAGGGAAAGGTCATGTAGGGCCTATTGGGGGTTAAGACGAGCTGGAGCACAGAGTTTTAATGAGCTATAGTTGAGTGAGTCTGGGATTTATGTGGGTTGGAATGATTGGCTGGGTTCAAGAGTTTGAGTTGGTTGGGTGAGCTGGGGCTTACGAGGGCCAGGTGGACTGGGTGAAGAGATAACTCACTTGAATCTGGCCCCGGGTCGGCCGAACTCAGTGTTCGCCCGTGCTGCGTCTTGAACACGGTGAACCCAGGTGTGATGTGACTTGCTAGATTCGCCGATATCAAGCCGCTTGCAAGAGGTGTGTCGGAAGTTGTTCAGAGTGCCGCTCGATACGGCAGGTTGTCCCGAACCTTGGATCCGACTCGGTTATCGGGAAACTGGCTGGTGTAGTGCCCTGTGCTCGGGGGCGATCCCCGGTTGTTATGTTGTGCCGCTTGACCCGGCGACACATCTCGATTTTCGAGCTCAACTCGGCTGGTAGAGCATCTTTGGCGTTGTGTTGTTTTGCTCTATTTAGGGAGTATTTCCCTATGCTTAATCCTCAATTAATTCGAGAAAATAAGTAGGTGCCAACAACGGTGAGGTCAGATTCTTCATCGAGCACACTTGGCACGAGCCTTCGATGTCTGACAATAATATTCAACTCTCCTTCGGGTGGGAGTTTTAAGGCTGCTGCCAACTTTGCCAAACGTCTGCTTGGGAGTTATTGTCCCTTAGGACATGGCCTATCTCAAATAGGTAGAACCTTTCTTTCAGTCTCATGACAGTTGCATGGTAGAGAATTAGCTCCTCCTTCCAGACGTCATAGTACGTACAATGAATTCTCTCTGAATGCTCTCTGAATTCATGTACACCACTAATCAAATGCTCACAGTACGTATAATGAATTCTACAATCTACAGGGAGTGTGTACTCATGCTCCCATGCAGGATGTGATCTGTGGGTTGCCACCTGCAAAAATATAAGTTAAAAACTATGATGTGACCTTAAATCTGATGCCAAGTGTCCAATATGATTTACACCATCCACATGTGTTTGTATTGGGGAAAAAATGCAGACGATGTGGTTTGTCGTTGAATTGCAGTTGTAGGAGCTGGAAAGTTCAACATGGAGAAAAGGAATTGCAGCTGTAGGAGCTGGAAAGTTCATCATGGAGAAAAGACCAAGGGAACGGAGTGATGTGGGTGGATCGGCTAGAAGGGGGAGAAGGGAGAACGAGAACAAGATGCAATCACACAGAGAATAAAGAACACCAGAAATTTACGTGGAAAACACCAAGATGGGGAAAAACCACAGAGCCTCACACACCAAATCCACTATGCACAAAAGAGTAGAATAGAGGGATGGAGAGGGTGCGCCCTAGCCTTGTAGCCGACACTCTCCCCTAGAACACAACGTCCTCACCACAATCCTGGTTGTCCGTTTCGGCCGAAACGTATCGGTTTCGGCCGGACCAGAAACCGTTTAAGCCTATTTTACTGTAGCTAAAACGGTTTCGGGTAAAGGTATCGGTTTCGGGCGAAGTCGTTACCCGTTTCGATCGAACCCGAATGGTTTCGGCCCCCCCCCGACCCCAAAACCCTTCACTCTGTCCCCTCCCGCCGCGGAAACACCAGGTAGCAGCAGCCGCAGCCGCAGTCGCCGGCGGAAACACCAGGAGCAGCAGCAGCCGCGGAGCAGCAACAGCAGCAGCACTGCAGCAGCAGCCGCGGAGCAGCAGCAGGCCAGCAGGCCCGCCAGCGCCTAGTGGCCAGCCGGCCCAGCCCCCCCTGCGCGCTGCGCCCGCCGCCCGCCTGCCGCCTGAGCGTGCGTGCGTGTGCTGCCTGCTCGCACCCGCCAGCCGGCCAGCGGCCAGCCCTAGCCCGCGCTCCCCTCCCGCCCACCATACCACCCTAATTAGCTCTGATTAGGGCTAGGTAAGATTTCTTAGATGATTATTTTGTTAAATAATTCTGTTAATTTAGTGATTAGACTAAATATGTTAGTTTAGCCCCAATTAGACTATTAAATTTAGGGCTTTCATGTAATTAGATTTTGTAAGGGTCAATTGAAGTTCAATTAAGTTCCATTGACTAATTTTAACCTCTATCATGTTGGTAATTAATTTTTGTCAAGGGTGATTAGGCTAAAATTATAAATTAAATCTTAATTAGACTAATAATTTTGGGGCTTTCCTCTAATTAGGTTTAGTAAGGGTCAATTGAAGCTCAAGTAAGTTTCATTGACTAATTTGGACCTCTATCATGTTGGTAATTACTGTTTTTCAAGGGTGATTAGTCTAAAATTGTAAATTAAATCCTAATTAGACTATTAAATTTGGGACTTTCCTCTAATTAGGTTTAGTAAGGTTCAATTGAAGCTCAATTAAACTTCATTAATTAATTTGGAGCTCTATCATGCTCGGAATTAATTTTTATGAAGGGTGATTAGGCTATATGTGTTAATTAAACCCTACTGACATTATTAATTTTGGGGCTTTCCTCTAATTAGGTTTAGTAAAGTTCAATTAAGATTCATTGACTAAATTTAACCTCTTTCATGACAAATTATCTTTTTTTCATTGTACTTAGAAGACATTATCTTTTACTGTCTTAATGCAGCATCATGTCTAGACGTCAACAAACACAGGAGCAGCAACGGCAGGAGGATCCGGGGTGGGCCCACCTGTCCTTAGTTGATGCTAAGAGAAGGAAGGTTAAATGTAATTATTATGGTAGGGAGATGTATGGCGGAATTACCAGAGGTAAGCAACATTTGGCAGGGGTACGAGGAGAGGTGAGACAATGCGACCACTGTCCACGAGAGGTTCGAGAGGAGATGCGCCAGTGCCTTCTGGGCAAAAAGGAGAGGATGCAACAAAGGGCTGAAGATGAGGAGGAAATTGCTGAGGAGATTTCTGGCAGAAGGGTTAGGAGGGATGATGATGAGGAAGGCACTGAAGATTCTGATCCGGAGCTGACAGAAGCAAGGGAGCGTGAATAAGCTGCTCGAAGGAAAGGAAAGGCACCCATGGGTTCAGGAGGGACCTACTCCAGTACAGCTGCACAACGTCCTGACATTGCTGCCCCGCCCCTGCGGACGCATAGAACAGGCCCCATGGACAGTTATCTCCACAGAAGGCCCCATGCTACACAACCTAAGATCAAAAGTGCATTGAGAGGGGTCAAAAAATCTGCAGAAGTTGCAGGGCATGTATTTAAAAGCATATGTAAATGGTTTTTTCATGCAGGTGTCCCTGCACATGCTGCTCAAAGTGAAAATTTTCAACCTATGTTGGACAAGGATGGCTGTGCCGGTATCGGTTTCGGTTTCGATTTCGACCGGGTCCGAAATCGAAACCAGTTTCGGTTTCGGTCCGAAACCAATTTAATACTATTTTTTTTTTAAAGGATGGCATTTGGTCTCGGCCGAAACCCTTGTTCTGGTGTCGTTTCGGACCGGTCCGAAATCGAAACGTTTCGGTTTCGGCCGAAACTGCCTTCCATGATGTTGGATGCCATAGCAGATGCTGGCCCTGGCTTGAAGGCGCCGTCACGTCGGGACATATACGGGCGTTGGCTTGAGGCAGATGTTGAGGAACTCCATGACTGGGTTCAAAGCTTCAAGCATATATGGATGGAGAGAGGATGCACTATTATGTGCGATGGTTGGACTGATACCACGAAAAAGTCCATGATTAACTTTTTGGTATATTGCATCGAAGGTACATTATTTGTAAAATCTGTAGATGCATCAAATTTTGAAAAAACTGTCAATTATTTGTTTCATTTGATGGATAACATGGTAGACGAAATTGGTGAAGAAAATGTTGTACAAGTTGTTACTGATAATGAAGCCAATTACAAGGCAGCAGGGAGGAAAAAGATGCATAAGCGCAGGCATTTATATTGGCTCCCATGGGCAGCACATTGTCTAGATCCCATACTTGAAGACATAGGGAAAGACAAACATGTGAAAAAGACGGTTGAAAGGGCACAAAAGATTACCCAGTATATTTATGGCCATCCTAAGATATTGAACATGTTCAGGGAGCATGCAAGTGGGGGGCGAGATATTATCCGTGTAGGGCCAACCAGATTTGCATCAAATTTCATTTCTTTGGAGTCTCTGCATAGGTATATTGTTGAACTCAATTATTACTTCTTTATCCTTATAGTTATGATCCGTATTTGATTCAAATTTTATTTCTTTGCACAGGTATAAGAATGAGTTGAAAGCTTTCATGTACCACAATACCTTGCGGGAATACATCGACAAAGGCAATGTTGATGCTCAGATAGATTATTTGGATGTCTGTCAAATCGTGGACGACAACAAATTCTGGGACAGGGTAACACGATACATGAAAGTAGTCACCCCCCTCGTGAAGGTCCTAAGATTGGTGGATGGCGATGACAAGAATGATATGGGATATCTGTATGAGGCCATGGACCGTGCGATTGGTGGATGGTGAGTGATTATTTGTATTCAAACATTATTGACCATACATTAACTATATACAAATGCAGGTTATTTTCTGAACCCTCGATTCATGTACGATGCCAATGCACATGTTGATGCCGAGGTGCTTCAAGGCACTTTAAAAGTCATTGGTCGTTTATCGAGGACACCAGATAAGAGGCTTCAGGCGGAAGTAGAGGTTGGCCTGTTTGATTTCATGAATAAGAGGTATATAATTTACTTAAGTAGTTATGCTAATCTATTATGTAATTTTTGTAGATGAACAACTATAGAATGAGAACTGGGACGTATTCTGACTCCCAATTGCTATACGGAGTGGGAAGAGTGAGCCCAGGTATACTTCATCTTTGTGCTTTCTTTGCAATTACATCTTCCTTAATTGATTTTTATTTACAACTTATATTTATTTGTTTATGGTTGGTTGGTGTAACAGCTGACTGGTGGATCATGGTGAACAATAGAGAATTGGGCAGTTCTGCATTGGCTTTCATTGCAATCAGGGTGTTGAGTCAAACCACATCAGCAAGCCAATGTGAAAGAAATTGGAGCACGTTTAGCCTTATACACTTAAAGGTTCGCAATCGCCTAAAGGCTGATCGGTTAGAGAAATTAGTGTACTGCCACTACAATATGAGGTTGAGACAACAGCTGCGCGACAAACGCGTCGCCGAGGATGCCGCCGCAGAAATTGATGTGGATGCCTTGTTTGATGATGATAATCCCTTCTAGTCTTGGGTCGAGACACGGGAGCAGGTTGATGAGCCCGTTTTTGATGTTGATGATAAAGCATGGGCAGAGGGCATACTTGATGAAGATGACCCAAGAGATCCCGAATTCAAAAGAACATCAAAGAGGGCTAGAGATACTCATGCGCACCAGTCTAGGGTTGTTGATGACACTGAGGAGCAGTTCGAGTTTGAGCCAGCTAGACACTCAGATACAGATAGCAGGCCAGTCACTCCTAGAATGGTCAAGCCACCGGTCTCCTTAAGAAGAAGTACATCAGTGCATGGGCAAACTGAGAGGAAAAATGCTGCTGCTCGAGAGGACCCGGCAATTGAGCAATTGAAGCAGATTTATGTGAGGCACACGCCAAGGGATAAAAGACTCATGTCAAAGATCACTGAAAAATTGGCACCACAAGAGAAAAAAGCATCCCCTAAGGCTAAAAAATGACTAATTTCTTGTGGTGATGATGATGATGGTGATCATCCCGGAGGTGCTGCAGGTGGTACTAGTGCTGCAGGTGGTACAGGTGATGCAGGTGGTACAAGTGATGCAGGTGATACAGGTGCTGCAGGTGGTACTACTGGATACAGTCAAAGTCAGCGAGGATATGATTCACCAGGTTACGAAGGTGGCCAACAGGAAGCAGCTATTTATGGGTCGTGGAATTATGAACCATCATTCCAGTTCCATCCATATCCGACCAGTTCCTCTTCTCTTCCTCACGATTCCTATGCTGATATTGGATTCGAATCAAGCCAACCAAACACTCCAAGAGGGATCCAAAGAGGGATGCAGGACTTGGCTACCTCATTGTTTGGTTATAGTGAATATAGACCATACATGCAACCTGGCTATGGGTATCAACATCAAGGGCCAGACGATGAGGGAGAAGGTTCTTCTAGTAATTATTATCCATATTAAGTAAGAATCAATGAATTTTTGTAACATTTATTTTGTCTAATTAGGTTTATTGTACTTGTATTAATGTACAATAGAATATTAGTTTAACTTGCACATGTTCAATGTTTGAAGTTCAATGCGTAATTGTCTACTTCAAGGTTATTGCACTAACTTATACACTCAAATACATGTGTATTGTTTTTCATGATTTTAAGTGATTATTTATATTTTTATGATTTTTTCAGATTTTTTAGAATTAATATGTTTTTTAAAACCTTTTAATTGGGTTTCGGCCGAAACCGAAACCGATACCGAGTCGTATCGGTTTCGGACCCGGCCGAAACCGAGTCCGAAACCGAGTTTGCCATCCCTGACCACAATAGCACTACCTCATCCGCCTCTCTTAACCCTATTTATACAAGCAACTAGGGTTACATGGGACCTCGGGACAAAATATGAAACTACCCTCTCGGGTGCAATTCACATCAACGTAAATGGTAGACTGTTTCCTCAAGGTGGTCGACCGCCCTGACTCCTAGGTACATTGTCCTATGTACTGCGAAAAACGAGGGACGTAGCGGTCGACCGCCCTAATATGGTCAGTCCACTGCCTGTATACTAGAAAATGCAATCGACCTTGCAGTCGGCAGCGATGCCGAACAGCCTTGTTTTGTCCTTCCATGATCCCACAATCAGACTCCACACTCTCAACACGAAGCTTATAGGAAGAGCGAGGGAGAAAAGGTTAAACTGTTGAAATCCCCTAAAAGTGAGGGAGAAAAAGTTATAGAGAATGAGTGAGAGAAGGTATTTTCACATCTTATGATGGCTCTTGGGAGCCCTTAAGACCTAAACTAGCCGTCACTCACCATTTGGAAACAGCCAGCAATGACAAGTTACTTGTCCAACAACTAGTTTGACCAGGGATGGCAGTTTCGACCAAAACCGATAAGTTTCGGCCGAAATGTATCGGTTTCAGACCTGGACGGTCCGAAACCGGACCTACTCACTGTAGCAGGTCCGAAACTTAAAAAATATTATTTTATTATGTTTCGGGTGAAACCGATTCCGGTTTCACCCGGTTTCGGGTGTTTCGGCCCAATACGCCTGAAACCGGGCAGAACCAGATGATCCGAAACCGGGCGAAACCGAAAGGGGAACTGCCATCCTTGAGTTTGACCAGTTGATGGAAACCGGGTCAGCCTGATCTGAGCCAATCCTTGGCTGGAGTGGTTGACCCATGCCTATTTGGTCCCTACGATCGAAAAGGCAAACCAGAATTGGATTAGCCTGCCAAAATCTGACAGGCATAGACCATTTCATACCAATTTTTCAAACCTGGATAAAGACAAAAAATAAAAACAGGAAAGACGAAGAAGAAAAAGACAAATTGTTGGGAGGGGGCCAGAGGGGGGCTGCATTCTGAACACACAAGGGACTTGGAGGAACAGGTTCACATTCCTCTTAGAAAAAGAGATCAGTAGTAGGAAACACTTGAAACTGCTTGGGATTCTCATGCCTTTTTTACCTTTCAAATTCATACATCTGGGAAAGCTCTTGGCCTTTCTCTGTAAGGTTATACAATTCATAGTGTTCACTCTGCATGCATCTTAGATCTCCCTGTGCCCCCCAATAGTTCCCAGAATCAACCGATCTCAACCTGGATTGGAAGGCTTGGACAAGATAGGTAAACCCAGATCCAATTTCAAGGGGAAATCTAATCCCCCTTTAACATTGAAAAGAGGGATCAGATTGAGTTGTACAGAATTGGTCCAAAGATCATCTGATCCCAGGCCAATCTGAGCCAATATTGATCATGATCTTAGTTGGATTGGGTCCGGCCATTCTCAGGACATGATCGAATTCCGCAATCCTCGCAACACCCCCTCACATCTCCTACTGAAGTTTCTTCTATCTGTTTCAGCTTAGTTATTTTTATTTTTCTGTTAAAACTAAAGGGCCAAGGACAAACTAAAAGGTACAAATAATTCAATTCACAGAGAGGGTTGGTTTAATCTAGGTAAAACAATTCAAATGTTAAGTATAACTGTTTGAACCACAAGGAAAATGAGTGTAAAATAATTTCTCTGCCATTATGAACAGAATAAGGGTATAGATGTAAGTTGGGCAAGACTAGAACCTGAAAGAAGATCAACAAAAGACAAGAAAAATGATCAACATGGAGAACTTTCAATCAGATACACTCAGTCTTCTTCAAATGAAATTCAATTTCATTGTATTAGCTCCTTGATAAATGACTTCACATTATCTCCCAAATGATTGAAGGAATCTTCTCTAAGTACCTAAGCTCATGAGCCTGCTTCTACTCAAGGAAGGAAGACTCGGGGATTGGGCTCGATCGGCTGGCCCAGAACTGATCCAGATCAGTGGGATCAGCTGAACCCAGCCCGATTGCAATCCAAGTCAGCTGACTCAGGCAGTCAGGCCAGCCACACATCGGAGTGAAGAAAAAATTTCAAAAAATTGGCAAAAATTCCTAAAAAATATGATAATTGTTCCAATAATGAAGAAATCACAATTTTAGATAAGAAACCCATAATATTCATGCATTTGAAAGGTCACTGGAAATTCCCCATCTCAATTTTTTTTGACCATGGGGGCCTTCCCAGTGGCTGTTCACAGACTGGAAGTTCCATTTGAAGAGCCACTGAGATCCCCTCATTAGAAGGGAAAAAAAGAGTTTGGAATTCAAAAAAAAAATCCAGAATTCAAGGATCAGTAAGGATAGGACAATCCTAGTCAGGATTGGCCAATCCTGACCGATCCCAACCGATTCTGTTCACAGGATCAGGATCACTGGATCAGGGTCAGATTGGTTGGACCCAAAACCGATCAGATCACACTGATCTGGCCCGATCCGATTCGATCCCGCACACCTTGCTTCTGCTGACTGTAATGAAGACACTGGTGACACTTGGCTACAAGTGATGCATAGACATGAATACCATGCATTCCGTTGATGCCCTTTATCATAAGCAACCACTATTCAGATACATAATATGGCTTGGCATCAAATCAAATTCCATCAATTCGAAGGCAAAGTACCAATATCAAACCGTCCCTCTCTCCTGACAAGAGTCCTTGCCATCATTATCTGGTCAAGACATTTATTTTCATCTATAGTGCAAACGAATAGCATGACAGTCTCAAAGAAACATTACACCTGACACAATTCACCATGGAAGATTCTTTCTTACATTACAATTAGGCCTTCGAGCAGCAACAACGGGAGATGTCTCCGTTAGACCATACCCATTCTGCAACTTCACACCAATTGCCTGCAAGGATATGTCAAGTCAGTAAATCCAGCAATGCTATCAGTATGAAAAATTTCTGGAAGATCCCAACCTCAAAAAACCTATCAATATGAATAGGAAGGCTTCCACCGCCACTTATACCAGCCTGCAATTTATTAAAAATCTGCTAATTACATTGGAAGATCTTACAATAGATGAACATAAAGCATAATTGTATGACTATGAATACCTTTGATATTCCAATAGCAGAGTAAATTTTCCTATAGACAAGTTTTGTTGCCAAAGCATGTAATGGCCATAAAAGTGCAGCAAAAACCCTGGCCCACACCCAGTCTAAGATGACAGAAAAAATAGATAACTGCCGCTTCTGTTCTGTTAGGACTTTACCCTATTCAACAACATCAAATTGCTTAATGCGAATCAGAACAAAGATTGTGAGAGAAAACGACATAAGCGTTGCTTGGAGAAAAGTATATAGAATGCGGGTAAATCTAAGAGCTCTAGAACTGTTAGTGAATCTGTGTTTTTGATGTAAGCTCAACTTAATACCAGCATATAAACCAAATAAAGTTTGAAAATAAGACAGCCTTAGTGCAGACCTCATAAACTCTTTTTGCCTCCATGTATAAAAAACTGATCTTGATTAGACTACTTGCCACGAATTTCCTGGCAGCAGCACTCGTAGATATCTGCTTCTGGATTGCACTGTAGCATACATTGGTGAAACAGTAGAGGCAAAGTCAAATAGTAGTCTTTACAGTATAGAAACAAGGTACAACTTTAAAAATCTTTAAACTAGAAACATTAACCTGCATGCCAACATTTTTGTAATATTCCTTTTAAATAAAATGGCATTTGACAACCAGCGTTGATCAAAAACTTACAGGAATGGTTATCTATTTTTCATTTTACTAAATCACAATTCATTAGAAAAAAGGGATTCAGTCTAACTAGCATCATTTTAGAAAATGCAACTTCAGGTCCAGAAAAGAAGCTCTCAACAAAGCGTAGAATAATGTAGCTCCTATCACATGGAAGAAGATACCCATGGTTACAAATGAAGGTCTTAAGCAGTTGGGCTCACAGACCCATGTAGAATAATGCTCGGAAAATCTTGGAAAAGCCAAGAGATGAGTCATGGAACTTTTATCAAGGAGACAAAATTAAAAATTTGCAGCATAGGAAAGATATAAAAAGGTAACAGTCCATTTATAACCTTGTTTGGTAGGATAGAAAAGCATTTGTGATTGTGATTTGGAGAAAAGGCATGTCGCCACTATGGCCTTTGGACCATCATTTTTTCGAGAATGAGAACAATGTTAGACATCCAATTGCCAGAAAATATAGCATAAGCATGTAAACATGGCAAACTACCGATTGATGTGTCCCTTTTTATGGTAAGTAAATATGCTTATAATGCATAGGAAAATATGGAGAATTAAGAAGAAAGTTATTGACCCAGAAGTTAAAGATTAGTGCATTTTCACAAGACATGCTTTTTCTGGATCTTCTTATTTCTCCTTTGTTTGCACAAATACAAAAACTATATATTTTCTACTTTTTTCTTGTTGCCATTGTTTCTCGCATAGTTTGCCGTATCGGACCGACTTGGTCTGATACAGCCATTTGGTATCCTGCCAGGGCTAACCCGAGCCTAGATACGGGGGGTGCGACTCACCGGAGACAGCCTCCATGAAGTGGCCTTCGTTGTCCCACTGAGCTGAGTTGGTCCAAGACGGTCTGAGTCAGACCATATCATACCGTACCGGGGCCAGACCCAGTCGATCCGAAACACCGATGGGCAAACCTGCTTTGTCACACTGTTTCTTTATTCATGACTTCAAGTTTCCATATTAACGTCTTCTGATTCATGATGCCAATATATTAATTCTCATTTGTCCATGATTAATAGACACAGTTCTAAGTAACTTCTATGTATGTATATCCTTATTTTATCTGTTTTAATTCATTTGCCATCTCTATATTCTTCATTAGTTCCCACCCTTTTATTTTTTCCTCTTTGCCCGTCTTTTCATTTACTTTGTTTTTAACTTCCCACCCTGTTCATGGGATTTCTCTTAGCTATAGGTCACAAAGAACTCGGGAAGATGAAAAACTAGAGTTTTATAAAGGTCACAATAGTCCAACATGTTGTGGCACCCAAATTTTGAATAGGGCCAAGTATGCGAAGAGACATGCCTTTTTCCATAAAATGTTGTAACAGGAAAAACATATAATTCATGCCCTAAACTCCAAATAAATGACTGAAGATAGCACAATTTTAGCTAGGGATGAATCAGGTGACCAGATCTCTTATGCTCTAACAGCCATTGAAAAACTATCACTGACTATTGTTGCAAGAAACTGATTTACAGTGACTTCATCTTGATTCAGTGTTGTTGACCTGGGTTAATGTGAATTCTTCACATTATCGTATCTTCAACATAATGACCACTTAAAGACTTCATAAAGCACATTAGTTCAGAACCAACTTTTCAAGATCTGAACTTCTGAAGAGGGTGGCAGGCCACTTCAAAAATCAAGAAACAGTAATCAGACTGAAATATCAGTTTTAGCTAAAAGATCCATTTTTAAATATGCAAAAATAAAATAAAATGGCTTACTAATATTGGTAGCCCAATGACAGAGATACATTTTAAATAAATAAAAAACAAACCGACTTCTTTAAGGCATTTTCTCATTTTCATCATCCCAATAATGGGATGGATTGCCTACCAAAAAGCTTCTTTTGATAGGGCATCTTAAGAGATCAAAAGTTGACCAAAATAATATTAAATTTTCTTGATAGGGGCATATCTACTCCATGCAAGAATTATCTATAGGCAAAGCACTGTAGTAAAAACATATCCAAAGAATTTCATTATAGTGTCTTGTCTCTGGAGTACACATGAAATACCATTCGTACTTGAATTGTCCAGATAATAAATGCATGGTTTGTTCACAAAATGATAAATAAATTCTTTGGCAGACCAAACCTGTAGAGTGTTTCATAAACCAGAGGAACAGAAATAAGGTATTCTGGTTGATACCGTCGCAAATCTTCCTATCAAGAGAATAACTCACATGCGTAAGCGAAGCATGGAAACTTCTTAACATATCTAAATTTGTAATAAAAGTGCACTACCTACTGAATATATAAAGATCTACATCAATCACACTGAAGCCATTATCATAGTCATCTAGCATCTACTCACCAACTTGATGCATGATAAACGAAAAAGCAAAAGGCAGATCTAACATGTAAACCACGACAATATCTAGAATGGTACCTTCAAATTTTTCACAGTAGTGTATACTTGCTCGATTCCATATGTAAATATGAAGTACTCACAAGCACGCTCATACATATGCCATGAAGGCAGCATGCTTAGGAACCGATCACCAGGTTCTGCAGGAACAATGTCCCACAAGTTCTTAATCTAAAGAAATAAGACAGGGAGAAAGTTAAATAGAAAACAAGGGAAAATAACTACAAAGCAGTTAAATATAGCAGGAAACAGTCGAACAATACCACAGAAGATCATTTTAGAAAATTGATAGAATCTATCTAAAATTAATCTATCTAAAATTAAAGTTTAAGAAGCTACAACAGAGGAAATACATAAAACAATCCAAAAAAAACTGTAATTGGATCCACCTACTAACTTTATTCCATTTGTAAATCCTATTACACGCAGACCTAACTACCACACCCTTTTCATTACAGAATGGATTTTCCACGATGCCCACTGGAGTTCATGCCAAGGGTGAATTGTAGTAGCCCGGTTAATCAAATAAATAGGAATTGGTACTTATATATGTATGCGTGTGGCATGTATAGAACAATATAATTATAGTTGAATTCCTTGCAATGAATTAATTTAAATTATCATTTTGACTAAATTATAATTGCAATAATTGGATTACATCTTGAATTAATAATGCGTAAATCAAAATGGGCTAATTATAATATCCTTATGGGCCTAAAACCCTAGTTTAATTAACCAAATTGGAACCCTAAATCCGAATTAAGTTAAATGGGCCATTAGTAGGCTAATCCCTTGAATAGTTGAATTAAATTGGTTATTTAGGATAAAATCGACCTTATGAGTTTTGCTATTATATATTTAGGGTTTTAGAGAGAGTGGGACACGAAGTTAGAAGAGTCCTCGTGGATTATTTGGGGATAATTCGGATTTTTGGAGTTTGAAATAATCTATCCACGATCTTGAGGAATTAGGACTCTAGGTAGGGTTTTGATCTATAAATAGAGCTAGAATCCCTCCCAGCCAGTCCTATTGCTTCGTGGAAGAAGGCTGTTGGCGTGGATCGAGCTTAGGACGAGTGCTAAAGGGGAAGGAGCGGCGAGTTCGTCGGAGTTCATCTTCCTCGTTTTTCAATCTTCAAATAGGTAAGTGATCTCTCGGGCTAAACTTAATTAAGTTCGCAAGCATGTTTAGGTACATGTCTAATTTAAATCCATGCATGTTTCCCTCTTTGTAATCAATCGTTCTTTGTCAATTTGAGGATTTAGGATGAAAAAATCGGTGTTTTCCCTCTTTCTTGCTATAAGAATGTGTTTTTTGCTTTTCTGTAAGAGATCGTGTCCATCGCAGGAACCGCTTTCTGAACGCGGTAGTGCGATAGATCACATTCCTGTTTAAGTGACCAGATCGCGTCCTCTGTGACGACCGCGACCATCTGCTCTTCGTGCAAAACGCGACGCCTGTGGAGACCGCGACCTGACCCGATACATGAATTGATCTTGTTTTTGAAACCCTATTTTAAATTCTTAAGTTCGTTATCAAAATCATGTCTTTTTGTAATCATGTCGTTTGGAATAAAATTAATTAGGTAATGAATACTTGATATCATGATTAATGCCTTATCAATTATATTCTAATTTTCCTAAGTTATATGATTGAATGATTCTATCTTATTGATCTCTTCTCTTCCTCATGACTTGATTCCTCTTTTGAAATTGAATCATTTCAAGTCAAAAAGATTAGATCTTAGACTTATAAATGTTAAACTTGTTTTATAATATTTCAATCTCCATGATTAGCCTTGAATTTTAATTGTTTTACTTGAGAAAATCGGCATTTTGATGCATGACGAATTTGGATTACTATTTTACTTTGAGATCGCGTCACCCCGGTGGCATGTATCTACCGATTGTGTTCCGATTTGATTCTCGCAAAACCCTTCTTGGTGAAGTTAGGACCCTCCGCCGGTTATTCCCCCTGTCGGACTGGAACTTCTTCACTAAGACCTCTGTAAGTCTCCGTGAACCATAGATTCTCACATGGACGCCAAGCTAGTTGTACCACAAAAATCCTAAAGACATCTCTGAATCTCGTCTTATTATTTAAGATGTGATTCGACCGGCCATTGGAACCATGTCCCATGATTTTGTTCTGTCTGTTCTGAACGCAGCGTAACCAGAGACCGCGTTCAAATTATGTCTTCCTGGATGCGGTACCGCGATAGACCGCATTCCCTCCGTCTGTTTCTGAACGCAGCCGTGAGCCCGACCACGTTCTACCTAGCTTCTTGTGAATGCGCCCATGCGACCGATCGCGTTCTACCGGATTATGTTTGAACGCGTCTGTACGACAGACCGCGTTATATTCGAGTCTGTCTGAACGCGACCCTATGATTGACTGCGTTTTATCAAATGTATTTTGATAAGTATGATTTGGCCCATGTTTTAGCATGGTTTTCACGAAATCTCATGGCAACCCTCCACAAAATGTCATGCCACGAAATGTCATGCCAACCCTCCCCCACGAAATCTGGTTATCATCGCCTATGAATGTCAGAACTCTTAATCATGAATGGCAATATCGGCCGAAACCGATACGTTTCGGCCGGACCCGATACCGTTTTAACCCATTTCATTGTAGCAGGCTCGGTTTCGGGTTGGGGTATCGGTTTCGGGCGAAACTGGTACCGGTTTCGAGCGAAACCCACGTGAACTCTCTTTGGAGTTCACGTGAACACTTCCCCCCTGCGCGCCCCGACCCTGATTCCCCGAAACCCTTCCCGCCTGTCCCAGGCAGAGGCACCTCGCCCGCTCGCGGAGAGCAGCGGCCGGCTGTCCGCACAGCAGCAACAGCCAGCCGTTCGCCCGCCAGAGGCCAGCCCAGCCCCCCTGCGCGCGCCAGCGGCCAGCCCCCACCCGCGCCCTGCAGCACAGCAGCAGCGGCCCGCGCGCGCCTGCTACAGCCCGTCCGCCCTGCTGCTGCTTGCCCTGCCGCGCCACAGCCCGCCACCAGCCGGCCATCCCGCAGGCCGCAGCAGAGTAGCAGAGATCCGGCCATCCCGGCACCCTAATTAGGGCTAAGTAAGGTTTTAATTTGTATGGAAGCTTAATTTGTTAAATATTTCTTATGATAGGTGATTAGACTAAACTAAAGATGTTAATTAAGCTCTAATTAGACCAGTAAAATTGGGGCTTTCCTCTAATTAGGTTTAATTAGGTTCAATGAAGCTCAATTAAGCTTCATTGACTAATTTGGAGCTCTATCATGCTGATATGCAATTCTTATGAAGGGTGATTAGGCTAAATGTGTTAATTAAGCCCTAATTACACCGTTAAAATGGGGGCTTTCCTCTAATTAGGTTTAGTTAGGTTCAATTGAAGCTCAATTAAACTTCATTGACTAATATTAACCTCTTTCATACTGGTATGCAATTCTTATGAAGGGTGATTAGACTAAATGTGTTAATTAAGCCCTAATTATACCGTTAAAATTGGGGCTTTCCTCTAATTAGGTTTAGTAAGGTTCAATTGAAGCTCAATTAAGCTTCATTGACTAATTTTAACCTCTTTCATGCCGGTATGCAATTCTTATGAAGGGTGATTAGGCTAAATGTGTTAATTCCACCCTAATTACACCATTAAATTTAGGGCTTTCCTCTAATTAGGTTTAGTAAGGTTCAATTGAAGCTCAATTAAGCTTCATTCAATAATTTTAACCTCTTTCATGCTGGTATGCAATTCTTATGAAAGGTGATTAGGCTAAATGTGTTAATTCTACCCTAATTACATCATTAAATTTGGGGCTTTCCTCTAATTAGGTTTAGTAAGGTTCAATTGAAGCTCAATTAAGCTTCATTCAATAATTTGGAGGTCTATCATGTAGAATTATCTTTTTTTCATCGTACTTACAAGAGATTGTCTTTGACTGTCTTAATGCAGCATCATGCCTAAACGTCAGCAAACACAGGAGCAGCAAGAGCAGGAGGATCCGGGGTGGGCCCACCTATCCTTAGTCGATGCTAAGAGAAGAAAGGATAAATGTAATTATTGTGGTAGGGAGATGCATGGCGTAATTACCAGAGGAAAGCAACATTTGGCAGGGGTAAGAGGAGAGGTAAGACAATGTGACCACTATCCCCGAGAGGTACGAGAAGAGATGCGCCAGTGCCTTCTGGGGAAAAAGGAGAGGGTGCAACAAAGGGCTGAAGATGAGGAGGAAATTGCTGAGGAGATTTCTGGCAAAAGGGTTAGGAGGGATGATGATGAGGAAGGCACTGAAGATTCTGATCTGGAGCTGACTGAAGCAAGGGAGCGTAAAGAAGCCGCTCGAAGGAAAGGAAAGGCACCCATGGGTTCAGGAGGGACATACTCCAGTACAGCTACACAACGTCCTAACGTTGGTGCTGCCCCGCCCCCGCAGACGTAGAGAACAGGCCCCATGGACAGTTATCTCCACAGAAGGCCGCAGGCTACACAACCTAAGATCAAAAGTGCATTGAGAGGGGTCAAAAAATCTGCAGAAGTTATAGGGCATGTATTTAAAAGCATCTGTAAATGGTTTTTTCATGCAAGTGTCCCTGCACATGCTGGCATGCTGTTGAAAGTGAATATTTTCAACCTATGTTAGATGCCATAGCAGATGCTGGCCCTGGCTTGAAGGCGCCGTCACGTCGGGACATATACGGGCGTGGGCTTGAGGCAGAGGTTGAGAAGCTCCATGACTGGGTTGAAAGCTTCAAGCATATATGGATGGAGAGAGGATGCACTATTATGTGTGATCGTTGGACTGGTACCACGAAAAAGTCCATGATTAACTTTTTGGTCTATTGCATCGAAGGTACAGTATTTGTAAAATCTGTAGATGCATCAAATTTTGAAAAAACTGCCAATTATTTGTTTCATTTGATGAACAACATGGTAGACGAAATTGGTGAAGAAAATGTTGTACAAGTTGTGACTGATAATGAAGCCAGTTATAAGGCTGCAGGGAGGAAATTGATAAATAAGCGCAGGCATTTATATTGGCTCCCATGCGCAGCACATTGTCTAGATCTCATACTTGAAGACATAGGGAAGGACAAACATGTGAAGAAGACGGTTGAAAGGGCACAAAGGATTACCCAGTACATTTATGGCCATCCTAGGATATTGAACATGTTCAGGGAGCATGCAAGTGGGGGGCGAGATATTATCCGTGCAGGGCCAACCAGATTTGCTTCAAATTTCATTTCTTTGGAGTCTCTGCATAGGTATAAGGTTGAACTCAATTATTACTTCTTTATCCTTATAGTTATGATCCGTATTTGATTCAAATTTTATTTCTTTGCACAGGTATAAGAATGAGTTGAAAGCTTTCTGATGAGGGCATCTCACGACACTCCCTCTAGCTTTGGTCGTCTACACACTCTTGATATGGATTGATCATGGTCTCCACTTGTTATCTTTATTTTCCCGGGTTCATTTTATGTATTTTCCTTTTATTGAGTCCTATCTTATGTATTTCCCTTTATTGAGTCATGTGGTTCTAGTCCATTTCCCTTATTTTGCTTAATTGGGCCTTATTTCCTTAGTTATGGGCCCATAGGATTGAGTCTAGGATATGCTCGGTCTTTTGTCCTATTGTCAGGGACATTTTGGTCATGTAAAGAGTGGTTGCCTATATATAGGCCCCACCTCTCCACTTGTACTCACTTTGGATGAAATTAATGAAAACCACTTCATTCTACCTCCCTAGATCTCTCTCTTGTACTCTCTCTCTCTCATTACCTCTCTCTCTCTCTCAAGGGGCATAGTTCGCCCCCTTCCTCTCTCTTCCCCCCCCCTCTCATTCAAATCCATCCCTCCACCTACCCCCATTACTACCCCACAACTTCCCACACCCTCCTTAACTCTCCACCTATTCCCAACAACCCTCCACCTATCCAAGCTCTACTTCCCAACCACCACCTACCTCCCTTCACTTCCCAAAGCATCTTCCCACCTCCCCAAGGCTGACTCCACTCCTCCCAACACCCCAAATTCGAATTTCCTAACCATCTCCCCTTCCCCCTTGGTCCCTAGGTCGCAGCCCTCCTCTCCCCCTCAAACCAAGTTCGCCCCCCACCTTCCCTCACACTCATCTTCTCTCTTGTGCACATCCACCCCCCCCATCTCCACCTCTAGCAGTTCCAGCCCCCTTTCTCCCTCCATCCCTGCCATTCCTAACCTCCTGGAGCCCTAGCCACGTCCTACCCCCCTCCCTAAACCTTCAGCCATCATCCTCAAGCTTTGTTAACCCCCTCCCACTCCCTTCATTCTTGCTAGTTTGCCATTTCAGAAAACAGGTCGCAGGCTGCAGAGTTGGGTCCTGAAGATCGCAACAGGACCGGCCGTTCCCTGGTCCTCCTGGTGTCAAGGCCTACATCTCTGGAAAGGGCGTTCAAAGAGCTTTCAAGGCGAGGTGGTTTCGTCAACATCCGAGGTCGGAGCTGTCCGCAGGAGCCGATCTCCCTCAACTGCGCAGAAGCTCTCAGGCAGGGAACCAGAGCTGCAGTCACAGTCCGACCACGACTTCCTCCCTGAAGATCTGAGCGCCATTTTTGGAGGGCTGAAACTACTACCAGTTAGCTGTCTCCTCCAAGAAGAAGGACCTCATTCGGCCACCGGAGCTGCAAGTTAACATTTTCTTCATCAGGGTGGGTAGTCTGCCCACTGTGGGACCAGGTTCGACCTGTACCTACTCTTCCTGCTACCCCGCTCTCCTCCGACCTTGGATCAAGGCCCCGTCAACTGCTTCTCGAAGCTACTCCGACCACGATCGCGTCACCGCCAACCTCGTCCCAATCAGAGTTCAGGAGCGGCCACAGCGACGTCTGCAACCTGCTGCATCAGTTCGGTACCTGCCAGGAGCCAGACATTGCTGTCCTGTTCCCATCGCCGGCACTGCCAGCCTCGGGTGTCAAAGCTACCCCAAAAATTCAAGCTTCATCCCCTGTCAGCTGAGAAACTTTTGGCAGTGGTTTCGTCAAGTTTGGAGCCCCGTGGATCCCGTGGCAGCATCAACAGCGACATCCTGTCCTGCCAACTTGCAGATTGGCAGAACCGGCGGGCTCGGAAGATCGGCTTTTCCTTTGCATAAATCCCCTCCCCGCTTGGCCGGCTGAAGGCCCCTCCCTGCGTGGAGGTAGTTTTGGGTGTAATAAGATTAATCCCCACCCCAAGTTCATCCCTCCTGCGTGAGGTGTAGTGTTGTACTCTTTAAGTTTCAGGTCAAGCGACATCGCCGCGGTGATCGGGTGCATACCCTCGCCTCCCGGCGCGCCCTCGTCTCCGATCGGGATCGGTGTCTTCACACCGATCAGGTGAGCTTCTGATACTATCCTTAGTAGCCTTATTCCTGCTAGTTTAGTATTGCTTTGATTGCTCGTCGGCGGTGAGAAGAGGGCTCGAACTTGCATGCTAGTTTGTTAGTGTCCACCGCGGACCGTGAGTGAGTGCCACCAAGCCCCCGCCTTGCGGGCCAGCCGCCCACAAAGTTGGGTATCCTAGACTCATTTGGGGTCAGCCCTAGCATTGTAAGTCCATTAGAACAATTGGGTCCCGCCCCGGACCTTCATCATTATCTCCCGGACCCACCGGGTGAACGTGTGAATCGGGTGAGCAAAAATCGTCATTGTGAGAATCATTGAGCGCTTGTATGCTTGCGGGTCTAAGTCCTAGGGTTATCTCATCATATTTAGTGGTCTTTGGGCTGTGCCACATCAAGTGGTATCAGAGCGGTCATAGGCTTGTCCTTACAAGTCTAGTCTTGGGTCACACTAAGTCTTTCTTAGGTGCATTCGCACACCCTTGCATAGCCCACCCAACCTTGCATGACCACCCGTAGTGGAACTCATTATCAAGGCAATCCATCTTCTTCCAATAACACCATGAATCCCAATCCCCAAGGAAATCCCCCTCACAATGAGCATGAGCTTCCCGACCAAATGAGGTTTCTTGTGGACTACATGACCGAAATTATGGGAAGGCTTGACGGTATTACGGCCCGGCTTGAACAACTTGAGGAAAATAGACCTATTCCAAGGGAAGGAGATAGGAGAGATCCCCCTCCACATGTGGAGCCAGCCATAGGAGGACTCAACCTTGACCCCCCTGCCGAACCGGAAAGGGACCCACCCCCTAGAAGGAATGAGAGGCCTCCCCGGGACAACCCGGATGACCAACTAATGAGACTTGTGAAAGTCGATTCTCCCACTTTTGATGGATCTCATCATCCGAGCATCTACTTAGATTGGGAGGCAGCCATGGATCAATATTTTGATTGGTACCCAATGACCGAGGATAGGAAAGTCCGACTTGCAAAGATGCAATTAACCAAACTTGCCAAAACTCATTGGATGAATGTTGAAGCCTTAAGGATAGTTAGGAGGGAAGTTCCAATCACCACATGGGGGGCCATGAAAGACCAACTCAAACTCAAATATGTCCCACCCTCCTACCATCAAAACCTCCTAGATGAATGGCAAGCCTTGACTCAAGAAGGAAAGACCGTTATGGAATACATTGAAAAGTTTGACTACTACCTCCTCAAATGTGGAGTCCAAGAGGACCCCTCCGTCACACTCTCCCGCTTTAGGAATGGGCTTCAATTCCATATCAAAAAGGAACTATTCATGCGTCAAGTAACAACTTTAGAGCAAGCCTACCAAGTAGCTCGGGATGCCGAGAAATTCTCTCGGTACACGCGAATGGGTTCCCCTCGGGGAATGGATCCTAGAGCCATGGCACCTCGGGCCAACCCCCCACCACCCCAAAGAGGTCTCCTTCCTACACCCATGGGAGCTCCCCCCACACGGGTCACCCCTCCTAATGCCACTCCACCACTCCGCCCCACAAGTGGACC
The DNA here is from genome assembly GCA_022559845.1 of Amorphophallus konjac. Taxonomy (NCBI): domain Eukaryota; kingdom Viridiplantae; phylum Streptophyta; class Magnoliopsida; order Alismatales; family Araceae; genus Amorphophallus; species Amorphophallus konjac. The sequence continues at coordinate 29,139,761 of CM040120.1, forward strand.
CCTAAACACAACTCCCAATAGGCCCAGTCCGACACCCACTCTCCCTCACACTAAGATGACCCCAAACCATCAAAGTGGGCAGCAATGCTTTAGGTGTTATGGGTATGGACACTTTGCCAATCAATGCCCCACCAAGGGAGCATCAAACTTACTCATAGAGGAGACCAACCCCCAACCCCAAGTTGAATTTGAAGAAGAAGTTGAGGTATATGAACCCTCTCATGAATGGGAGGAGGAGTATGAGAACCACTACATGGGAAGCAACCAAGAACAACCTCCTCCACCCACCGACTCCCACCTCGGAGTGGTTAGATGCACCCTCACTCAAACCCAAGAGCATGATTGGAGGAGAAACACCATATTCCATACCTACATACGGATAGGGAGCCATGTTAGGAAAGTCATCTTGGACAATGGAAGTAGTGTGAATGTGGTGTCACCCGACACCGTCAAACTTTTGGGCCTTACCACCTCCCCACATCCCCACCCATATCGGGTAGCATGGATTGATACCACCTCCATACCCGTTAGTGATCGTTGCCTTGTCCCCATTGCATTCCAATCTTATCAAAGCCAAGTGTGGTGCGACATCCTACCTATGGAAGTTGGGAGTATACTCCTAGGACGACCTTGGATCTACGATGTAGATGCCACCTTTCTAGGAAAGACAAACACTTGCATCTTCATTCATGAAGGGAAGAAGATCCAACTCAACCCCTCTCCACCTCGCCCCCTTCCCAAGAAAGCATCTCCCTCCCTTGAGGGATCCCCTACCCCTCCCACTATTCCAAACTCACCAAACCCCACCCCACCAAGCCCTAACCCTAGTATGGTCAACAAGCCTCCTAGGAGTCTACACCTCATCACTAGGAAAGAGCTTAGGGAAGTAGTCAACCAAGGGGAACATGTGTGTGCCATTGTTATTTGCCTTGGGGAATCCACCCCAACTGACCCACACCCAATAGAAATTCAACAACTCTTGGAGGACTTCCATGATGTGTTTCCCGAGGAGCTTCCGGACAAGCTACCACCCATGCGCGATGTGCAACATGCCATCGACCTTGTGCCCGGAGCTACCTTACCCAACCTCCCACACTACCGCCTCAACCCCACCGAACATGCCGAGCTCAGGAGGCAAATTGAGGAGCTCATCAAGAAGGGCTTCCTCCGAATTAGCAAAAGCCCTTGTGCCGTCCCGGCTCTTCTCACACCCAAAAAGGATGGGACTTGGCGCATGTGTGTAGATAGCCGAGCCGTCAACAAGATAACGGTCAAATATAGGTTCCCCATCCCTCGGCTTGATGACATGCTGGACATGCTAGCGGGAGCCACCATCTTCTCCAAAATTGATCTCAAAAGTGGCTACCACCAAGTCCGCATTAGGCCCGGGGACGAGTGGAAAACCGCCTTTAAAACTAAGGACGGTCTCTATGAATGGCTTGTTATGCCTTTCGGCCTTTCTAATGCACCAAGTACCTTCATGCGTCTCATGACCGAGGTCCTCCGGCCCTTCATTGGCATCTTTCTAGTTGTCTACTTTGATGACATCCTCATATATAGCCAATCCAAGGAAGCCCACCTCGATCACCTCAAACAAGTGTGCACCATCCTTAGGAAAGAGAGTCTCTTTGCCAATCCCGGGAAGTGTCATTTCTTGACCAATCAACTAGCCTTCCTAGGATTTATTGTCTCATCCCAAGAAGTATCCATGGACCCCGAAAAGGTCCAAGCTATTCTTGAGTGGCCCGAGCCCAAAACCATTCATGACGCCCGAAGCTTCCATGGGCTAGCCACCTTCTATAGGAGATTCATCCGGGGGTTTAGCACTATCACCACTCCTATCACGGATTGCCTCAAGAAAGGCACATTTGTTTGGACTAGGGCAGCCTCCAAAGCCTTCCTAGAGCTTAAAGAGAAAATGACCCAAGCCCCGGTCCTCTGCCTACCCGACTTTTCAAAGGTCTTTGAGGTCACATGTGATGCTTCCGGGGTAGGGATTGGAGGTATCCTTAGCCAAGAGGGTCACCCAGTAGCCTACTTTAGTGAAAAACTTTGTGAGGCTAGGACGAGATACTCCACATATGACAAAGAGCTTTATGCCGTGGTTCAATCCCTCCGGCATTGGAGGCACTATCTCCTACCCAAAGAATTTGTGATCTTCTCGGACCATGAGGCTCTGAAATATCTCAACACTCAACAAAAACTCAATGCCCGCCATGCCCGATGGGTAGAATACATTCAAGCCTACACCTTTGTCCTCAAGTATAAGATGGGTAGTGAGAACCGCGCCGCCGATGCACTAAGTAGGCGAGTAGCCTTACTCTCCACCGTCCAAGTGGAGGTAATCGGATTTGAGAGAATCAAAGGGGAATACCCACATTGCCCTGACTTTGGGACTCACTACAACACCCTTTCCACCCAGCCACTCAAGGAGTATAAGGAGTTCATACTTCAAGATGGATATCTGTTCAAAGGGAATAAGCTTTGCATACCTAGGACTTCACTTAGGGACTTCCTAGTTTGGGAATTACATAGTGGTGGCCTAGCTGGTCACTTTGGGATCCACAAAACCATAGAGTTGGTTGAGAGGCAATTCCACTGGCCCAGTCTCAAGAAGGATGCGGCCCACATTGTGGGACAATGCCGCATATGTGCATCCGCCAAGCAAGTAAGACAAAACACCGGGCTTTACACACCACTACCCATACCCAACCAACCATGGGAGGATTTGAGCATGGATTTCATTCTTGGCCTACCAAAGACCTTGCGCAAACATGATTCCATCTTTGTAGTGGTTGACAGGTTCTCAAAGATGGCCCACTTTATCCCCTGCTCCAAGACCTCTGATGCCTCTAGGATCGCCCGGTTATTCTTTGATGAGGTAGTCCGACTCCATGGGTTACCTAAGACTATTGTGTCCGATAGAGATGTGAAGTTCACTAGTTATTTTTGGAAGACTCTATGGCACTTGATGGGGACCCTCCTCAAATTCTCCACTGCCTATCATCCTCAAACCGATGGCCAAACTGAGGTCGTCAACCGAAGCCTTGGGAACTTGCTCCGATGCCTTGTAGGGGATCACCCTGGGAATTGGGATCTCCTCTTATCTCAAGCCGAGTTTGCCTACAATGATTCTGTCAATAGGTCCATAGGCAAGAGTCCATTTGAGGTAGTACATGGTTTTAGGCCTAGAAAGCCCTCGGATCTCATTCCCCTTCCCCCACATGCTAGAGTGTCAGTCTCAGCTGAGTCCTTTGCACAGCATATCAAAGAGTTGCATGATGACATCCGCAAGCATATAGGTAAAAGCAATGAGGCTTACAAAAGACGGGCCGATGCTCACCGGCGCCACTGTGAATTCCAAGTGGGGGACCCGGTGATGGTGAGGACGGAGCGGCTCCTTCCCGGGCCTGCCTCCAAGTTGAGGGCACGAGGGTCGGGACCCTTTCGAGTTCTACGACGACTTGGCAACAATGCTTATGAGCTTGACCTACCAGAGAGCTATGGGGTACACCCTACCTTCAACGTGGCGGACCTGGTACCCTACAAAGGCCCCGCGGTGGAACCTAGTGAGGAGCTTGAGCCTTCACCCCCCCTTATGAGAGACACCCCCGGAGGGACTCCACTTTCTAGCTTGAGGGGCCGACAAGAGCAGGTAGAGGCAATACTGGATGAGCAGAGTATCATTACAAGGCACAAGGTGTATCAGCGCTATCTGGTTAGGTGGAAGAACCGTCCCCCGACCGAGGATGCATGGGTAAGTCGGGAGGATTTGATGCGCCTGGACCCCGACATGATAGAGCAGTACGACAGTCAGGCAGACCCATACTCGACAGGGTCGAGTTCTCCCCACCCCGGGGGATTTGATGAGGGCATCTCACGACACTCCCTCTAGCTTTGGTCGTCTACACACTCTTGATATGGATTGATCATGGTCTCCACTTGTTATCTTTATTTTCCCGGGTTCATTTTATGTATTTTCCTTTTATTGAGTCCTATCTTATGTATTTCCCTTTATTGAGTCATGTGGTTCTAGTCCATTTCCCTTATTTTGCTTAATTGGGCCTTATTTCCTTAGTTATGGGCCCATAGGATTGAGTCTAGGATATGCTCGGTCTTTTGTCCTATTGTCAGGGACATTTTGGTCATGTAAAGAGTGGTTGCCTATATATAGGCCCCACCTCTCCACTTGTACTCACTTTGGATGAAATTAATGAAAACCACTTCATTCTACCTCCCTAGATCTCTCTCTTGTACTCTCTCTCTCTCATTACCTCTCTCTCTCTCTCAAGGGGCATAGTTCGCCCCCTTCCTCTCTCTTCCCCCCCCCTCTCATTCAAATCCATCCCTCCACCTACCCCCATTACTACCCCACAACTTCCCACACCCTCCTTAACTCTCCACCTATTCCCAACAACCCTCCACCTATCCAAGCTCTACTTCCCAACCACCACCTACCTCCCTTCACTTCCCAAAGCATCTTCCCACCTCCCCAAGGCTGACTCCACTCCTCCCAACACCCCAAATTCGAATTTCCTACCCATCTCCCCTTCCCCCTTGGTCCCTAGGTCGCAGCCCTCCTCTCCCCCTCAAACCAAGTTCGCCCCCCACCTTCCCTCACACTCATCTTCTCTCTTGTGCACATCCACCCCCCCCATCTCCACCTCTAGCAGTTCCAGCCCCCTTTCTCCCTCCATCCCTGCCATTCCTAACCTCCTGGAGCCCTAGCCACGTCCTACCCCCCTCCCTAAACCTTCAGCCATCATCCTCAAGCTTTGTTAACCCCCTCCCACTCCCTTCATTCTTGCTAGTTTGCCATTTCAGAAAACAGGTCGCAGGCTGCAGAGTTGGGTCCTGAAGATCGCAACAGGACCGGCCGTTCCCTGGTCCTCCTGGTGTCAAGGCCTACATCTCTGGAAAGGGCGTTCAAAGAGCTTTCAAGGCGAGGTGGTTTCGTCAACATCCGAGGTCGGAGCTGTCCGCAGGAGCCGATCTCCCTCAACTGCGCAGAAGCTCTCAGGCAGGGAACCAGAGCTGCAGTCACAGTCCGACCACGACTTCCTCCCTGAAGATCTGAGCGCCATTTTTGGAGGGCTGAAACTACTACCAGTTAGCTGTCTCCTCCAAGAAGAAGGACCTCATTCGGCCACCGGAGCTGCAAGTTAACATTTTCTTCATCAGGGTGGGTAGTCTGCCCACTGTGGGACCAGGTTCGACCTGTACCTACTCTTCCTGCTACCCCGCTCTCCTCCGACCTTGGATCAAGGCCCCGTCAACTGCTTCTCGAAGCTACTCCGACCACGATCGCGTCACCGCCAACCTCGTCCCAATCAGAGTTCAGGAGCGGCCACAGCGACGTCTGCAACCTGCTGCATCAGTTCGGTACCTGCCAGGAGCCAGACATTGCTGTCCTGTTCCCATCGCCGGCACTGCCAGCCTCGGGTGTCAAAGCTACCCCAAAAATTCAAGCTTCATCCCCTGTCAGCTGAGAAACTTTTGGCAGTGGTTTCGTCAAGTTTGGAGCCCCGTGGATCCCGTGGCAGCATCAACAGCGACATCCTGTCCTGCCAACTTGCAGATTGGCAGAACCGGCGGGCTCGGAAGATCGGCTTTTCCTTTGCATAAATCCCCTCCCCGCTTGGCCGGCTGAAGGCCCCTCCCTGCGTGGAGGTAGTTTTGGGTGTAATAAGATTAATCCCCACCCCAAGTTCATCCCTCCTGCGTGAGGTGTAGTGTTGTACTCTTTAAGTTTCAGGTCAAGCGACATCGCCGCGGTGATCGGGTGCATACCCTCGCCTCCCGGCGCGCCCTCGTCTCCGATCGGGATCGGTGTCTTCACACCGATCAGGTGAGCTTCTGATACTATCCTTAGTAGCCTTATTCCTGCTAGTTTAGTATTGCTTTGATTGCTCGTCGGCGGTGAGAAGAGGGCTCGAACTTGCATGCTAGTTTGTTAGTGTCCACCGCGGACCGTGAGTGAGTGCCACCAAGCCCCCGCCTTGCGGGCCAGCCGCCCACAAAGTTGGGTATCCTAGACTCATTTGGGGTCAGCCCTAGCATTGTAAGTCCATTAGAACAATTGGGTCCCGCCCCGGACCTTCATCATTATCTCCCGGACCCACCGGGTGAACGTGTGAATCGGGTGAGCAAAAATCGTCATTGTGAGAATCATTGAGCGCTTGTATGCTTGCGGGTCTAAGTCCTAGGGTTATCTCATCATATTTAGTGGTCTTTGGGCTGTGCCACATCACTTTCATGTACCACAATACCCTGCGGGAATACATCTACAAGGGCAATGTTGATGCTCAGATGGATTATTTGGATGTCAGTCACATCGTTGACGACAACAAATTCTGGGGCAGAGTAACACGATACATGAAAGTAGTCACCCCCCTCGTGAAGGTCCTAAGATTGGTGGATGGCGATGACAAGAATGATATGGGATATCTGTATGAGGCCATGGACCGTGCGAAATTGGAGTTGCAGGAGTCCCTTCCCAAAGAATATGCAAAGTGGTGGAAGATTATTGACCATAGATGGGACACCACATTACACCACGACTTGCATGTAGCTGGTGAGTGATTATTTGTATTCATACATTATTCTTTAGGTTATTTTATATACCATTTAGTTAACTATATACAAATGTAGGTTATTTCCTGAACCCTCGATTCATGTACGATGCCAATGCACATGTTGATGCCGAGGTGCTTCAAGGCACTTTAAAAGTCATTGGTCGTTTATCGAGGACACCAGATAAGAGGCTTCAGGCGGAAGTAGAGGTTGGCCTGTTTGATTTCATGAATAAGAGGTATAGAATTTACTTAAGTAGTTATGCTAATTTATTATGTAATTTTTGTAGATGAACAACTATAGAATGAGAACTGAGACGTATTCTGACTCCCAATTGCTATACGGAGTGGGAAGAGTGAGCCCAGGTATACTTCATCTTTGTGCTTTCTTTGCAATTACATCTTCCTTAATTGATTTTTATTTACAACTTATATTTATTTGTTTATGGTTGGTTGGTGTAACAGCTGACTGGTGGATCATGGTGAACAATAGAGAATTGGGCAGTTCTGCATTGGCTTTCATTGCAATCAGGGTGTTGAGTCAAACCACATCAGCAAGCAAATGTGAAAGAAATTGGAGCACGTTCAGCCTTATACACTCAAAGGTTCGCAATCGCCTAAAGGCTGATCGGTTAGAGAAATTAGTGTACTGCCACTACAATATGAGGTTGAGAATAAAGAATATGAGGTTGAGACAACAACTGCGAGACAAACGCGTCGCCGAGGATGCCGCCGCAGAAATTGATGTGGATGCCTTGTTTGATGATGATAATCCCTTGTAGTCTTGGGTCGAGACACGGGAGCAGATTGATGAGCCCGTTTTTGATGTTGATGATAGAGCATGGGCAGAGGGCATACTTGATGAAGATGACCCAAGAGATCCCGAATTCAAAAGGACATCAAAGGGGGCTAGAGATACTCATGCACACCAGTCTAGGGTTGTTGATGACACTGAGGAGCAGTTCGAGTTTGAGCCAGCTAGACACTCAGATACAGATAGCATGCCAGTCACTCCTAGAATGGTCAAGCCACCGGTCTCCTTAAGAAGAAGTACATCAGTGCATGGGCAAACTGAGAGGACAAATGCTGCTGTTCGAGAGGACCCGGCAATTGAGCAGTTGAAGCAGATTTATGTGAGGCACACGCCAAGGGATAAAGGACTCATGTCAAAGATCACTGAAAAATTGACACCACAAGAGAAAAAAGCATCCCCGAAGGCTAAAAAGCGACTAATTTCTTGTGGTGATGATGATGATGGTGATCATCCCGTTGGTGCTGCAGGTGGTACTAGTGCTGCAGGTGATGCAGGTGCTGCAGGTGGTACAGGTGATGTAGGTGCTGCAGGTGCTGCAGGTGGTACTACTGGATACAATCAAGGTCAGCGAGGATATGATTCACCAGGTTACGAAGGTGGCCAACAGGAAGCAGCTATTTATGGGTCGTGGAATTATGAACCATCATTCCAGTTCCATCCATATCCGACCAGTTCCTCTTCTCTTCCTCACGATTCCTATGCTGATACTGGATTCGAATCAAGCCAACCAAACACTCCAAGAGGGATCCAAAGAGGAATGCAGGACTTTGCTACCTCATTGTTTGGTTATAGTGAATATAGACCATACATGCAACCTGGCTATGGGTATCAACATCAAGGGCCAGACGATGAGGGAGAAGGTTCTTCAAGTAATTATTATCCATATTAGGTAAGAATCAATGAATTTTTGTAACATTTAGTTTGTCTAATTTGGTTTATTATACTGCTTGTATTAATGTACAATGGGATATTAGTTTAACTTTCACATGTTCAATGTTTGAAGTTCAATGCGTAGTTGTCTACTTCAAGGTTATTGCACTAACTTATACAGTCAAATGCATGTGTAATATTTTTTATGATTTTAAGTAATTATTTATATTTTTATGATTTTTTTTCAGTTTTTTTAGAATTAATTTGATTTTTTTAACCTTTTATCTGGGTTTCGGCCGAAACCGAAACCGATACCGAGTCGTATCGGTTTCAGACCCGGCCGAAACCGAGTCCGAAATCGAGTTTGCCATCCTTGCTCTTAATCCTTGTGAAAACCAAGGTTTATTCTTCATGCAAACTTGATCTTTTCCTTGAATTCCTTCATAGGTCATGAAATCTTACTAAAGTTCTATACCTTGATTACAAGAGCATAATTTTTTGGAATTCACTTGACCATTATCGTTATATAGAATTATCTAGAAATTTATATGGGATCTTGAATCCAACGACCACAATGCCTGTGCAATAGGGCCCAGATCTGGTCCTAGGAGAAGCGCCCGAAAGTACTTGTGTCCATGGGCGCGTGAATGATCAGTGTGGCATTGCACCAAATATGATATGCAAGATTGATCTAGATAATTCACTTGTTATATGATTGACTTGTGATATGTTTGATATGTTCATTGATATGGCCAATCTATGATATGTTCCACTTGATATTTGTTCATTGAAATATGGTACTTGCACAAGCTATTCCCTTGAAATGTTCTCTACATCTTGAGACCTAAATTCCTTGTACATGAATCTTTGTCCTTATTGATCATATCTTCATGTTACCATGATTATTGCCCTATCATTCTATGTTATGTATTCGCCTCGTTACATCATTTAGTGCATATTGCATTGCCAACATGCTAATTACTTAAATTTGTCTGATAAAGAGATGTAATTCCTATTGAGCTTTCACTCACCCAATGTTTATTTATTATTTTTCAGGCAGTTCTGATGAGAAAATTCAATCTGATGGGGAGGACCAAGAGTGAAGAGTGCTCCAAGAGTCAATAGAAGACCCTTTTCTTTTCTATTTTAAGTCTAGTCTAGAGAGAGTCATGTAATTTCGTTTTAATTTTAAAAAGTTGAGTTATTGAGTCATTAAGATGTCAATGTAATATCAAGTTGGAATTTTGATTATTAATAAAAATTATGACTTTGTCCATTTTGCAAATTTGAAGAAGTCTATTTGAAATTATGGATGTCTTATTGTTCTTGCTCTGATTGATTGACGTAATTGCTGCGTTTCAATATTCCGCGTCGGGACGTGACAGTTTTGTGATATCAAAACCTAGGTTATTAAGACCCTAGATTTTTGACCATAGTTTAGGTTGCCATGATCATTAGGACATATAAGTATATAACCTATGTTAACATGCTATAGTTAACCTGTGAGATTAGGTAGAGCCTTGGGTTAAGTGCTAAAATATGTTTAATTCTAAAAGAAGCAAGATAATTAATTTTTGTAGTTATTTTGTAAGAGTTTAGACTTTTAGTTGAGATGGCGGCAGAGCATGCTCAGTGGAGAGAGATGCAAAGGACCGTCCAACGGTTGACCCAAGTCCTTCAACAAGTTGCTCGAGAAGGAGCTCGTCATGGAGCTAGGGATTTGCATCGAAACTTTAGAGGAATGAATTCCCCAAGATAATGGTTCTACTGACCCGGATGAGGCTGAGCATTGGGTCAAGAAGATAGAGATTTAATGGTTCCACTATTGCAGTCAACACCATGGTCACTGATTTCATCTTCAGTCCGTCTTTGCACCAGGCCCAGCGCCACTTTCAAGTGTACTGCTGTTGTGGTAATTTCCATCACCGTCGATATTCGGCATCATTGGCATAGATCTTGCAGCAGTACTGGGCATCATAATAACCTGTTGCTACTACTGTCACTGACACCATCATTGTTACCTCCTTTAATCCACCGATTTCCCCCACCATTCACTGTTGCAACAATTGTCAAGACCAGGCAGTAAGGCTGCAAGCCTTCCTCCACTGTCCTTGTGCCCTCATGGAGGCTCGTGGTCATCTTTGCCTACACAACCTCCCACTACCACTGCTGCTAGCATCATTGTCAGGCATCATCCTCATTGTCATTGTCCTTGCTCATTGTTGCCACTAGCAGGTGATGTTGTTGTCTCTATTATCATCTTCTTAGCTTAGGGCCATCATCTTCCAGCCTTAGGTAGGCTATGTAATCCATTGGGCTCATTTAGTTGCTGGATCTAGACCCGAATGTCCACATCCAGTGGACTTAAAGTTTGGCTTGCTTCAACCACTTCAACTCATGGCTTGTCTGGTAATCAGCCCCCTTCTTTAGCCAGTTCAGGCCTTCATTTAATTGGTGCCTTATTTAATTCAATTTTGATGCCTACCCTCATCACCTTGCTGACATCACCATCCTACCATATCAATCCAAAGGTTCTTTGATGCTCTGATTGTAGCCGTTCAGGTCAGTCTCCTTGTCAAACCACCTTTGGTAGATCTCAGGTGCCGTTCTTTCTGTTCAGGTTCCATTCACAAGCCAGCTCAATGTTAGACAGTTTGTTTTATAAGCTTCCTCATAGAAGTCACTTCAGAATGTACCATACACCAATCTTGGGGCATTCCAACATTCTGATCACATTGCTTTTATGGGCTTGGTGTCACCTTCCAAATTCATACACCTTTAAATTATGACTATCAGAGCAATCCACTCTTCCACAAGCAGACAAAGCATATCAATACTGACTGCCTCTATCAGCACTACATATTTCGCACATTTACGCTTCCTCTATTTGAGCAGGTTGTTGACCCCTTCATCAAGCCTCAGATGGCTTTGCACTTCAAGGCAATGGTTGGCAAATTTCTAGTGCACAATCCGCCATGAATGTTATGGGGGCTTAATGAGTTTATATATATGTTGGAAGCAAATTTTGTTTGTAAAAACACCTCCGCTTTTATTTAGTTGGAACAGAAATGGGCCAACTTGGAGATGGAAGACCCGTCCGGGGTCAGAGGAATTCGTACGGGGTCGGAGGGACCCGTACGGGGTCGCCCTCACCTGGACGGGTCCGCCCGGAGGTGGGCAAACCTGCGCGGGGCCGCTCCTGGGCGGGCGGACCCGTCCGGGGTCGCCCGACCCCGGGTGGGACCCACCCCGGGTCCGCGACCCCGGGGAGGTCCTCCCGGGGGCGCGCGACCCCGGGGAGGTCCCGGACCGGCCCGGGGACCTCTCACCCCGGGGAGGTCCCATTCTCCCGCGCACGTACTAAATTTTTTTGAAAATATGACCTCCCCGAGGTCATTTTCATCCCGTTGGACCCGTACGGGGTCGAGCACTCCCGGGGAGATTCCCCACTTCTATAAATAGACCCCCGGGGGTCCAAAATGGAGGGACTTGGAGACTTGACATTACGTACAAGCACACTCGGAGCATCTAGCAGTCAGAGCTTTTCGTTCGTTTGTTTCGGCCCGCGTGGGGTAAGTCCCCGGGTCTTGTACTTATGCCCCTACGGGGTATATTTACGTTTATGCCCTTCAGTGGGCCATGTTTGTAATTATGTCCCTCAGCGGGCCATGTTTGTAAGTCTTTACGTCCCGGGCATGTAATTCTATCCTCGTAATGATGAAATTACGGGAACGTCCTTCCCGGGACCGTAAAAGATCCAAGTCCTGTAATTTGCAGTTATACCCTGTAATTTTTGTAATTGGGGCTACACCTCTATCTCCCGCGTTAGCGCGGATCTCTGTACAGTCGACAACTCGTCGACAACTCTTGTACTCATTCGGACTATAAAAGCACTCAGCATGTTTTATGTATGTCTTCGGGGAAAATTATAAGAAAGCCTCCGACTTTTACAAAATTATGTATATGTCCTCCCTTTGGTAAACTTGACACACATGAGTCTTCTATGAAGCCATTGTCACTTCTTGAGCCCGGGGACGATGCCAACTCAGTCCGACACTCAGAGATCACCGCAACCCTAGGTCTGTGTAGGGTATGGTAAAATTACCAGAATACCCATGCAACCTAAAAATGGCCTAGTAGCCTTCGTAACCCTCCAGAAAGAGCCTCAGAGCCTCAGAGCCTCAAGGAGTCTGTAATTCGATCCTACTTTCGTTCCAGCCCAGAAAGGTTCAGAAATGCCGCTGGCCTGGGAATATTACCAAAATACCCCTGGGTTGGTAAAATTATCAAAACGCCCTCGGGGTCCAGAAAATCTCTCTTTACTTCAAAAATGCCTACGGCTTCCGCATATTTGCGTTTCCATTCCAAAATCCTAGGGTTTTGCTCAGACCTAGCCCTAATTCAATTGTTTCTGTTGGTCGGTGGTGAGTGAGTGGACATCATGAGCTCTTCAAGAGAGTTTGCCCTCAACCTCAGAACTCTGTAAAAGACTTTGGGGATTTCTTTGACAGTCAAACAAAGGTGTTCGGACGTTAGGCCGATGTAAATCAACACTGACTCCGGTCAGTGAGGAGAGGTCCACACCTGAACCCAAATCGTCTGATACTATGCGCACACACGGAATCACCCTCTATACTTAGAGGGGGATGTTTCTTTTCAAAAAGAACAAAATCTATATTTTATCTACGATAAAAACCGATTAGATTTTTTCCGTGTCTCACAGACTGGCACGCCCGGTGGGACCTTTCCTGCCTTTCTTCTTTCTGTCAGAGTCATTCCCTAAAACTCTCTTCGAGATTCTGATTTCCTCCTCTTCCTTTTACAGGACGGGAAGAGGAGGGTATAAACTCGCTACTCATTTGAGAGCTTGTCGTGCACTTGCACCCTTCTGTGTTCGCACCACCACCACCAACAACAACCAGCAGCGATGGCCGCCGTCACCTACGGCCCCGAGATTGTCGCCAACCACGCCAGGCTCGGATACCTGGCGACCCCACTTGTTTTCGATGACTTCCCAGCGGTCGTCGGCTCGCCCTTTTTCCTGGGCGTTGTGCCCGTGGTTGAGATCAGCTCAGCCACGGCTGTGACAACAGTTCCTGAGGGTGTCAGTCCCCTCACTGCAGCAGCCGGCCGGGTCCGCCCGGTCAAGAAGACAACCGTCGGGGGTGTTAGGCCCTCGGCCCCAACAGCCGGCCGGGTTTACTCGGTCAACAAGACAGCTCCTGAGGGTGTCAGTCCCCTCACTGCAGCAGCCGGCCGAGTCCGCCTGGTCAAGAAGACAACTGTCGGGGGTGTTAGCCCCTCGGCCCCAACCACTGGCCGGGTTAGTCCGATCAACAAGACTATCTCTGAGGGCACCAGGCCCTCGGCTTCGTCGATTGGTCGGGTTCGCTCGGCTAACAAGACGGCTACTGGGGGTGTCAGACCCTCAATCTCAACAGCCGGCCGGGTTCGCTCGGTCAACAAGGCGACTGTCGGGGGTGTCAGGCCCTCGGCTCCATCAACTGGCCGGGCTTCCCCGGTCAACGAAATAACCAGCAAAGGCGTCAGGCCTGCAGCCCCATCAATTGGTCGGGTTCATTCGGCCAAGAAAACAATCACTGAGGGTGTCAGACCCTCTGTTTCTTCAACCGGCCGGGCTCGCCCGGTCAAGGAGACCGTCCTAAAGGGTGTCAGACCCTCTGCTGCAGCATCTGACCGGGTCCATCCGGTCAACTCTTCAACTGTTAAGGGTGTCAAGCCCTTCATCTCGACAACCAGCCGAGTTCGCTTGGCTGCTATGTCAATCGCTGAAGGTGTCAGGCCTTATGCCCCGGTTACTGGCCGAGTCTTCTCGGTCAATCAAATCACTGCTGGCGTTGCTCTTGCTCAACGGGGGCAACGCCGCCGTCGCAACGGCGCCAAACCTACTACGGCCACCCTTAGAGGTACTGCCCCTGCTCAACGGGGGCAGCGCCGCCGCCTCAGCAACGCCGTGCCTACGGTGGGCGTCACCAACATCGCCCCTACTCAACGGGGGCAACGCCGTAGCCGCAAGGGGGCAAAGCCCGAAGCGGCTGTCTCTCGCTCCGGCAAGACTGTAATCATCGGAGATATTCGCATCCGGCTCGATGGAGGCGAGCCGATCCTACCACGGAATCGTCATGTCCCGACTATCCCTACCTCCAACCGCTTCGAGCTCCTCCGACAAGTTCGGGAGGATGGAGCGAGGAAGAAGGAGCTTGCCGTATCGGCAGCAACCCAGGGCCCTCTCCAACGGCTCAAGCCACGAGCTGCCCGGTCAAGGATAGGGGGCAACCCAGTGGAGGAGCGTCAACTCCATCTGAAGAAGATCTGGGTCACCAAAGAGGAGGCCCGGATTATCAGGCGTGCCAGGGCGGAGGAGCCCTTCCGCATGTTGGAGCTTCAGCGGATGCGGAGTCCGCTGAGCACTGAAGCCTCGGTCTCTCCGGGGTTTACAACCCAGCCCCTACGGGGCCAGAAGCGCCGAGAAGCCGGCAAGAAGGTACGACCGACCTCCCCGTGGGCTAGTTTCACGCACACGGAAGATGATCGCTCCCCTCAAGCATCTACATCCCGAGTGTCTGTCTTTGACAGCCTTGGGAGGCCACCCAAGCCGGAGCGACAACCGCCCAAGAAAAAGTGGATGGTCCAGGTGACCGATGACACCGTCAAAGTGTTCACCTGTTACGCCACCTCTGGCGACAAACAGCCCGAAGGCACCTCGGGGGAACTCAATCAGTCTCTTCAATACTCGAGGAGGTCAAGGTCAAGGTCCGGGTCCCGAGGCCTGGCACAAACACAACAAGCGCTGGCTGCCGGTACATCTCAACCTGAGCCGACACGACAAGAAGAGTGCCAGGAAGACGTCCACAGTGTTGATGGGGACAGTCACTCTCGGCATGAAGAAGAGCTAGGGGAAGAGCCACGGGCCCCTACATTGGAAGAGCTTCGACGGGAGAACCTAGAGCTCAAGAACCTGCTACAGTCGCTTTTGCGCGAAAAGGAGGTTCCTCCCCCGCCTCAAGCGGCACCGGCTGGAGCGGATCAGCAGCCTTCTCCCATTCCAGCAGTAGCCAATGCCTCTGTCACGGCTGCAAGACTCCCACTGGCGGTGGACTTCGAAGTCCCGCCGTATGAAGCCAATGCGCGGTCATCTGCTACTCCTGCCGCAGAGAGCCTCATGGCACAGAAGCAGATGATCGAGCGCATTGTGGAGGCGAAGTTTGCTCAACATGGGGAGGGGGTGGCCACCGTCGATTTGTACAGCGTGCCGTATCCCCTCCATCATCAATTCAAGAAGCTTCCACCGGATTGCCCAAAAGTCCCGAAACTCCAGAAGTTCAATGGGCAGGGCTCTCCACATGAACACTTGGCCTACTACATGACGGCCATGGGCGAGTTGGCACTGGAAGAGACATATTTGTTGCGGTACTTCGCCACGTCATTGACTGGCACCGCCTTCCAGTGGTACTCAGGACTCAAGCCCAATTCTGTAGCTGATTGGGCTGATATGCAGAAGAAGTTTGTCGACCGCTTCCAAATGGTCGAACGCAAAGTCTCCTTAGCAGAGCTTTGTTCCCTTCGATAGAAGAAAGGTGAAACAACGTTGGACTTCATCAGGCGATGGAGGGACGTCAGCATGCGCTGCAATAATCCTCCGACGGCTGAGGACGCAATCACCATCTGCCGTAGGGGTCTCTCGACAGAGGTCAGTGAAAAGCTTCTGGGCTCAAACATCAGAAGCTTCGACCAGCTCAACACGGTGGTGGTGGAGATTGAGATGTTCTTTGCTGATCACCCTGTCCAAGCCTCTGCAAAAGGCAAGCCCTCCAAAGATCGTCTGGCTAGCGGCAAGGAGGTAAATGCTGTTGACTTTTCCCCGACGAATGGAGAAAAAGGGGAAGGAAAATCCAAAGGCAACGGCAAGAAGCCTGATGCCAAAGCAAGTGCGTCCCGGTTGGCGGAGAACATGAAGACGCCATATTCCTTCAGGAAAGAGCACACGAAAATACTCTTTGATCTCTGCGTGAAAGAGCAGCTCATCACCTTGCAGGATCCGCGGAAGCCCACGGAGGTGGATAAAACTGACGATCCTACCTATTGTGTGTATCACCAGAGGTTGGGTCATACCATCGGGGATTGTTATGTCTTCAAAAACATAGCAGAAGAGCTCATTCAAAAAGGCTTGGTAAACATGCTGGGCCACGCCGTCGACCCACCACAGCCGCATGCTTGGAGTCGGTCAAATCGGTCGGCCAATGTCGTCTACATGGTGGCGATGGTCTCGAGCTCCAACGCCTCCGAGGTCGGACCTTCAAATCAACAGTCCCACACCGGCCCGAGGGCCGCCCCTTCTTCATTCCCTGAATGTCTAGCACTGCGGAGAACCATTCGGAAAATCCGAGGGGAAATCCAGCAATTGCAACTAGAACAAAGGCGCCTGCTGCAGTTCCTAGAGAGCATTGATCAGCAGCTAGCCACCTTCCCCTTTGGCCCATTTGCCAGGAGGTTACCTCCAGCCCACATACGGGAGGCAGGTGTATCACCCACGGGCCGGGCTCCGCTCAGGGGCTGGCTCTCTAAAGAATCTTCAGATTCATCCGAAGACGAGGAGGATTCACCGGAAGGCGAGGAGGCTCCACTCCAAGTCGAGCTCCCAGAAAAGCCATACTCCTTCCCTTGCGAGAAGACTCCAAATATCTTCTTCGCATGCCAGCGGGCGGGATTGATTAGCCCGTCACCCATGGAGCAGATGCCAGGTGCTGCTTTTGATCAAGGATATTGCCTGTATCATGAAGTTGTGGGCCACATTATCCACAACTGTTCGTTCAAAGACCTCGCCGAGGACCTAATTAGGCGAGGGAAGGTCAATATGGGCGAATTCCTAGTCGACCCACCGCAGCCGCACACATGGAGGAGTCTTCACTTCTCCGTCAATGTCATTCATGCTGCAGCAGCCTTTCAATTCCCAGAGCCACAGGAGGAGGGAGTCAGTTCCCAGGGAGTCAATTCTCAGCCACCTAAATCCACATTGTGGTACCCAGGGTGTCGACTCTCTCATCAGTGTTCTTTTCCTAAGGAAGACACTGAGAAGATTTTTGATAAACTTCTGGAGGATGGCTGGGTGCTGACACATGACCCACCGTCTTATTACAATGAGAGAGCCAAGAGTCACCCCCGCTATTGCAAGTATCATGCAAGGGTGTCTCACCCTACTCGGCAATGCCCAAAGGTTCATGACTTCATTGAAGCCCTCATCCAAAGAGGGGTTGTCGATACTCAGGGGAACTCCATGACAAGGTTGCGTCTTGCAGAGGCCGCTAGGGAGACTCTCCAGCAGGTTCGGCGAGAAACTGAAGCTTTCTCCCGATTGGCCCTACCAAGTGAGCCTACGGGAAATGATGAATTCCCATTACTCACTAAAGGCAAGGCCATCTATAAAGGGCCTAAGGTCCAGAACCCGGGAAGCAAAGCCGCGGGAGAGAGTTCCAGGGTCCGTCCCAGGTCGAGTCAGCCTGGCATCGTCATAAGAGAGAACTCTCGGCCAGACAACAAAGGCAAAGCCAAGGCGTCAGAGCCTTCAGCCACAGCTCCTGCCAAGTCAGCAAGGCCATTAGTCGTGGAGAGAACTCAACCTCTTGAGCCCGCGAAGACCCCAGTTAAGGCTTCTGTCAAGCCGGCACAGCCGCCAATTGTAGAAAGGCCTCAGCAGCTCAAGCAAGCCAAGCCACCAACCCAAGCAAAGTCGGTGGAACTACAAAGCTCCCAGAGGCTCCACTGCGGACTGGCAGAGTTCCAGGAGTTGCCTCCTGAAATAATTGCTCAGGCAATCAATGCCACCTTCCAGTCTCAGCCGGAGGAGGCCAATTGGACCAAGGTTGTCTCCCGAAAAAGCCGCGGCAGTAAGGCTCCTAAGGAGCCAGCCCGGAGCAAAAAGTAAAATTCTGGGGGCAAGCGAGTCCCACCTCCAAAGCAAACTCCTCTCTCTTCTCAAGAGGCGGCACGCCAAAAGAAGCAAGAGAAGAATCGCAGGAAGAATTTGAAGAGGAGGTTGATGAAGCAAGCGGAGCAAGCAGCGGCTATGGAGGCCCCTAAGGAGCCAACTCCTCTACAAAGACTTCAAAAGCTCATAGATGAGCTGGAGGAGTACACTCCCCCTCGTCCCACCAGGGTCGTCACTCTAGACGAATATATTCCTTGGGACAAGCTTGGGCGCAAAGCCCGTCTTCTGCAATGACTCCGGGAAATGGTTCACCGTCTTGAAGAAGGTGAAGACTTTCCAATTCCAGAGGAACTCTCCTTATTCTACAAGAATGAGGAGCTCACTGTCGAGATGCTCGAGGAAATGCTGCAAGAGCTCTCCTGCAACATGGTGGCGATCCCGCCGCCTGACAACATTTACTGTCCCACGGCTGATAGCACTGGAGGCAAGGCTTCTATGGCAACATATCAGCGTCGCTCGGCAAGAAATGGCCGAGGACGTGGCCGAGGTCGTGGCCGAGGACGTGAAGGTCCCCTGACTCTTGATCGGGTCATAATATTCAGAGAGGAGAAGCCGGGTCTTGTCCCAGAAACCCAAGTTCGGGGAATCCCTTTTATCCTTAGCCCCTCAGAGGGTTCAGGCCCCATCTCAACGGCTAAGCCGGGTGACGTTCCGTTTACAATCACCTCCTCTGATGAAGAAGAGGAGCCAGCCGAATCGCCAAAGTGCGAGGAGACGTCAGAGCAGGCCGGCCCCTCTAACAGGGTCGAGCCCGCGAGCCAGGCCGGTCCTTCTAATGAAGACTAGTATGATGAGCCATTGCCACCTCCGGAGGAATCCTTGGCACCGCTGTTCCAAGAAGATGCGGAAGGCCAGAATGCGGAGGAGCGCCCTTCTAAGCGGGAGAAGCCTCGCCAGGCGCCGAAGACTCTGGCGGAGATCATCCCGCCATTTGACAAGACCCGTGCTCGGGCGGACCGCAAAATCATTCATCATATGAAGCGGTTCCCAACAAATGTCACCATTTGGGAGGCCATCGCCTGGAGTAAGGATCTTCGGGAGGCTCTGGTCAAGATTCTCCAAGATCCGCAGGCCTATAAAGCCCATGTGGCAGAATTGCAGGCTCAGGCGTATGAAGCACTCACAGCCAACATCTCCTTCACGGACAAAGACATGTTGCTGTCCTCTCCGTGTCATAATCGCCCCTTATATATGAGGGGAACGATCAATGGGCATGACGTGAATCGCATCCTGGTTAATGCTGGAGCAGCCGTCAACATCATGCCTTTGAAGACTTTCAAGTCTCTATACTTGGCACCTTATTTACAAAAGGTGACCGATGTCAAGATCTCGGGATTCAATCAGGGTTCCGAGGAGGCGCTTGGTCGGGTTGTGGTCAAACTAGCCTTGGGCGATTTTGTCACCCAAGCGACATTCTATATTATCAACTCCGACACATCTTACAAGGTGCTACTTGGAAGGCCATAACTGCACGAAAACTAGGTTGTTCCTTCAACTCTGCACCAGTGCATTAAATATGCCAAGGGAGGGGAGCAACATACGGTCTTCGCAGACCAATCTCCCTTCCACCCCAATGAGTGTCATCTGGCCGATGCTTCGCTATATTTTGGGAAGCCCACTCTAACAATCCCCGAGCCTGTAAAAGACAAAGGGAAGCAAAAAGTAGACTTTGAAGTTGAGGAAGGGCAGCTCTTCACTGTCAACCAAGACATGGTAAAGCTGCACAGGCTGAGCCTCAGTGCCGCCTCTAAGTTGACTCAACCAGAAAGGCGGAGTGTTGGCTTTGAAGCCAACCTCATCAGCCGAGTCATTGATGGGAGTATCTCCTTACCGTCGAAGTGCCTCCAGCTCCCGTCCCAACAGGAAGAGTATGAGGTGGAGCAGTTGAAGACCTTCACAGTCTCCTATCAACGGAGAAGGAGGCGTAACAAGGGCAAGGAGGACAAGCCGATCATCTTTTACAAAGGTGACTTAGTCCCACCGGGCCCTCCTAAAGATGACTTCGGCTGGGATACTCCCACCGATGTGGCGCCAGAGCCAGTCTAGGAGATGGATGATATGTCCAAATACATCAAGGAAATGTGTAAAAAGCAGTACATCCCGAGGCTCTGGACCCCGCACGGGCAGCATATTTCCATCAGCTGTGGAACCCTCCGCAATTCCGAGGACAACCTCCTTCTCCCGCAAAGATACGCGAGGACTAGCTACGACCAGGAGACGACTTCGAGGTCCACTATGCAGTCAACACCATAGGGCTACTGCTCTCCCCTAAGGGCAAGCTGAAGTTGAGCCCAAGATTGATGACTCTGTAAGGGAGTCTGGTGATGTGTCTATGACACCTCCACCTTCATCAGGAGTCGACAATGATCACCCTTCAGAGGGAAGAGCAGCCCAACCTGCTAACTGTCGGCAAGATGAGGCCAGTCCTACGACTTCAAGCCACGAGCAAGGGTGCTTCGAAGAATTTGAAGTCTACGAAGCCGACACTGACGACGATGGAGACTTCGTCGACCTCTAACCAGCACCACCGGAGCTTGAAGACGGTGGCCAAGCAACGGTGGACGAGTTGATTGAGATCAATCTCGGAAGCAAAAGTGACCATCGTCCCACATTCATAAGTGCTCTCCTCAGTGAGAAAGAAAGCAGTCGTATCGACAGCTCCTAGAAGAGTTCAGGGATTATTTCGCCTGGACTTACAAAGAAATGCCCGGGCTCGACCCTTCTGTGGCTGAACATGAGCTGGCAATACTTTCAACAGTCAAGCCAGTCAAGCAAGCTCAAAGGCGTATGCGCCACGAGCTGGAGCTGAAGTCAATGCTGAGGTTGACAAGATGCTGGGCGTGGATTTCATAGAGCCTTGCATGTACCCTGTGTGGCTCGCTAACATCGTCCCTGTCAAGAAGAAGAATGGCCAAGTCCGAGTTTGCATCGACTTCAGGGATTTGAACAAAGCATGCCCAAAGGACGACTTCCCTGTCCCAATCACTGAGACAATGGTTGATATGACCACTGGTCACGAAGCCTTGTCTTTTATGGACGGGTCGTCGGACTATAATCAAATCCGCATGGCCGTCAAAGACAAAGACCATACGGCTTTCCGGTCTCCTAAGGGGATCTTCAACTACAAAAGGATGCCGTTTGGCCTGAAGAATGCCGGTGCAACCTACCAAAGGGCAATGACCAAGATCTTCGACGAGATGCTGCATGACCTTGTCGAATGCTATGTCGATGATCTGGTCGTCAAGACGAAGAAGCGGGAGAATCACTTAGCTGACCTGCGTCGAGTCTTTGAAAGGCTTCGGCAATTTCAACTCAAGATGAACCCAATGAAGTGCGCCTTCGGCGTCTCTAGCGGCAAGTTCCTCGGCTTCATCGTCAGGTACCGGGGCATAGAAATCGACCCTGACAAAATCAAGGCCATAAGGGGACTGCCTTCGCCTAAGAACTTGACAGAGCTCAGATATCTTCAAGGAAGACTCGCCTATATTAGGCGGTTCATTTCTAACCTTTCTGGAAGATGCCTACCTTTCGGCAAATTGATGAAGAAAGGAGCACCCTTCATATGGGACGAAGACTGTCAGAAGGCCTTCGAGTAAATCAAGGAGTATCTGCTGACTCCTCCTGTCTTAGGGGCACCTGTCAGAGGGAAGCCCCTTATCTTATATATTGCTGCTATGGATGCCTCTTTGGGGGCTCTCCTAGCCCAGATCAATGAAGAGGGCAAGGAGCAGCCGCTGTACTACCTCAACCGAAAACTGATTGGGCCTGAGCACCGGTACGCTCCTATGGAAAAGGTGTGCCTAGCTCTGGTGTTCGCTGTCAAAAAGCTGAGACACTACCTTCTAGCTCATCGGGTGGAGCTCATCTCAAAATGTGACCCACTCAAATTTTTGCTCAGCCAGCCTGTCCTCTCTGGTAGGCTCGGTAAATGGGCACTTATCCTCATGGAGTTTGACATCACCTTCATCCCACGCAAGGCGATCAAGGGACAAGGTATGGCGGAGTTCTTAACTGCGCACCCTGTGCCAGAGGATTCGCCACTCAACTTCGAGCTACCCGACGAAGAGGTGTTAGTGCCTTCTCAAGAAAATGGGGAGCATTCTGAAAAAGCCCCACCACAGATGGAGCCGGGTGTCCTCACCCTTGACCTCCCACACTGGGAGTTATATTTTGATGGTGCCTCTCGGACGATCAAAAGGGCCGGCGGCCTCATAGACTATGTCTCGAGCGCGGAGGTAGTCTTTGTATCCCCACAAGGCGGCATCCTCCACAACTCCTGCGCTCTCATGAAGTCATTGACTAATAACGAAGCAGAGTACGAGGCATTGATTATTGGGCTTCAACTGGCACTAGAGATGGACATCAAGTGCATCAAAGTGTACGGAGACTCTCAGCTCGTCATCCGACAAGTACTGGGCGTCTATGACGTCCGGAAAAAGGAGCTCGTCCCCTATCATGCGGCCGTTATGAGGCTCAGAGAAAAATTCTACCGATTTGAAATAGGCCATGTCCCCAGAGGCAGCAACTCCCAAGCTGACGCTCTTGCAAAGTTGGCAACAGCCTTAAAACTCCCGCCTGAAGGAGAATTGAATATCACAGTCAGACACCGAAGGCTCATACCAAGTGTGCTCGACGAAGAATCCGGCCTCACTGTTTACGAGGTCGACAACATTCAAGAGGAGAATGCTCCCGAAGAGGAAGATTGGCGTGAGTCGATCATAAAAATAAAGAACGGCTGGCTCCCTCCTAATCGGGCTCAGAGGGTGCAACTGCTACGCAGGGCAGCATCCTACCAGCTGATTGATGGTCTGCTCTTCAGGCTCGTCCATGAAAAAGACCGATCGGTCCTCCTACGGTGCCGCTCATCCAAGGAAGCAAAGACCGTCATGCACGAGGTCCACTCCGGGCTGTGCGGCGCACACCAAGCAAGAGCCAAGATGAAGAATAGCATCAAGCTCAAGGGGTTTTATTGGCCCACCATGTACGAAGATTGCAATCAATACGCTCGTACATGTCACCAATGCCAAGCATTTGGGCCAGCCCCTCGGCAGCCACCTAATCCACTCCACCCAACAGCGCCTACTTGGCCATTCGCGGAGTGGGGTATGGACATTGTGGGACCATTCCCACCATCGTCCCAAGGGCACACGTTCATACTGGCCGCCACCGATTACTTCTCCAGATGGGCCGAAGCCGTTCCGCTACGGGAGGTTACAGGGGAGATAGTTGCCCGTTTTGTGCGGCACTATATCATTTACAGGTTCGGCACCCCTAGTCGGATTATATCCGATAATGGCACGCCGTTCAAGAACAAGACTGTCTATGCTTTGGCGGCCAAATTCCATATTGACTGGCGGACGTCATCCGTCTATAACCCCCAAGCTAACGGGTTAGTCGAGGCCTTCAACAAGACCCTTTGTAAGCTGCTGTCCAAGATAGTAGGTGGCCGCAAGCGGGATTGGGGCGAGAAGGTCCACGAAGCCTTATGGGCCTATCGGACTATCTACAAAACCCCTACGGGTTGCTCCCCATTCTCCTTGGTCTACGGAGCCGAGGCGGTGGTCCCTGTGGAAATTGAGCTAGCATCTTACCGCGTTACTGTGCACGCCGGATTGCCAGGCAAAGACCAGTCTGAGATAGAAAGGAGGCTTGAAGAGTTGTCCAACCTTGAAGGTGAAAGACTCAAAGCCTACAAGCACTTACAAGTGTACCATGCCTGCATGACACGTGCCTATGATAAGCTGGTCAAGCAAAGGGCGTTCAAGAAAGACGACCTTGTCATGGTCAAAGAAAAGGAGGTTCTCGCGGGAAGGTCCAGCGGCAAACTCCAGCCTAATTGGCGTGGGCCTTACGTCATCCAGAAGGTCTACGAAGGAGGGGCATATACGGTCCTTGACCACAAGGGGGACAATCCCTTCCCTCCTCTCAACGGCAAGCATATGAAGCTCTACCATGCGCCACCGCAAGAGTTTCGGCAGCATTCCTCACAGGACAGTACCTCTCCTCAGTGAAGGTTCAAAAAAAAAAAAGAGAGAAAAAAAATGGGGTTAAAAATACTGATACCCCGGCGGACTCAGTCGACCTTCAACAGTTGGCTGAGGGCAAAAATGCCATAGACCCGGTCGAGGTGAAAACCCGAAAGGGCACCTCGGGCAAAAATAGCCAACCCCTCGGTGTGAAAACCCGCAAAGGCGCACCTGAAAAAGCTAAAGGGGGCCAGCCTCGGCGAAAACCCGAAAGGGCGGTGAGGTTGGTAATGTGGAAAAAAAAATCCTCTCTCTGTCTATTCTAAGGGTGGTTCCAAGTCAATGACTCCACCCCATCTTAGCCAAAACATCATATTGATGCTATGGCTACGCCTTACATGTCATCCCATGACACCTAGTCCCACCGACGTTCTCACGTTATCATACTTCGTCCCATCGGGCTCGGCCTACGCATGCCCCTTTCGGGCTGTCGACCCATTTCGCCTATCGGCTTCTGGGTTTAGCTCATGTGTCTCTTCTGAGAAGTTAAACCCACTTACTCTCTTGTCCCACTGGGACTGGCCTCAGTATGCTCTATCGGGCTGCCAACCCTTCATGCCTTTCGGCTCCTCTTTCATTCTAAGGAATGACCTATGTATGCTCTATCGGGCTGCCAACCCTTCATGCCTTTCGGCTCCTCTTTCATTCTAAGGAATGACCTATGTATGCTCTATCGGGCTGCCAACCCTTCATGCCTTTCGGCTCCTTTTTCATTCTAGAGAATGGCCTCAATATGCTCTCTCGGGCTGCCAACCCTTCATGCCTTTCGGCTCATCTAACCTCCTTGGGATTGGTCTCAGTACACCCTCTCGGGCTACCAACCCATCATGCCTTTCGGCTCATTTTCCTGTCAGGATTGGTCTCAGTATGCCCTCTCGGGCTGCCAACCCATCATGCCTTCTGGCACCTGTCCCACCGGGATTGGCCTCAGCATGCCCTCTTGGGCTGCCAACCCATCTCGCCTATCAGCTTTTGGGTTTGACTCTCACGTCCCATTAGGGCGGTCAAATCCGTCATTTCCTTCTTCTGGGTCTGACCTCTGCATGCCCCTTTCGGGCTGTCAACCCATCCCGCCTCTTGGCTTCAGACTTGACTCATATATCCCACCGGGATCGCCAAGTCTATTCCTTTGTCCTCACGGGCTTGGCCTCTGCATGCCCTCGTCGGGCTGCCAACCCTATTTGCCTATTGGCTCACGGATTTGACTCATACGTCTCACCCGGGCTGTCAAATCCCCTCCTTTCATCGCTTCGGGTCTGGCCTATGTATGCTCTCTCGGGCTGCCAACCCATCCCGCCTATCAACCTCCAGGTTTAACCTGTATGTCCCTTTCGGACTGTTAAACCTACTCCTTTGTTGTCCCAATCGGGCTCGGCACATGCACACCTCTCTTGGGTTGCCAGCCCGTTCAACTTTCGGTTTTGGATTCTGCTAATTACGTCCCGCTAGGACAGCCGAACCCATCCATTTGTCCCACCTCTGCGGCACACACGTCCCTATGGGAGTGCCATTGTTTCCTTACCTTCTGGCATTATAGGTTCAAAAAAAAAGAAAAGAAAAAATAGGGCTAAAAATATTGATGCCCCAGCGGACTTGGTTGTTTCTGTTAGAAGAGCAATTAAGGGCAAAAAGGCTTTAACCCGGCTAAAGTGAAAACCCGAAAGGGCGCCTTAGGCAAAAATGGGTACCCCTTAGTGTGAAAACCCGCAAGGGCGCACTGGAAAAAGCTAAAGGGGGCCAGTCCTGGCGAAAATCCGAAAGGGCGGTAGGGCTGGTAAAGTGAAAAAAAGAAAAGAAAAGAAAGGGCTTATCAAGCATCAGACTCGCTCCTCCTCAGCTAAACAAGGTGAGTCTCACTCTAAAGAGCTTCCTCCTGGAGCCCCTCAAGTCTACGACGAAGAGTCTACATCGGCACGCGCAAGACTGCGCTCCTTCTCGGTCCCCCGGACCTCTCACAAAAGCCCCTCCACTCTGTGGGAGGCCATCTGCTCGCGCCCGTAAGTGGCCTTGACTTGGGCGCCCACCTCAGCCTGGGCTCTCCGAAGTCTACAAAGTTGCTCCGCCTCCTACTGAATCGTCAGCTGAGTCCTCCGCCTCCATTCCTAAATAGCGCGAAGGTGGGCGAACTCCTCCCATAAAGACGCAAGCTCAGTCATCCAGGCGTCCTGAGGGAGACCAAATGCATGCATCTGGCAATACTACACCAAGTTGAGGACCATTCGGCCACTCCATCCCAAGGGCCATGAAACTCTGAAGCAGCTTTGAAGCATCACTAGTTAAAGCTAAAAAAAAAAAAGGAGTTGCCTCAGCCCGTGAACGGCCGACATCTACCCAGACCAACATGCCCTAAGGGCTGGTCTATATCAACCTTGGCTATCACAAGTCAGCGGTTAGCCAGCTTCAACCTTCGGCCACACATCTCAGTGGTTAGCCGACACATCTTCGGCGACATACCTTAGCAGTCAGCCGACACATCAACATGTTCGGCTACACCTCAGATGTTAGCCGGCACATCTTTGGCGACACCTCAGCAGTTAGCCAGCTTTAACTTGCGGCTACACACCTCAGCGGTTAGCCGACACGTCTTCAGTGGCATCTCAGTGGTCAGCCAGCACCACGATTTTTGGCCAACACACCCCCAAGGGTTGGCCAATGTTGATTTCCAGCTATCACAGCTCAATAGTCAATCAACGACGACTCAGATGGATGCGTCTCTTTGAGACAGGCCCCCATCAACTTCGGGCTAACAAGTCTCTCAGAAGCAGGCCCCCATCAACTGCGGGCTAACAAGTCTCTCAGAAGCAGGCCTACGTCAACTCCGGGACAACAAGCCTCTCAGAAGCAGGCCTACGTCAACTCCGGGACAACAAGCCTCTCCGAGGCAAGCCAGCATCAACTCTCAGCTTTCTGGAAAGCAACGAAGCAGTAAGGTGCAGTTCTACAGAAGGCACAAACCGTCCGCCTCCGCCCCGACTTTGACGACCGTTCCGTGGGGGGCATTTGTTGGAAGCAAATTTTGTTTGTAAAAACACCTCCGCTTTTATTTAGTTGGAGCAGAAATGGGCCAACTTGGAGATGGAAGACCCGTACGGGGTCGGAGGAACCCGTCCGGAGTCGGAGGAACCCGTACGGGGTCGCCCTCACCCGGACGGGTCCGCCCGGAGGTAAACAAACCCGCGCGGGGCCGCCCCTGGGAGGGCGGACCCGTCCGGGGTCCCCGGGGAGGTCCCATTCTCCCGCGCACGTACTAAAATTTTTTGAAAATATGACCTCCCCGGGGTCATTTTCATCCCGTTGGACCCGTACGGGGTCGAGCACTCCCGGGGAGGTTCCCCACTTCTATAAATAGACCCCCGGGGGTCCAAGATGGAGGGACTTGGAGACTTGACATTACGTACAAGCACACTCGGAGCATCCAGCATTCAGAGCTTTTCGTTCGTTTGTTTCGGCCCGCGTGGGCTAAGTCCCCGGGTCTTGTACTTATGCCCCTACGGGGTATATTTACGTTTATGCCCCTCAGTGGGCCATATTTGTAATTATGTCCCTCAGCGGGCCATGTTTGTAAGTCTTTACGTCCCGGGCACGTAATTCTATCCTCGTAATGATGAAATTACGGGAACGTCCTTCCCGGGACCGTAAAAGACCCAAGTCCTGTAATTTGCAGTTATACCCTGCAATTTTTGTAATTGGGGCTACGCCCCTATCTCCCGCGTTAGCGCGGATCTTTGTACAGTCGACAACTCGCTCACAACCCTTGTACTCATTCGGACTATAAAAGCACTCAGCATGTTTTATGTATGTCTTCGGGGAAAATTATAAGAAAGCCCCCGACTTTTACAAAATTGTGTATATGTCCTCCCTTTGGCAAACTTGACACACATGAGTCTTCTATGAAGCCATTGTCACTTCTTGAGCCCGGGGACGATGCCAGCTCAGTCCGACACTCAGAGATCACCCCAACCCTAGGTCTGTGTAGGGTATGGTAAAATTACCAGAATACCCATGCAACTTAAAAACGGCCTAGCAGCCTTCGTAACCCTCCAGAAAGAGCCTTAGAGCCTCAAGGAGTCTGTAATTCGATCCTACTTCCGTTCCAGCCCAGAAAATTTCAGAAATGCCCCTGGCCTGGGAATATTACCAAAATACCCCTGGGTTGGTAAAATTATCAAAACGCCCTCGGGGTCCAGAAAATCTCTCTTTACTTCAAAAATACCTACGGCTTCCGCATATTTGCGTTTCCATTCCTAAATCCTAGGGTTTTGCTCAGACCTAGCCCTAATTCAATTATTTCTGTTGGTCGGTGGTGAGTGAGTGGACATCATGAGCTCTTCAAGAGAGTTTGCCCTCAACCTCAGAACTCTGTAAAAAACTTTGGGGATTTCTTTGACAGTCAAACAAAGGTGTTCGGACGTTAGGCCGATGTAAATCAACACTGACTCCGGTCAGTGGGGAGAGGTCCAACACCCGAACCCAAATCGTCTGATACTATGCGCACACACGGAATCACCCTCTATACTTAGAGGGGGATGTTTCTTTTCAAAAAGAACAAAATCTATATTTTATCTACGATAAAAACCGATTAGATTTTTTCCGTGTCTCACAATATACTATATATAACATCCTAGTCCTACTTAAATTAGCATTAGTGGAGTCTTATCCTAGTATTAATTAGATTAGCAAGCCCTACTTAGTTTAGAATTGTTTATACTAGTTCTACGTGAACTAGTGCATGTGTCCTGTACTCATTACTATAAGGGAGAATTCATGTTCCCATCTGCATTGTGAATCGTCTTGTATGCATGTATATACATCAAGGTATTGCCCTGTTGTTCCTAAGAGAAGCTTCATTAATTTCCCTTCTACATCTCTTAACAGAAAGGATATCTAAATGGCTGTCTCTCCAACACTAGTGTATGCATCTTCCAAGGGCAGTCTCTCCAACACTAGCATATGCATCTTCCAAGGGCATGTTCCTATCCCCCAGCATAGGGTAAACTAGGTACTTTGTGTGAGCAAACATGCACAATCATGTTACGGCCCGATAGCCCAAAGTTGGCATTCCTTTACTATGGGATACCTATATGATGGCAATCTGATCTTTTTATGGGCAAAATATATTTAGCTAATTGCCACATTCTCAGAGTGGCATCTAGAACCCCCCCCCCCAACAAACACACATAAAAAAACAGCTGGTGGTCTCTAGACTCTCTACACCCAACAGCACATTCTTTCTCCAGTTCTAACATCTGTACATCTCTTGGTTAATGATTCTCCATGTTCACAGTGGAAGAAAAGGCAGGTTGAGCAATCCTGCTTCCATTTTCTACTGTCCATATGCATATACACAGATGCATACGGATGCATATATTTTAGATCAGTTAGACTTTCATGCCATGTTGCCATGCAGCTTCTTAATTTATAATGATTTTATAGTGATTTTATAGTCTGCTTATCAAAGTCAATTTTAGGGTTTGTGTGCGAAACAGTACTGCTATTAGTCTGCATGCACATGATACATACTCTGGCAGTGGAATAGTAAAATTGTGGATATTAATGGGTCCTCTGACATTAATGGGAAAGCATTTCTCATTGTTCAGTCCTACCAAACCGTATCATTCCTCTTATCCTTAGGTTCATGTTAATAATATAGCCATGTCATTCCTCAGTTTGAAAAACATTCATAAGAAACATAGAGAAATAATGAATTGTTCAAAAAAGTGAAGCAAAAAGGTCCTGAACACATATAAAAGAATAAATGAATTTGAGATCGCTCAAACCTGATGCAAGATATTCTTATGTGTAAGCATTACACCTTTGGGTGAAGAACTTGTCCCACTTGTATAAACGAGTGTTGCAACATCATCAGGGTCAATGGTCTCGTGAACATGTTGACCTAAAATGTAATTATTAGTAATGTTTTGGAAGGTGTAATTATTAGTCATAAAGGCTGAAGAGTTATTTA
Source organism: Amorphophallus konjac (assembly GCA_022559845.1). Taxonomy (NCBI): domain Eukaryota; kingdom Viridiplantae; phylum Streptophyta; class Magnoliopsida; order Alismatales; family Araceae; genus Amorphophallus; species Amorphophallus konjac. Next base: position 29,170,011 of record CM040120.1, read on the forward strand.
ACAATTGAATCATTAGAGTCATGCTCTAGAATTCAGATGGAACAAAAAATTAAGGAATATTCATGAACATCAAGATTATGAAGAATATATGTAACCAATCAGATAAATGAAGATATTGACTAATATGAAGCTTAAATATCAGTAGTTGGAAAAAAGGATTTAGTCTTTAGTTCTTGTAAATATGCATTAAATATGTGATTTTAGAAATAAACTCTTGTAACTTGGGTATTTGGCTTTACCTCCAACAAAGTTAGACCTTTAAAAGTTTTTAGTCCCTGTCCCTCCCATAGTGTTTGTTACTTCTTAAGAACTTAACTGTAGTCTAAACTTAATTATAGTTAACTTAGAGTGACAATTTTACCCTTTGTTAAAAGGTCAGGAGAGAGAGAGAGAGAGACACTTTGGTGTCCTCCTCCAAGTCATCATCATTGTCGAGCATCGTCAGAGGGCAAGGTCTATGCTCGTTGCCGCCCTCCAACAGCCACCCTCATTTGGAAGGAAACAAACAAAGTGGTCTTCCAGGTAAGATAGCATAGGTGCAGAATATATGCTCAAGGGCCATCTGTATGGCTTGCATTTGAGCAGGTTACTGATTAAGGCTTCAAGAAGGGATGTGCTAACCTTTCTTGAAGAAAAATTATAATGTTGTTTTTCTTATCATGCCTCGTGTTTCCTAGGTGTGGAGTATTTTTGTATTCAAGAGACTGCATGTTTTCGTTGGGTCAGTGTGGGAGGCTTCTCAACTCCAACTGTGCATTTTCTTTTTCAGTAAAGATATCCCATTTCCTTTTTGTTAATAATATTGGTGGTATATCCCAGCTTTCACCTTAAAAAAAAAGTAGCCTGAGAAAGCATCTAAAATCATGCATTTCCAGGTTCATCACTTACTTGGTGACATGTGTTAGGGAAATGGAAATAGATATCAAGAAAATGAATGAAAAAAATGTAAAGAGCTCAAATTTTCTTGAGGAAAGATCTACTCTGTAACTTGTAAGGTCCATCTACTGCTAAGTACACTCAGATCTAAGTTCAAAGATTCAGATACACAGGTGCCAACTCATACAAGTCAGCTTGCATTTCAGTTCAAGGTTTACAGATGAGTTAGGAACATCTACATGCTTTCTCTCATTTACTCAGCATTTTCTCCCACAGATCAGTCATAAAATAGGAAGAAGTTTACTAACCACGATGAATAGTATACACAGATGGACAGTACAGAGGCATTAATTGCATATATCACTTGGTCATGCATTGCACCATCAATTTTGGACAAGTTACCATTTATAATAGTACCAGCATCATGATTCAGCACCATTCTGATTTATCTGTGAAAACAAATTCAGTTTTCTTGTCTGTTATATGGGTATAGAGATGCCCTAGTACTTGATGCTGGTACAAGATATTACATGCAAAATTTCTCAAAATTGTATGTCCAAAAACTAACCATACAAAATGGTACCCTTTGGGGAAAAGGTGGGATACGTAGCACCAATGACAATAATAATCAGAGATGATGCATCCAAAAAAAAAAGATACATCTGACACAGCTAAAAACTGTGGCTAGAGATATGCCTGAGTTTTTCATTACCGTAAGATTGCATCAAGGGTTGACTAAGCAGTTACCTCTTACTTTAGTAATCGATGAGGTGACAATATTTCTGATAGTATCCATTGGTGTATGTTATTTGTAAGCAATATTGTCTTAAGTGACGAGAATACAGAGGGTTTATATGATAAGTTAAAATGGTGAAGGGATGTCTTGGAATCTTAAGGTATTTTAGGATCAGTCGAACTAAGTCATATTACATGAACTGTTGTGATCTTTACAATTAGGATCGATGACCAAGTTATTCCTAACAGTAGCACTTCCTGATATGTTTCATTATTTAAGAGAATGAGAGATCCAATAAGTGTCACACACAAGGTTGAGGCAGGGTGGTTGAAAGTGAAGAAGTGCCACTTGAGACCTCTGCAATCAACAGATCCTCTTAAAGCTTAAATTTATGTTCTATAAAACTGTTGTATGGGAACGAGTGTTAGTCTGTGAAAAAAAAAACACAAACAAAAACTATGTGCAGGGGAAATAAGGGTTTATGGAAAGACAATAGAAGATAAGATTTGAAATGAACATATAAGTAGAGGCCTAGGCGCAGCTCTTATTGATACAAACAAATAGGCTCAGATGATTTGGTCATGTGAATGAACTCAAGAAAGGCCTAACATGAGATTTTGGACATAGTAAGAAAGGGCTTGACCTTCCTAGGTTTAACTACAAGTATGGCATTGGATAGATTAAAATGGTAAGACTGGATCTACGTAGCCAATCCCAAATAAATGGGATAAGGTTCTGATGATGGTCACAATGACTCAGAATTTGGAAATGAAGGGCCTTCACAAACTGGAATTTGCTAAGCAGTCTTGTCATGCAAAAGGGCTCTTTTCAATTCATTGCAAGACCTGGGAGTGGATTTGTATGGGTTTTCTTCCTTGACGGACGATGTATTGGGGTGCCCATCCAAGTGGGTCTGGTTATGCTGATGTGTCCAGCTGTCAATATACAAAAAGGATGAATTTCATCTACAAACATGGAGGATTTCACGCAACATAAATGGAAATATTCATAGAGGGTGAGTATTATTTAATTTGTGGCTTTGAATGAAACAGAATCTAAGTTTAAAGCATCTATAGATCATATCAAACAATATAGATGATGAAATTACCTCTCTTCATGGACTCCACCAAGGTGCCACGACTAATTTGACCCAAGTCTGTGACCTCCTTGTAAGTAAAAATTGGCACCCTGGAAAGCATCTCACCATCTAGGACAGATTTGTCACCCCAGAGTAATATGGCAAATCTTATTTCAACTCTTGCAAATAATGTTCCAGCCAACCGTTTGAAGAATTCTGGACTGTCCACTACCAATGCAACACTGTGAAGAAAAATGCTCAATTAATATCAAGAAACCATTTTGCACTGCTTCACATCACCAGAACACAAAAAGAAGCTGTGGTAGAAGTTTGGTAAGTAAAATGACACTCAGAGGCAGACATGTCTCTGGAATACCAAAAACGGAGTGGACAACATATAAGGAAGAAAACATGATGAAACAGAAAGCAAACTTTTTAAAGAAAAGTGCGCAATCAAATGTAATTCCTAGAGGCAACAAACCATCCAGGGAACAGAAAACAAAGAAATGGCATCAAGAGCTTGATTAGGTTATCAGACCTTCAGGATTGTTTTTCTGAAAGTGGATGGTACCACCGAATACATAAATTAAAAAAGAGGGATTTACAAGCGTAAAAGACATGCTCTCAAAATGTCCCAGTACAAAAAAAATGACATCCAGAAGATGTGCCCCCCAAATATAAAGAATTGAGAGTATCTATATTACAAAGGAGTTTAGCCCACTCTCTCACTGTCCCCAACAAAACCCCCAATCCTCCCTAGGACCTTCAGGGTTGTTTTAATTACAACAGTCATGCAATATAATTTTTTTTTATAATCAATAACTTCAGACTATGGAAAAGTAGTTTATGAAAAAGAATTCTAAAAGCAATTTTCCCAATAAAATGCACATACAACACAACCAAAAAAAAGTATGCATATGAAACACATGCTAGAACGTAAATCCATGACAACACAAAGAATATCTGAGAAATATGATGTAAAACTTTACATTTTCAGCAGCAGCTATTTGCACATTTTCGTTGCAAGGATCTTTGGTCACCCTTACAATTATACAAAGAAATACTTTAGCTACCATTTTTCCTAGTCTGTTATTCATCTCAATTTAACACATCTTCTATGTCCACTATTTCTAGTTTCACTTTAGACATGTTACATTGAACCCTTTCGTAGTTGATTGAGTATCAATAGGATTACAGCAAAAAATGCTTGGAATTTAGAGGTTAACAACACTTGCATAAAAGTTTGCAAGGAGATCCTAAACCAAGAAAACCTTCAGTTCAAATCAAACAGCATTAGCTGAAAGCAAGCATATGAAGATGTCAACAAGTACTCTCCGACCAAAACTGACACGATGGCTTAACAAACATTCATTAAAGTGATCAACCATAAAACTTCACATATTTAGAAGCCTCAACTTCATATAATCATAGATCCTACATAGGACTTGCATGTGCAACTTTCCACGCTGGTGCCAAATGTAAATAGCAAACCCCAAATAGTGACTTGGGTACTGGACATAGGTCACAAGTGGTGACTGAACCATTATAAAAATATTGTGTTCATGTATGTCAATCAAAATGAGTCAGAGAGCACTTCAACCAAAATATTGAAAGACATATGGGAAACCTCTGTCTAGTAAAACCAGAAACAAGACACATGATCCCTATAGGAGTGAGCAGGAATTGATTGCTTCGCCTCAACAATGGGGAAAGACATAACACCTGCTTCATGAACTTAACAACAGATGGGTAAGAAACAAGAAGGAAGAGTAAAGCAATAATAGGAGAGAATGAACAAGTCACCTGCCAAAATGGAATCAAAATTGGCTTTAAATGAAAGCACAAGCTGTTGGAGAACTACTGGAGAAGTGGAACACTCAAAAGACTCTGGCAAAAGATATCAAAGAAGAATCCTAGATAAGAAGGAAGAACACAGCAAACTAGATGACACAAAGCATGCATTGCATGAGTAAAAATGTCAAAAGATTGATAGATCAGATCACCGTTCGACTGGTTTTTATTGCTGACAATTAAATCTATCAAAATTAATTAACTTATGTGACTACAAGTATGAAGTCAGACATATCTCAATCGAATAGAGACCAAGGTCACGAGGAGACAAGCACAATACTGACTGTCACGCTCTCCAACTTCCAAAACAGAATAAAACAGCAGCAGTTTCATGTAGAGAACAATTAATAATAGAGATTTTTACATTTCAATCCTGTAAGCCTGTCTAATTCCAGAAATATCCCTGTATTCCCCATATTTTAAAATAAGTCCCTAAAAGATATTATTGATTCAAAATAGATCCATGTAGTTCACAAACATCTCACAAAAGAATGATGCTTAAAAATATTCCTTCCCCTAAGAAAAAGACCAAATCACCTTCCACTTTACACACACACACACACTCTCTCTCTCTCTCTCTCTCCCCCCCCAACTAGTGTCAGAGGGGGGAACCCCTCGCCCCCTTCTAGTGCCCCCTCCCCTCTCTACTCTCCCCCACCTCTCTCTCTCTCTCTCTCTATCTATCTATCTATCTATCTCTATCTCTATTTCCCCTATATAACTCCCCAGCATCCATGGCAAAACCCTGAAGTAGCGCGCAACAGGTTCATTGCTGCCTACCTCATGAAGGCACTGCTGCCTGCTGGAGAAGGGTCACACTGTCCGCACCACCATCAGAGTCTCTCTCTCTCTCTAGTTCGTTTGCATGTGTTCTTCCGGCGTGGTTTCTGCAAGCCACAGACAAGAAAGGCAGCCCTTTTGTGGAAACAGGGGATGTAGTGAAGACTGGTTTCCTCTGGGAGGTCAACAGTGCCGGAGAGAGGCTGAAGCCAGTGAAGGCAAACTTGTTGGTGGAGGACAGCTTCAACAAGGCCATAGATGGTGCCGACGGCATCTTTCACATGGCGTCCTTGGTCCTCATCACCTACAATGACAATATCCAAGCAGACCTCATCTCTATCTCTCTCTCTCTCCACACGCCAGAAGTGAGACCATTGACTGCAGTCAAGACTCCACACTCCCCTTCCTCTGCATCGGCAGCAAGAACAAAACAACCACATACACACACAGACACCCCCCTCTGGTTGGTCTGCTACTTCCTCTGCCACCCCTGTCCCCGGCCACAATAGGCCCCATCTCCCTCAAGATCAGTGACGGCACCACCTGCTTCCACCATCCGACCCTCTTCCCGTAATGGCCTGACCTTGTATTAAGGCCCAATATGCACACTAAATATATGTTGGTGTACATAAAGTTATTAGATGAACAAAATGAATCAGCTCAAAGAAAACTACGACTTCAATGATGCTATATAAGATCTCATTTATGAATTTAAATTTTAGAAAGGGTAAACAAGAACAACTAAGGTTAAAATAAAGTAATACTTTGTTGCAAATAAAAAAATAAGAAGGCTTTATTTATATTAATATTTATTGCGCAGTTCAAGTGGAAATTAAAAGGGGCATGGCTATTAACCCCAAGCGCAAGGTCTTTCTATTTTCAAAGCTCTAGGAATTAAACGTGCAGTCTTCTCGTGGGTGATTTTCTCATGTCAATACATGGAAACGTCCCATAAATCCCAACTGTTATACATAAGAGATGCTTCCTCTCATCACATCTAATATATATATATATATATATATACATATATATATCATTTAAAGAAAATGTGTAACACTCTTCTTGTGTCCTACCTATAAAAGCAAGGATGGAGAACTCTCGCTTTTCACAACCAAGAGCTAGAGAGAGCGAGAGTAATTAAGGCGGCTATATAGAGAGTGCTTCTGTGTGTGTGGTTAAGGTATCTACAAAAGAGAGAAAGTGAAACAGAGGAGGTAATAACGAAGGGGGAAAAAAGAAGGGAAGGAAAAATTAATTGCACTCAAAGGTAAGTTCCCTCAATTCCATTCTTTCTATTGTTGAATCCATCACCTTTTGAATACTTCAACATCCTTGATATATTTGTACCTGATAGATCAGAGAGACGAGAGAGACCAACGGGAGGAAGAGGAAGAGGGAGGTCGTGATCATCCCACCTGGGCAGTTCGCACTAGTTTTTGTATCAAGCCTTAATGTACAATTTACACCTCTGCCCACCTATAAAAGAGCAACCAAAAAGAAAGAGAAAATTTCAAGAAAACCTAAGTATCCTCCAATATTACAAAAGTATCCCTGTTTATTACAGAAATATCCCTATCTCCCTACGCTCCCCCTCAAGGTGAGTGTTAGAGTGTTACAGTGTGGTGAGGTTAGCTTATAGTGACCCTCGCGTCATTATACTATGTAATTATCTTAAGACCCTAAACCTCTAGGGTTAAGGAAAACATCTTGGCTTTTCTCCTTTAACATGGTATCAGAGCAGGTTTAGGGCACCGGCGCTGCCAGCCTCCACCCGCCGCCATCCGCTACCCCACGCCCCTCCCTGAGCCTACGGCAGCCCTGTCGCGGCCTGCAGGGCCGCTGCTAGCAGACCCCGGCGCTCCGCCGCCATCGCTGCTGGTTGATGGTCCCACCGCATCGTCGTCGTCCTATGCGGGATTGGGATCGCAGCTCCCATCCCCTGCGACACCGGCTGCTAGACCTACCGCTGCCATGCGACCGCAGGCTTCCTGTGCCGTCTCCCGCTCCGCCTCAACTGTGAGACCCATTTTTAAGGATTTAGTGGGCATTTTCATAATTCCACTTCTTTGAGGGTCTAGAATGCAAATGGGGGTTAAATATCAAAAAAAATAATAATATTTTAACCTTTTTTTTTAACCCACGGTCGACCCTCTCTTTCCCACTTTCCCTATTTTCTCCTCCCCCTCCCCCCTTTATCTCTTTTTCACCCGATCGCAGGCGGAAGCGCGCAGGGGCAGGCGAACGTCGCGACTCCGCCCCCCCCCCGGCCCTCTTCTCGGCGGCGGCCACCGGCCGGTGACGGCGGAGGAGCGCCGGCGGCGACCCAGCAGCAAAGCGGTGGCCTGCGGCCAACCCTCTCTCTCGCCCCTTTTTCTCCTCTTAGCGGGCGCGGTGGTCGGACGGCCACGGTGGAGGTCCGATGGCCTCGCCGGCGAGCTGCAGAGGTGGAGGATCGCGGCCACATCCTCGTCGGCTCCGATCCGCGGCGCGTGGGGATGTGGGGACGTGAGGACGGCGTGACCCTCAACGGCGGTTCGGCACCGAATCGTCGACATCGTCGCGCAATAGGTAGGGGGATGGACTCCTCACCTCGCTAGGATCATTTTGGCACCACATGCACGTCCATGCGTCTTCATTTTCCTCGATTTTCGGGCAAAATTCTATGTTAGCCTAATTCAGTTTAATTTTGTGAAATTCATGATTTAAGCTTTGTTATTTATTTTTAATGGCATGTGTAGCTGTAGAATTTTTGTATGGACATGACAGATTATTTTATTTTTTTTCTGTTCGTTGCAAGCCCTCCGGGCGGTGTTTGGGCCAAGGCCGAACCCGACTCGCCGTCTCGCCGATATAGCGGCTATTTTCTGATCGTTCATGTCCATGGGCGCGGCCCAATGGAAACCGTGTAGTGTTGAACGGCCATTGAGAGACCGTCTATTCTCCCTTGGCGCGGCCTAAAGGGAGACCGTGTTTTGATGAGCGGCCGAGGCTAGACCGCCCATCTCTGCAGATTTCAAAATGCATTTATTTATGTGATTATGCGTTTAATTATCATAATAGAGTAGTCTTCTCGTTCCTTGTGATAGAACCACTGGTCGTAGCCCTACGACGCGGTCGACCCACCAGGGAGAGGTGGTAGGGTATCCCAATCAACGGTTTCTAAGCTAGTTCCGTGGGCCCCCGGCTTGGCCGTAGCGTCTTACGGAGGGGGAAAACTAGCTGGAGGACCTGGCTCAGGCGAGAGTCAGTGTGTGCACACGTGGTCAGAGACAGGGACTGGCACTGACGAGTGTCGCTCTGACTAGTTACTCGGTTCGGTACTGATATCGTTACGCCTCCCACGTGTAGACGCGTACACGTGAGTTGCTTGAGACGCAGTATAAGACGTCGTGGACGCATCTGGTTTCGATCTTCTGGTGGTCCTTGTCTTCTCCTGTCACTTGGAAGTGGTGAGATTTACTTTATTGGTGGATTTAGTTTCTTGACGCGAATAACGAGATTCAAGTGGCAATTGGTTGGCTGTTTTAATTGTTTAGTTAGACTTACAGCTTTTGTTTTAATTATGCCATTTGCCTATTTATTGTTTAAATGCATGCTCTAATTGCCTTTTATTTGCATGCGTGTGTATTTAGTTTGAGGTAGGGATCCGCGTGACCCCTACTGAGTCTGGCTGTGACTCACCCTTTCCTCTTTCAGGTGAGCCGCCCCAGCCTCTCGCCGGTTCTTCCCGCACTTTTGGAGACCGAGTCTAGCGAGCCAGCAGTGGTCGGTTCGTCTTTTTATGTACTTTTGACCGGGGTATGCCCCGTGTAGTTGTACATTGGACTTTTGCTTAATTGTAAATCTGGACTAGTGTATATATTTTACCACTCTGATATTTTAAATTGCTTCCGCACTATATTAATATTGTGGCTATAATTAATTTTTGCGCGTTGTAATTCCAATTCGTTATGCAATCCCTCGACAAACCTCACTAACCCTTACGGGGCCTCATCAGCCTCTTGGGTGGCGTCCCCAGTTCTTGGTATCGGTGTATCGATTTTATCGGTATATCGGTATCCGGAGCTCTGGGTCGTTACATCAACCCACTCAGGCTCCAACTGAGACAGATCTGTGACTGTTTCTGTCTACCCGATGCCGATGACCATATCCCTTGTTCGTGATATTTTCTGAGGTCTTTATGTTGAGCTTTTGATCCATTGTTTTGACTCGTCCTAGTTGCATTTATGGCTACTTCATCTTCCTCTGTACCTGAGCCCAAGCATCAACCAGGCTTTGGCACCTCTGTCCGCCTCAATGGCAGCAACTATCTACTATGGGCTCAGACTTTCAAATTCTTGGTGGACTCAGAAGAAATTGGCCCATCTTACTTCCCCTCCGACTGACAAGAAGGACGAGTCGGCCTTTTCTACTTGGCAGGCGGACGACTACTGCATCATGACTTGGCTCCTGAATAGCCTGGAGCCACATGTGGCCTCTAATATCATGTTCCTTGGCACTACCAAAGAGATGTGGGACACTGTCCGTGAGATGTACTCTAATGACAAGAACATCTCACGTGTCTATGAGCTTTACGAGACCTTCTTTACATTTCGCCAGGCTGGGCATTCTCACCACAAGTATTTTGCTGCCTTGAAGGGTCTCTGGGATGAGATCTAGTGTATCAGTCTCCTACCACGGATCTCCAGGAGATAAAGAAACAATGTGAGGAACTACTTGTTGCCAAGTTCCTCTCTAGACTTGATGATGACATGGCCCACATCAGTGGTCAGCTTCTTGCAGACGACTCCATTACTTCTTTATCCGGTGCTTTGTCACGGGTTCTTCGTGCTTCGACTCGCTTCACATCACAGGCGCCATCTTCTGCATCTGAGAATTCTGCCAATGCTGCACGCAGTTGGAGTCATGGATGTGGTCGAGGAAGGTCCACTTATCCTCCATGTACTCATTGTGGCAGATTTAATCATCTCTCTGATTGCTGTTCGCAGAAGTTTGGATGTCCTCCATCTGATTGTGCACATGTTGCTTAGGATGCATCACCCTCAGCTCCCACGGAGGAAGTAATCAGCATCTCTAAATCCGAGTATGATTGCCCGTTGCAGTCCATCATCACTTCTGGACAGGCTCAGCCTGTTGTTTCCATTTCTGGTATTGCCTCCGCCGTTGCTTATGGTAAGTCTTGGATTCTTGACTCTGGTGCCTCTACACACGTGACAGGTAATCGGACCTCCTTTTATTCTCTTTCCCTGACCTCCTCCTTACCTCCTGTCTCAATTGTCGATGGGTCCCTTTCTCCTGTCTTAGGGAGTGGGATAGCCCAGCCCACTCCCACTCTTTGACTAGATGATGTTCTTTATGTTCCACAATTTCCTGTTAGCCTTCTTTCCATTAGTTCTATCACTCGTTCTTTATCTTGTTTAGTGACATTTTTCCCTCCTTACTGTGTTTTTCAGGACCTTCAGACAGGGAAGATGATTGGTGATGGTCGTGAATCAGAAGGGGTCTATTATTTGGCTATCGATAGTCCTTCCACTCGTGTAGCGCATCTCTCCTCTTAGGACGATGTGTTCTAATGGCATTGTCGGCTCAGTCATCCATTTTCGGTCATCCACAATATCATTTCCTTGCCGACTCCAACTTCTCATCTTCAGTGTGAGGCTTGTAAACTTGGCAAGCATTCTCGTGTGTCTTTTCCTTCCCGCATCAGTCCTAAGTGTTCAACCCCCTTTGCTTTAGTCCATTTTGATGTATGGGGTCCTAGTCGAGTTGCCACCTTGTTTGGTCATCGGTAGTATGTTCATTTTGTTGATGATTTCTCTCGAATGACATGAGTCTCTCTGTTGACGTTACGCATAGGATTAAGGCAGGCTGGTTAAGATGGAGAAGTGCATCAGGTGTCCTTTGTGATCGTCGTATGCCTGTGAAACTCAAAGGGAGGTTTTATAGAACGGCTGTGAGACCTACTTTGTTATATGGTACCGAGTGTTGGACAGTACGAAAGGAACACATCCACAAAATGTGTGTAGCAGAGATGAGGATGTTGGGATGGATGTGTGGCAAGACTAAGAAAGACAAGATTAGGAATGAGCGCATCCGTAAGGACTTAGGGATAGCTCCAATTGATAGCAAAATGAGAGAAAATAAACTCAGGTGGTTTGGACATGTGTTTCGTCGCCCTAACTCAGGGCCGGTTAAAAGATGTGACCAAATCTTAGTGGATGCTAGTAAAATAGCTCGAGGAAGACCTAAAATGAGATGGTGCGATGTTATTAGGAAGGACATTAGTTCCTTGAGTTTAAATATGAATATTGCACTTGATAGAAATCTTTGGTGGAACAGGATTCATGTAGCCGACCCCAGTTAATTGGGATAAGGCTCTGATGATGATGATGATGATGATGAATGAAATAAAGACTCAATTTTCCAACCTTATTAAGGTTCTTCGCACAGATAATAGTCTGGAATATATGAACTCTATTGTCTCCTCCTTCTGTTCTTCCAAGGGATTATTCATCAGACTACCTATCATTGCACTTCCCAGCAGAATGGTGTTGCTGAGCGCAAACATGGCATCTCTTGGACGCATGGTTGGCAGTATCGGCCGAAACCGATACGTTTCGGCCGAAACGTATCGATTTCGGCCTATACCGACACCGAAACGGGCCTTTGCACTGTAGCAGGTCCGATACCAAAAAATAATAATTTTTTAATGGTTTCGGACCGAAACCGTCCAGTTTCAGCCGAAACCGGAGTTGCTGGACCCAATTTTGGCATTTTCTAACTGTTTTGAACCGGTTTCGGCCGAAACCGAAATCGATACCGATACCGAGTCGTATCGGTTTCGGACCCGGCCGAAACCGAGTCCGAAACCGACACTGCCATCCTTGCTTGGACGTGTCACGTACTCTCCTTCTTCAGATGCATGTCCCTCAAATTTTTTGGGGTGATGCCATTCTTATTGCCTGTTATCTCATTAACAGGCTGCCCTCTTCTGTTCTTGGTGGCAAATCTCCCTTCTCTATTCTACATCCGGACAAAGTAATGTTTGCCTTACCCCTTCACATTTTTGGATGTGTCTCCTTTGTTCATTCGCTTGGTCCTAGCCACCACAAACTCTCTCCTCGCTCCGTCAAGTGTATCTTCCTTGGCTACTCACGGACTCATAAAGGTTATCGTTATTATGACCCTGTCTCCAAGAAACAATTTACTTCAGCTGATGTGTCATTTAAGTTGACACCTTTCTACACTCTCCCCACACCCTGCTCCCATGGATGAGTCTCCTTATGTTCCTTAACCTCCTGTCACTGTAATGGACCCAGTTCTGACATCCACAGATACTCCATTGTAGGTTTATCGGCGTCGACATGCACAACCTCATCCTGATCCATCATCGTCGCCAGTGCCTCCACCATCTAGAGTGTCCTCTCCTGATCCTTTTTTGGATCTCCCTATTGCTCTTCGCAAAGGTAAACGCACTCGCCATCCATACCCTATTTCTGACTACGTATCCTTTGACCGTCTTGGGCATACCTTTCAATCCTTCTTTCTCTTTCTTCTATCTCTATTCCCAAAAATTACTAGGAGGCTCTATTAGATCCTGCATGGAAGGTAGCAATGGATGATGAGATGTCGGCTCTTCTCTCTCGTGGTACCTTGGAGTTGGTGACTCCACCCTCTGGCGTCGCTCCTATTTCCTGTCGTTGGGTGTTCACCATCAAATATCTTCCTGATGATTACATTGATAAGTACAAAGCTCGCCTTATCGCCAAAGGGTTCACACAGACTTATGGTGTTGATTACTTTGAGACCTTCTCTCCCGTGGCTCGCCTCAACTCTGTTCGGGTTATTTTTGCCTTGGTTGTCAATGAAGGCTGGCCTATGTTTCAGCTTGATGTCAAGAATGCTTTCTTGTATGGCGATCTTCAGGAGGAAATCTACGTGGAGCAACAACTTGGGTATGTTGCTCAGGGGGAGAATTTGGTATGTAGACTCAAGAAAGCCATTTATGGGTTGAAACAGAGTCCGAGAGCATGGTTTGAAAATTTCAATGAAGTGATCTATGCAGTTGACATGAAAAGGAGTTCCTCTGATCACTGTCTTTTACAGACACACTCAGGCAAGTAGTGTCATCCTTGCTGTGTATGTAGATGACATTATTCTTACTGGCAGTGACAGTACAGGTGTTGCTAAGGTCAAGAAGTACCTACAGTGTCACTTTGTTACTAAGGATCTTGGTACACCTAAGTACTTTCTTGGCATCGAGATTCCTTATAATGCAGTTGAAGTTTCTCCCTATCAAAAGAAGTATGCCATGGATCTATTACAGGAAACTGGTCTTCTTGATTGCAAGCCTACTAATGTTCCCATTCAGACAACTGCAGAGCTCTAGTCTGAAAATTCTGAACTTCTAGAAGATGTCTCTCAGTATAGACGCCTTGTAGGAAAGTTGATTTATCTCATTGTCACCAGGCCAGATATCACCATTGCAGTAGGGATTGTGAGCCAGTTCATGCACCAACCTAGGAAATGCCACATGGAGGTTGTGATGCACATTTTGAGGTACATTAAACAAGCTCCTGGTAAAGGTCTTCTATATAAGAAACATGGGCACATGAGGATTGAGGCATACACTGATGCAGACTATGTTGGGTCTCTCTCTGATAGACGATCCACATCAGGATATTGTACCTATGTTGGAGGTGAGTTAGTTACATGGAGAAGCAAGAAACATACCGTTGTTTCTAGATCTAGTGCAGAAGCTGAATACCGAGCCATGGCCCATTCTGCTTGTGAGATGATGTGGATTCGGGCTCTCCTTCGAGATCTGGGATGCATATCTCCTGAGCCAATGACCTTGTTTTGTAACAATCAAGCTGCCATCTACATCGCCAGTAATCCTGTCTTCCATGAAAGAACAAAGCATGTAGAAGTTGATTGCCACTTTATAAGAGATGTTGTATTGTCCAAGCAGATTGTCACTCCTCATGTGCCTTCATCACATCAGACGGCTGATATCTTCACCAAAGCTTTACCTTTTTGTTCCTTTTCTATCTTATCTAACAAGTTGGGCATGATTGATATATATGCTCTAGCTTGAGGGGGAGTGTTAGTGTTACAATGTGGTGAGGTTAGCTTATAGTGACCCTCAGGTCATTATATCATGTAATTATCTTAAGACCCTAAACCTCTAGGGTTAAGGAAAACATCTTGGCTTGTCTCCTTTAACAGTGAGCACAAATGTCCTTCATGCTTAGCTTGTCAAAAGCAGACCAAAACTGAGCTTCAGTCACTGCCTTCATGAAGACATCAGCAACTTGTTCTTCTAACTTCACATAAGGTAGATAAAGTTATCCAAAGTCCAATTTTTTTTCTAATGAAGTGTGTCAATTTCAATGTGCTTTATTATGTCATGTTGAATAGGGCTATTTGCAATGTTTATCGCTGCTTTATTGTCATAATAGAGTTTCATGGGCAATTTCACTAGGACTCCCAGATCCAACAGAAGAAGTTTTAGCCAAATCAACTCTACTAAACCATGTACCATGGCCCTACATTCCACCTCTGCACTCAATCTTACACACATTGTTTGCTTTTTACTTATCCAAGTAACTAGGAAGCCACCTAGGAAAGTACAATAGCTAGAAGTCGATCTCCTGTCATCTCGTGACCCAGCCTAATCAGCATCTACAAATCCTTCAAGACTCGTGCTTTTCAGCCTTCTGAAATAGAATTCCTTTTCCTGAACATGACTTCAAATATCTCAAAATACCTTCTACAGCCTTCATGTGCACTGTTCGTGGAGCATGCATAAATTGGCTGACTACATGCACAACATAAGTCAAGTCTGGCGGAGTCAATGACAAATATAGGAGTTTTCCTACCCATCTTTGATATAAATCCCTAGCTTCTAGTAAGAGTTATTCTCCCCTTGTCTCTAATAAGCCATGATTCAATTCAATTGGTGTTGCTGCAGGCTTACACCCTAACTTCCCTATTTCAGTCAGTAAGTCCAATGCATATTCCTCTGGTAGATATAGATTACTTCAATTCCCAAGAAATACCTCAGCTCACCTAAATCTTTGATTTCAAACTCAGCAGACAAATCATTCTTTAACTGTTTAATTCCTGCTTCATCATCTCACATGACAATCATATCATCTACATAGACAAGTAGTACAGTTGCATGTCCCCCTGTCTACTTGACAAACATCTTATGATCAATATTTAACTGTTTGAAACCAAATCTGATCATAGCAAGGCATAGCCTATCAAACCAAGCTCTTGAAGACTGTTTTAGCCCCTAAAGTGCTTTCTTCAAATGACAAATCTTCCCTTTTGTATCAATGCCAGGTGGTGGCAACATGTATACTTCTTGCAAATCACTATTCAAGAAAGCAGTTTTGACATCCAGCTGATATACAAGTCAAGAGTAATGGATATCCAGTGAAAGAATCACCCTGACAAACTTCAACTTTGCCACAAGGGTAAAAATCTCTTGATAATCAATCCCATATGTTTGAGTAAATCTTTTGCAACAAGTCTAGCTTTATACCGTTATACTTCACCATCTGCATTGTATTTAATTGTGTGGACCCATTTAGATCCAACTGGATTTCTACCCTCCGGAAGATCAATTGGGGACTAAGTGTCATCCTTGTTCAAGGCACTCAACTCCTCATCCATTGCACGCTGCCATTTCGGATCCTACACAGCTTCAAAAAAGGAAGTGGGAACATGGGTAGAGGACAATGAAGAGAGAAAAGAATAGTATCAAGGAGAAAAATGAAAATAGGTAACAAAATTAGTGATAGGATGTTTAGTACATTCCCAAACACCCTTCCTGACAGCAATAGAAAGATTTAGGTCATTAAGAACAGGAGGATTTGAAAGGTTAGCACCCTCTAGAGTTGACTGATCAGTAGAGGACTTTTCTGTGAACTTCTTCCGCCTGTAAGTGATAATTTTCTTCTGTTTCTCAGCACGCTGTACATCAGGCACTAGAGTTGGAGTATGAACACCACATGACCCACTTGTGGTAGAGCTAAACGAAGGATACATACAACAAGGCAGTAATAGAAGAAGAGGAAGAAGGAAGGAGGTAGCATGCTAATACTCTCCCCCTGAGGCTGATTCCGGAGAGAATAGTAGGACTCAGACTCAAAGAAAGTAACATCCTTCCAAAGAAAGAAACCCAAGAGACACGATTATGGCACTGATAACCCTTCTGAGTAGTAGGATAACCAAGGAAAACACCACGAATAGCCCGTGGATCAAGCTTGGTGCTACTTGGACCCAGAGTATGAATAAAACAAACACACCCAAACACTCGAGGTAGAAGAAGAAATAGGGTTTGTTGGGATAGAAAAGAGAAAAAGGATAGCAACCACATAAACCCTTGGAGGGCATCCTATTAATAATATAGTTGGCCCTAGCAGTTTCAAGGAGATGGTGATGTTTGCATTCATCAAGGCCATTCTGCTGAGGAATATGAGCAAGAGGAGTCGTAAAGGACACCCTCATCTTCAAGAAAAATATTGGCACTTCTGGCAAAATATTCTCTAGTATCATCAGAACGAAGTTTTTTCACCATTATGTTGAATTGAGTGTTAACTATGTTGCAAAACACATGAACAACACAAGGTTCATCTCGGGAGCATAACAAATACAACCAAGAGCAACGAGAGTAATCATCAATGAATAAAATAAAATATATAGACATCCAAGGGGGAGACTGGAGAATGTCCCCACACATCAGAATGAACAAGCTCAAAAGGAGTGAAACTTTTGTTTATTAAAGGAGGAAAATTAGTTCTACAATGCTTTGCCAACTGACAAGTTTAGCACGAAAGAGATGAAATATCAACTGACTCAAAAAATGAAGGAAACAAGACCCTCGATGAACGAAAAGACAGATGTCCTAATCTAGAGTGCCACAAGATAATCTCTTGAGCTTTGTTGTCTAGTTGTGATGACGCAGAGGATTGGTAAGCAACTGTGTTACCCGGCACAAAGAAGTGAAGTCCATCTACTGCACGGCCAATCCCAATCATTTGCTTGCTTTTCAAGTCCTGAAACACACAGTGAGAAGGCTCACAGAATAGTTCAATTGTTTAGTAAGACAGCTCACAGAAAGAAAATATATGGAAAGAGATGACACATGAAGAGTAGAGGAGAGGGTCAAGTGATCCAAGAATCTAATGAAACCTTTGCCAGCAATAGTAGACCCGAAGACAAGGAGTAAGAATGAAAAGAAGTGGATATACCGGCCATGTGGTCAATGACGCAGAGTCGATCCCCCAAGAGTTTCTAGGGGATCAAACAGCAGTGCTCAAAGCGGCGTCATGTATACCTGATGGTAGTGGGCAGGAGGATGGTGGTGAAGGTCCCTAAAGCTGTGCAAGAAGACACTGGAGAGTAACAATATCAAAGGAGGAGAACGCCGGTAAAGCAGAGGTAGAAGGCCCATCAGAGGACTGAGTCACAACCATATTACTTCGTGGCTTTGCTTCTTTTTTATTTGTTCTAAACTTAGCTAGCATCTTTTCAGGGTACTTTTCCCAGCAGAAGTCTGAGTCATGGTTTGTGCAACCACAATGAGCACATTTCTTGTCTTCTCGCTTCTTGTTGCCAATTGAAGGGGGCATATCAATGATGCTAGCAAGGGCAGAGTATTCTCTAGCATCAGAATGTATATGATTGACTGCTTGCTACCATGACTTGTCATCACTATTCTTCGCTCAAGACTTTAAAATAGGTCTCCTCCAGTGAACGTGTTGGATCCATGTTGAGAATCTGTCCTAGTAAAGAATCATATTCTGAATTCAGCCTGCTCAAAAACATCACGATCCTATCATCCTCTTGAAGGGCCAAATAGGTCTCTTGATCTGTGAGCAATGTCCCACTAACAGTACGGTAGACATCTAGCTCATTTCACAGTGAGATAAGGGCATAAAAATAGGTTGTGATAGTTTGTGATCCACACTTTAACTCCCGGATGTTGTGACTCAACTGATACAGACAAACCCTAGTTTCTTTCGACCACAAAGACTAGCTAGGGTCTTCCACATGGCTGCGCCAGTGGACTTGTGTAGGATTTTTGGCCGAATCCTAAGTCTTACGGAATTGAGAAGCCAAGGCATTACGATGTTGTTGTCACACCTCTAGGTAGGGAAGAGAGAATCCGACGGATCCAGGGATGGCAAACTCGGTTTCGGACTCGGTTTCGGCCGGGTCCGAAACCGATACGACTCGGTATCGGTTTCGGTTTCGGCCGAAACCCAATTAAAAGGTTTTAAAAAAATATATTAATTCTAAAAAATCTGAAAAAAATCATAAAAATATAAATAATCACTTAAAATCATGAAAAACAATACACATGTATTTGAGTGCATAAGTTAGTGCAATAACCTTGAAGTAGAGAATTACGTATTGAACTTCAAACATTGAACATGTGAAAGTTAAACTAATATTCCATTGTACATTAATACAAGAAGTACAATAAACCTAATTAGACAAAATAAATGTTACAAAAATTCATTGATTCTTACCTAATATGGATAATAATTACTAGAAAAACCTTCTCCCTCATCGTCTGGCCCTTGATGTTGATACCCATAGCCAGGTTGCATGTATGGTCTATATTCACTATAACCAAACAATGAGGTAGCCAAGTCCTGCATCCCTCTTTGGATCCCTCTTGGAGTGTTTGGTTGGCTTGATTCGAATCCAGTATCAGCATAGGAATCGTGAGGAAGAGAAGAGGAACTGGTCGGATATGGATGGAACTGGAATGATGGTTCATAATTCCACGACCCATAAATAGCTGCTTCCTGTTGGCCACCTTCGTAACCTGGTGAATCATATCCTCGCTGACATTGACTGTATCCAGTAGTACCACCTGCAGCACCTGCATCACCTACATCACCTGTACCACCTGCATCACCTGTACCACCTGCAGCACTAGTACCACCTGTAGCACCTCCGGGATGATCACCATCATCATCATCACCACAAGAAATTAGTCGCTTTTTAGCCTTCGGGGATGCTTTTTTCTCTTGTGGTGCCAATTTTTCAGTGATCTTTGACATGAGTCCTTTATCCCTTGGCGTGTGCCTCACATAAATCTGCTTCAACTGCTCAATTGCCGGGTCCTCTCGAGCAGCAGCATTTGTCCTCTCAGTTTGCCCATGCACTGATGTACTTCTTCTTAAGGAGACCGGTGGCTTGACCATTCTAGGAGTGACTGGCCTGCTATCTGTATCTGAGTGTCTAGCTGGCTCAAACTCGAACTGCTCCTCAGTGTCGTCAACAACCCTAGACTGGTGCGCATGAGTATCTCAAGCACTCTTTGATGTTCTTTTGAATTCGGGATCTCTTGGGTCATCTTCATCAAGTATGCCCTCTGCTCATGCTCTATCATCAACATCAAAAACGGGCTCATCAACCTGCTCCCGTGTCTCGACCCAAGACTACAAGGGATTATCATCATCAAACAAGGCATCCACATCAATTTCTGCGGCGGCATCCTCGGCGACGCGTTTGTCTCGCAGCTGTTGTCTCAACCTCATATTCTTTATTCTCAACCTCATATTGTAGTGGCAGTACACTAATTTCTCTAACCGATCAGCCTTTAGGCGATTGCGAACCTTTGAGTGTATAAGGCTGAACGTGCTCCAATTTCTTTCACATTGGCTTGCTGATGTGGTTTGACTCAACACCCTGATTGCAATGAAAGCCAATGCAGAACTGCCCAATTCTCTATTGTTCACCATGATCCACCAGTCAGCTGTTACACCAACCAACCATAAACAAATAAATATAAGTTGTAAATAAAAATCAATTAAGGAAGATGTAATTGCAAAGAAAGTACAAAGATGAAGTATACCTGGGCTCACTCTTCCCACTCCGTATAGCAATTGGGAGTCAGAATACGTCCCAGTTCTCATTCTATAGTTGTTCATCTACAAAAATTACATAATAGATTAGCATAACTACTTAAGTAAATTATATACCTCTTATTCATGAAATCAAACAGGCCAACCTCTACTTCCGCCTGAAGCCTCTTATCTGGTGTCCTCGATAAACGACCAATGACTTTTAAAGTGGCTTGAAACACCTCGGCATCAACATGTGCATTGGTATCGTACATTAATCGAGGGTTCAGAAAATAACATGCATTTGTATATAGTTAATGTATGGTCAATAATGTTTGAATACAAATAATCACTCACCGGCAGCATGCAGGTCGTGGTGTAATGTGGTGTCCCATCTATGGTCAATAATCTTCCACCACTTTGCATATTCTTTGGGAAGCGACTCCTGCAACTCCAATTTCGCACGGTCCATGGCCTCATAATTCATATAGATATCCCACGTCATTCTTGTCATCGCCATCCACCAATCTTAGGACCTTCACGAGGGGGGTGACTACTTTCATGTATCGTGTTACCCTACCCCAGAATTTGTTGTCGTCCACGATTTGACAGACATCCAAATAATCCATCTGAGCATCAACATTGCCCTTGTCGATGTATTCCCGCAGGGTATTGTGGTACATGAAAGCTTTCAACTCATTCTTATACCTGTGCAAAGAAATAAAATTTGAATCAAATACGGATCATAACTATAAGGATAAAGAAGTAATAATTGAGTTCAATAATATACCTATGCAGAGACTCCAAAGAAATGAAATTTGAAGCAAATCTGGTTGGCCCTGCACGGATAATATCTCGCCCCCCACTTGCATGCTCCCTGAACATGTTCAATATCCTAGGATGGCCATAAATATACTGGGTAATCTTTTGTGCCCTTTCAACCGTCTTTTTCACATGTTTGTCCTTCCCTATGTCTTCAAGTATGAGATCTAGACAATGTGATGCGCATGGGAGCCAATATAAATGCCTGCGCTTATGCATCAATTTCCTCCCTGCTGCCTTATAATTGGCTTCATTATCAGTAACAACTTGTACAACATTTTCTTCACCAATTTCGTCTACCATTGTTGAACCCTAAAAAAAAAAAAGGTTAAGAAACCCCCTCTAGCTAGGTGGCAGCAGAGGAGACCCCCCTCCGGTGGCATGGGACCGGAGGCACCCCCCTCCGGTCCCTTTGTTTTTCTGGCCCATGTGTAAAAAAAAAAAAAAGAGAGGAGAAAACAGACACCTCTTGAACTTCCACCGGAGAGGCAGTCTAGGAAGTTAACACCGGAGGCACACCCCCTCAGGTTCCTCTTCTCATGCAACAAAAAAAAAAAGAAAAGTGAAGCAACATCAGAAAAAGAAGGGCCTCCGGTTGACAGGTAACCGGAGGAGCCTCTCCTCCGGTTCTGCCTCTTCATCTTCCAAAGACTCACCCCCTCCGTCCCGGAGCTCATTAAAAAAAAGGAGGAAAGAAGGTGAAAGGACTTATCTTTTCAGATTCCACCGGAGGGGGTGGGGAAGAAGAAGGTGAAAAGGCCTTACCTTTTCAGATTCCACCGGAGGGGGTGGGGGAGGTTTCAAGGTCATGCCTCCGGTCCCCCCTTATCAACTATAAAAGGAATGGCAGGAAGCAACTCCAGCGGGGGATCTTCGGAGGAAGCACCTGGGGAGGCAGTAGCATCAATGTCCGTGCAGAACAACAGTAGGGGCTGGAGAGCTTCTTTGAGGCCCAGCCCCACGCAGGGAGCAGCCCAAGCACAGCACATGTGTGAGGCCTGCAGTAAACAAGGAGGAAAGGACTAGATCTTCAAGCATCCCTCAAGGAGCAAGACGAAGAATGCACAAGAAGGCCTGCGCAGGGAGCAAAGGTGCTGAAGACTATTTTTTCTTTGAAAGACATGAAGCTTGAAGCATGAATCCCAAGAAAGAAAGGTCGCTCAAGAGTTCTTCTGCCTATGTATGCATAAAGGAAATCAGAAAAGAAAAGATATTGCATAGGAACCCGTCATCATTAGGACTGGAATTATGTATATCCTCCCATGCTGGGTATACTTTGAAGATCAAAAAACTATGTGAATAGCTCTATAATTGCACGAGATATCTTCTGGGAAACTGCAATTATAAACCTGCCCCTGCACAAGAGTAAATGAGCATGAAACCCAAGGAGGGATTAAAGCCTTTGGTCAATAATTTTTGGGAAGAGGAGAGTCTGCGCACCCATTCTCCCCCTTGGCCTCTTAACCGTGGCTTTAAAGGGTAATAAATGCTCTTAACTAATGGGATTGGAGAAGGGGAATAAATCCCACTGCCACCTTGACCTATTTTAAGAAGAGGTTAAATGCTCTTTAACTCTGGAATTAAAGTTGAGGGAAATGAATGCTCAGAGGGATCCCTCTTCCCTTCTTTCTTTCTAAAAGGCTTAGCCGATGGGCATTTGGGAGAAGGCAATAAATGCCCTTAACCAATATGTTTAAAGGGAATAAATACCCTGGCACCCTTGCATTCTGGAAGAAACAAAAAACCATGCGCATCTCACCTCCTTGGCTGATGGAATTTGCTAACCAATGGAGAAAAAAGAAACCCTGTGCATTCTGCCCTTGTGCAATTCTATCAGAAAGAAAAAACTGTTTATTCTCAGAAAGCATGTGAAGTATGCAAAATATGATAAATCATGTGAAGTTATGCGACAGCCCATGCCGCTGCACAGTATGTTCTGAGAAATCAAAATTACAGATATACCCCTACCATGGGATATCTCCTGAAAAATCAAACATACCTCTGCCACGGGATATTTTCTGAAAAGTAAAATTGCAAGCTTACCCTCATCACAGAGCAGCAGTCAAGGGCTTGGAGAGCTTCTGAAGAGGCCCAAGTAACAGTTCTGCGAAGGGAACAAGGCTCCCAAGGCAGCAGTCAAAGGAGCCACATTCTGCCAATGGAACATCAGCATAGGAGGGCCATCCCGTAGATGCCTTGGTTGGGATATGGTCAACACAAAAAAAGGCCCCCCTTGGGGTGTTCCGATCACCTCCCTTGAGAATGGTGTGCTTAAGGGACTTGTCACCTTTTGCAAATGATCAATTAAATTCAAATGGGCTTACACATTTACACATTGAAATCAAATGGGCTCAAATGGATTTGCAAATGGAAATCGATTGGGCTTACAAACAAATGGAGATCAAATGGATAGAAGTTTTGCAAGTTTAAGGTTCTGAAAATGTCGCAAAAATGTTCTGAAAATATGTAGAAAAGTACAGAAATGCAACACCACAGAAATGTAACAAGTTTCAACAGCACCAGAAATGCTGTGAAACAAGTTTTCAAATCAAATCAACACATTTCAACAATAGAAAAGTGCTCAACAATAGAAATTTCAACAACAGAAATGTGCAGAAATAAACACATCACAAATGTCATGCTGTATGCTTTACAGAAATGCCAAAGAAAGCTCTGCAATGTTGAAACTTTATTCTGCATATTGTAAATAGTCAACACAGTTTCAACAACATTGCAGAAATACCCCCGGTGGGTGGAAAATTGCAGAAATACCTCTGGTGGGCAGAAAATTGCAGAAATACCCCCGGTGGGTAGAAAATCACATAAATATCCCCGGTGGGTAAAAAATTGCAGAAATACCCCGGGTAGCGGGAAAATTGCAGAAATACCCCTGATAGAGGGAAAATTACAGAAATATCTCCGATGGCGGAAAAATTACAGAAATACCCCCGGTAGCGAAAAAATTACAAAAATGTTCCCGGTAGCGGAAAAATTACAGAAATACTCCCGATGACGGGAAAATTGCTGAAATACTCCCGATAGCGGGAAAATCACAGAAATCTCCCCAATGAAGGAAAACTTATAGAAACACCCATGGTTGTGGGAAAATTACAGAAATAGCTCCATTTGTGGGGTCTCAAAATTATCAAAATACCCTTGTTCTGGTTTACGCCGTTTGCACGACTCGGTGGAGCGGGACCACGCCCCTTCTCTGAAGCGGTGTGCGCTCTCCTGAGTTCGGCTTATGGCTAACCATCCAAATCCATATATCTTTTCATGGAGCCCTGAGAAGTCCAGAAATTAAGACGAAGAAATACCCAAGAAGTCGAATCACGAGGTTATTCCCGATAAGTCCAGAAATTTAGACAATGAATACCCAAAAAGTCAAATGACAAGATTATTCCTGAGAAGTCAAGAAATTAAGACAAGGAATACCTAAGAAGCCCAATGACATGGCTATTCTCGAGAAGTCAAGAAACGAAGTCAAGGACGCCCAAGAAGTCAAATGACGGGGCGATCTCCAAGAAGTCAAGAAATGTCAAATATGTTCCGAAATGTCAAAAGTAATTGGAATGCCCAAGAAGTCAGGAAGTGACAGGGCTATTTCCGAAAAAGGGTGGAAATACCCAAAAAGAGTTAGAAATTCCAATAGCATCCCAATGTTTGGGAAAGTTGCAGAAATACTCTGACGGAGGAAAATTACAAATATACCCCACCGCAGGCAGAAATGTTCTTTATGGACACCAAGCTGACTTAAGGGTCCGATCGCAATCAAAAGAGTGATCATGACCATGAAGTAACTCCGATGGACCAACGGTGATCATCTTAGCGATCCAACGGTCCTCGTGATGGAATTTTAATTCAATGGCCCGATCAGGACGAAAGTAAATTCAAATATCCAAATGCAGATTGAAGCAAATTCAAAGGCTCTGATTGCAACCGGATGAAGATCCGATTATACAATCGGGACCATACGTAAAGGTCTTGAAAGACTGATTGTAATTCAAATCATGTGTTCAAGAAATGAAGTCTCCAAATTCCTTTGCAAGAGTGTGTACCCATAATGGGCGATCGTCAAGATCATTTATGTCACAACATGTAGAGGCAAAAAGACATTCTTCGACAATTAATCAAAGGTGTTCGGACTTGTACCGATGTAAATTAACACCGACTCCGGTCGGTGGGGAAAGGTCATGTACACGAACCCTAAATTGTCTGATAAATCCCAAAAGGCGCGGAATTAACAAATATGCCAAAATATACGACATATCCATCCAGCGAAGTCGGATGTTCCAAAAAATTTCGCGTGTAAATAGACTGGCACGCCCGGTGAGACTTTTCCTGCCTTTCATTTCTTTGTCGAAGAATACCTTGCCTTGACAAAAGTTGTGACTCCTTCACACTCTTGCAAGAAGTTCAAAGGACTCCCACCGTTGAAGCTGTCGCTGGGGGCATCAAGGTTAAGGTTGCCCGGGGCGTCAAGGTTGAGCGGTCCCTTTCAAAGGCCAAATGTCAACATGTATCTAAAGTTGCTCCTACTAGTTGGGGGGATGCCATTCCAACTGTGGTTGCTGCCGTTGGGGGCATCAAGGTTAAAACTCCTTGTCAAAGGCCAAATGGCAACACAATACATGTCCAAGTGGCAATTACTAAGAGGGGACAACGCCACCACAGTCATGGCCGCCGCTGCTTGATACGTCCAAGTGAAGACTTCCTGTTGAAGACTAAGTGCCAACAAAATTCATATGTTGTTCCTGCTAGCCGGGGGCAATGTCGCCGCCCTGGAAGAAAATCTGTTGTGGCTATATCTAAGTCTGGCAAGATTTGTCCTTGACCAAAAGCAAACCAAAGAAAAAGAAGAAGAAGAACGCAACTGGCCAGATAAAGGCGAGCCGATCTCATAACAATACTTTGCCGAATACATCAAGCTGAGGCAGAGATGAAAGAGGCCAACGCCTAAGCTTCGCTCTGAAGCCAAGGCACCGGTGGGAAGTCAAATCCTCTAAGTCTGGGCAAGGGGGCAATCTTATTGCTGTCTACATCAAGTGAAAGGTGACAATGAAAGAAGTTAACATCCAAGCCTCACGTAAAAAGTCAAAGCCCTTAAGTCTAGGCGAGGGGGCGATTCCGTGAACCAACTTCTTTTCAAATAAATATGGGTCAACAAGGAGGAGGCTTTGAACAATCTAAACCTTCTAAGGCAACAACTTGAGGCCAGAATTTCAATCTTGGGGGCATGTTTCAATCAGTCCCAAAATAGATTTTCCTCTCCCTCAAGACATGAGATGAGGCAGAAAAGGAAGATGAATAAATAAGAATAGGGAAGATAAAATTGGTGAAGCATCAAGCTGCTACCTTAGAAATTCAAGAGGGCGTATCTGGCAAAGAAAACTCCAAGAAGAGGTAGGGGCAAAGCACAAAATAATGCTTCGAGCAAAATCTCAAGCGAAACCTCAAGCAAGGTAGCTCCGACAAGCAATAGCCCGATCAGAAGTCCAAAGCAGAAGGCTCCAAGTCATGCCTAGGCAAAGCCAGAAAGGCCAGCCCAGGAAGAAGGCTTCAAGCAAAGCTCTAAGTGAAGACAAAAATAGAAGCCTAAAAAAAAAAAGATGAAGTAAAACCAATGGCGGAGCCAAGAAGACAGATTCAAGGGGGACCTCTGTCTTTTCCCTTTCCAAATTTTAACACTCTGTTAGTGGAGTCTGTCCCAAAATCGTCATTGTTCGAACCTCTTAAGGCTTCAAACATGTCTGCCTGACATCAAGCCATCTATGCATAGGATCCAACCCATGCTTTGGTACCAAATCGGTGTTGAACACCAACTCATTTCTTGATCTGCCAAGTTTGGGTATTGTTCCACTTCGGGCTCTAAGCCACCCTTGGCAATTAAGCTCATTTTCTGGTAACACAAAGCTAGCTTCAGGCGTAAACCTATGCTTGTGGCACCAAACCAATTTCGGCGTCAACCTTTCTCCCGCTGTCCACAGGGAAGTTGTAAAATTCCCTGCCAAATTTTACCCCAAAAGAAGAAAGAAGGGAAAAAAAAGGGAAAGTGAAAGAGAGAAAGAAAGAGAGGAGTACTCTTGGCCCATGCCCTCCAAAGCAGAAGCTCAAAGCGAAAATTTTATCTCGGGAGGGACGAATTTCACCCAACTCAGTCATCATACAGTCTGTCCTCTTGAAATGAAGCGCAAGCTGAGGAGGAGAAAAACAAGAAAGAAGTGTTTGAAGAGAAACTTAAAGAAGCAAAGGTGAATAGACAGTTGCCATGGAAATCCCCATAGAAGAAAATCCCTCTGTGAAGAACTACAAAAGAGAGAGAGTAACCCTTCCTTCCACTCAATGAAAAGCACATCTCACCTGGATCATCACCTTGTCAAAGCTCCAATCCAGAGATCAAAAAAAAGAGAAAAAAAAAAAAAGGGGTTTAAAATAGAGGTGCCCCGGCGGACTTAGCCATTCCCATCACAGGGGTGGTTGAGGGTAAAAAGGCCAAAGAAACCCAGCTGAGGTGAAAACCTGAAAGGGCGTCTCAGGCAAAATTGGGTAACCCCTCAGCGTGAAAACCCGAAAGGGCGCGCTGGAAAAAGCTAAAGGGGGCCAGCTTCGGCGAAAACCCGAAAGGGTGCTGGGGTTGGTAAAGTGAAAAAAAAATGAAAAAAAAGAGGAGAAGAAGAAGAAAATATATTTTCAACAATCATCATGAACCAGCATCGTGGTTATCCTCCACTTGAAAATCATGTCCTATCAAGGAGAACAAATGCATCAAAACCCAAACCGTTGGTTTGAAACCCCTTTCGGGTCGATAACCATCCAAAACGAAACCCAAATCCTTGGTTCAAACTCCTTCGGGTTAGCCACCATTAAAACCAACTCTTTGGTTACCCAAGCCTTCCTTGGATCACCACAAAAAAGGACACGAAACCCAGATCATTGGTTCGAAACCCCTTCCGGGTCAGCAACCACAAAATAAAACCAAATTTTTGTTGCCCAAACCTTTCGAGTCAAGAAAAAAAAGAGAGAAACCCGATAGCTGATTTTTGAATCATTGTTTGAATAGTTTCAGGAGTCACCACAGATGCAACAGTGGGCTGATTGCTTGCAGCAGGTACAGAATTAGTAGAAGAACCATCACCGATAGCTGTATGATAAGCTTTAGGGCCTTTATTTTGGGGACGACGCCGGTACTCAATGATGATATGTCCCTCTTTCTTACAATATCGGCAATATTTGTTCTTACAGTCCTTAGCCAAATGTCCAAATTTCTGACAGGAGTAACACTTAACAGATTGCATTTTACGGATAGAAGGTTGGCTTCCAGCAGCAAAGACAACATCAATAATGGGATTTTGTTTTTCCTCCTCATTCTTCTTGGAAAGAATGCGCTGTTCTTCACGAATAATTTCTCAAAAACACTCATCTAACAGTGGAACAGGTTTTCTATTCATTAGGTTCCCTCTCACCGTTTCAAACTCGGGCCGCACCTTCATTAAAAACTGATCACGCATGTTGTTGGCTTGTAACTCTTGTATCCCCTTGAAAGCTTCCTTAGGTACCTTTGCATAGACAATGGAATTATACTCAAGCCACAAGTTCATAAAACCGGAATAATACTCTTGGACAAACTTGATTCCCTGAGTATATTCATTGATTTCAATGCCCAAATTATATTTTCTTGAGTCATCATCCTGATGATATAGATTTTTCAGGAATTCCCACATGCTAGCTGCAGTCTTATGCATACGAAGGTTGATCCCAATCTGTGGTTCAACCGTGCTAATAATCCAACTCATGAGTTTTACATTATTTTTGTTCCACACCTTATGTTTCTCCACATCAGTGTTCTGAGGTTTTGCTTCAGTCCCATCCACATATCCCCACAGGTCTTGTCATAAAACATCTCAGATTGAACTCTCACAGAAAATAATTTTTCCCATTGAAACATACTGGAATCACAATAGTTTTGGACTGGGTGTCCATTGAGATCCACACAAGGGCAATAATCCACAAAGAAAGCAGACAAAACCTTCAAGATCTATTCCCAGAAAAGAGCAACTTACAGAAATGGCCAAGATGTACTTTAGAACCCCTAAAAGATGTGGCTTGTACCGAACACCCTGCTGGATGAGGTCGCCTGCCCAGGAATTCCTCCAAAAGAAACCCTAGATGGGTTCACAGCACCAAGAAGTCCTCTAGATGAGGACGCTGGCTTCAGAAGAACCCTTCAAGGTCGCAGCTGGCAACAGGAACATGTGCGGGCAGGTGCTGGCTGGGTGTCACGGCCACACGAGCAGGAGGGCGACCTCGACGGCCTCGCGGGGAAGGCGGCTGATGTGGCAGGAAGCAGAGAGACCAACGGTCTCTGGAGCTGCAGGGGGAGATCCAGATGGACTGGCTGGAGCAGCGGCGGCTAGGGCGACCCAGGCTCTGATACCATGTTGAATCCACAAAACCGCGGTGTTAAGATACACAGGCCCAAGGTCATAAGCACATGAACCACAACTCATTTAACCAATACGGGACTATTGCCCAGAGGACTATGCCCAAATATTCAAACACTCCCCCTCACGGCCAAGATGGGCTGTGGACATTAATCGGGTGGAGGTGACAAGAGGAGTTGGTCCAAGACCATGCTCTGCTACCATGACAAACAGAGCCAAAAGGAAGAGAAGAATAGTGCTAAACTGGCCTCCCTCCAGGAATCCATCGGCCTCAATATATCTATTCTCAACTATCCAAATATAGCAAGTACCACTACCAAAATACAGCAAGGAGGTGCCCACAATAGGTCACCATGAAAAGGAAAGTTTCAGCCCAAAGCAATCAAAAAGGGCTCTGTACATAAAATAGAAATGATAAAAGGATCTATACAGAAATAGAAATTGACTATAAACAGAGTATCCGCTGTCAGGGTGGACGTAGGTTGCCATTGTTTTATCCGAACCACCTAAAAATCTGTCTCTTGTGTGGTTTGATCCTTCTCTTCTACCCCCACTCTGTGCTAGCATTCTCGTATATTATCTCTATTGATTTTTTTGTTCAGATCTAGCTTAATTGATCTTTTTCACATTAGATCTTTGGTATATCAAAAGCTGGGTTTAGATTGACAAGGCTAGTCTTGTCAGGACGATAACACCTTACGTGAATAGAATCTTCGGATTCACACCTCCGCCTAGTACTAAAGAACTATCGCGGCGATTGGTTTTGATAGATCTAGTTTGTTTTGCAATAGATCTGAACTTCTTATTTGCTATTTCATCACACTTGTTTTAAATAGGCTAAAGTTTTCTAAAAACTTGTAATCACCCAATTCACCCCCCCTCTTGGGTGTCATTGATCGCAGGACTTCACCGCCAAGCCTAGAGATCACAAAACATCCTGGCCTGTTTAAAAATCCCAAATAAACCCATAAGACCTCAAAAAAAAACCCTAGTCTTCCTAAAAGTTGCATAAAGCCCCATCCATTCAAGAGTTGTTATACAGCAATCGCGAATGTGCCTTTGGCATCACGACTAATGCTTTATTGGTCAACGATTTTTCTGTCGCAGTTAATCAAGAATATTCAGACTTTGTATCGATGTAAATAAACACCGATTGCGGTCGGTGGAGAATTGCCCATTACCCAAACCTTAATCGTCTGATAAACCTGATTCGCAAAATTAGTCATGCATATGTTATTTAACTAACTTTTAAATGTGCATGCTTGTTCAACTAATGAACATCCTAATTCAGATCTTTAAATTCCACATGTTAAACAATTGTCAAATGTATCGAGCTCACTAGATCCATTTCCTTAACACTTATTGCTTGACATCATTGTTTACGTAGTGGACTTGGAATGGCCTCTTGATATTGAACATTTTACTCATATATAACCTTGACACCATGGCAAGTTCATATCACCTCTCCCATTGATTCCAGTAATTCATGAATTTCTTGTTCTCGATGATAGATTATCATATTGTCCTATATCTTGGGATTTTAATTTTGAGGGTTCCTACTAGGTGCATTTGCTCAGAAATTTTGTTTCAATGCTTTTCAGGTTAAAAGATACTATTAGCGCAGTGGTAGCATGATGGGGTTATACTTCTACAGCTTGTGCCGTGAGTCATTGGCAAGTTTGTTCATCTTCAAGGTTCATTGAAGAACCTATTTTAAGACATTAGAGGAAATCCAATGAAATATCATGCTTTGATCTTTGATCTTTGATCTTTGGACCATCTTTGAATCAAGTTTGTTGTTTGATCTTAATTTTGCGGTGCAATTAAGTGCAATGGTGTTTATCGATCCTTGTTAGGTCTACCTAAGACCCATTGGCTATCGGATTCTTATTGGATCCTAACTAGGTCATTAATGAGTAATGAGTAAAGTATAATTCATTTGGCATGAAGGATTCCTGATTTTAATATCCTTCCCTTCATCCAATAATGATATCTTCATGGTTGGCAGTATTGGCCGAAACGTTTCAGTTTCGGCCGTAACCGAAATGATACCGGACCTGCTCACTATAGCAAGTCCGAAACTAAAAAAAAAATTAGTTCTAATGGCTTCGGGCGAAACCAGTATCAGTTTCGCCCGAAACTTACATGTTTCGGTCCAAAACCGGACGATTTCGGCCGAAAACCACGTGAACTCCCCTTTTAAGGAGAGTTCACTTCCTGTTCTCCCTCAGATCTGAGAGAGAAAGGGCATGCTGCTGCTGCTGTGCTGCAGGGGCTGTTGCTGCTGTGCTGTTGTACTGCTGCTACTGCTGTACTGTGTTGTTGCTGCTGCTGCTGTGCTGCTGCTATGTAGAGGTTGTTTTCTTGAGGTAAATTTGAGGTTTGTTTGTTTTGTTTTGTGTTTTTTTGGTTGGGTTGAAAGTTTTTTTTTGTTGTATGTTAGTTTTTCAGTTGTAGGTTAATTTTAAACCATGAAATAAGTTAAGACTTCAAATTAAACCCTAATTAGTTCTTTAAAATTGGGACTTTTGTCTAATTCGATTTTCTTAGGCTCAATTGAAGTTCAATTAAGCTTCATTGAAGAATTTGGGGTGGGAGCATGCTGGTAATTAATTTTTATGAATGGTGATTAAGGGTTAATTGATAATTAAGCCCTAATTAGTTCCTTAAAAATGAGACTTTTGTCTAATTCGATTTACTTAGGCTCAATTGAAGCTCAATTAAACTTTATTGAAGAATTTGGGGTGAGAACATGCTGGTAATTAATTTTTATGAAGAGTGATTAAGGTTAATTGATAATTAAGCCCAAATTAGTTCCTTAAAATTGGGACTTTTGTCTAATTCGGTTTACTTAGGCTCAATTGAAGCTCAATTAAGCTTCATTGAAGAATTTGGGGTGAGAGCATGCT
Organism: Amorphophallus konjac; assembly: GCA_022559845.1. Taxonomy (NCBI): domain Eukaryota; kingdom Viridiplantae; phylum Streptophyta; class Magnoliopsida; order Alismatales; family Araceae; genus Amorphophallus; species Amorphophallus konjac. The sequence goes on from CM040120.1 coordinate 29,202,377, forward strand.
GATAATTAATTTTTATGAAGGGTGATTAAGGGTTAATTGATAATTAAGCCATAATTTTTTCATTGTACTTACAACTATTTGTCTTTGACTGTCTTAATGCAACATCATGCCTAGACGTGAACAAAGTCAGGAGCAGATAGAGCAGGAGGATCCGATGTGGGCGCACCTCTCCTTAGTTGATGCTAGGAGAAGAAAAGTGAAATGCAATTATTGTGGTAAGGAGATACATGACGGAATTACTAGAGGAAAGCAACATTTGACAGGGATAAGAGGAGAGGTGAGACAATGTGATAGATGCCCCCGAGAGGTCCGAGAAGAAAAGCGCCAATGCCTACTGGGTAAAAAGGAGAGGATGCAACAAAGGGTTGAAGATGAGGCTGAAATTGCTGAGGAGATTTCGGGTAGAAAGGGAAGGAGGGATGATGATGAGGAAGACACTGAGGACTCAGATCCAGAGCTGACTGAAGCAATGGAGCGTGAACAAGCCGCTCGAACATAGATGGCAGTATCGGCCGAAACTGATACGTTTCGGCCGATACGTATCGGTTTCGATCTATACCGAAACCGAAACGGACCTACTCACTGTAGCAGGTCCGATACCAAAAAAAAAGATTTTTTTAATGGTTTCGGACCGAAACTGTCCGATTTCAGACCGAAACCGTCTGTTTCGGCCAAAACCGGACCTGCTCACTACAATTTTTGCCTTTTCTGACTGTTTTGAACCGGTTTCGGCTGAAACCGAAACCGGTACGTTTCAGTTTCGGTCCTTGCCGAAACCGATACCGAAACCGGTACTGCCATCCTTGCGCTCGAAGGAAAGGAAAGGCACCTATAGGTTCAGGGACCTACTCCAGTACAGCTGCACAACGTCCTGACACTGGTGCTGTCCCGTAAAGAGCAGGCCCCATGGACAGCTATCTGCACAGAACGCCCCATGCTACACAACCTAAAATCAAGCAAGCATTGAGAGGGGTAAAAAAATCTGCAGAAGTTGCAGGGCATGGATTTAAAAATATCTGCAAATGGTTTTTCCATACAGGTTTCCCTGCACATACAGCTGAAAGCAAATATTTCCAAGCTATGCTAGATGCCAGAGCAGATGCTAGCCTTGGCTTGAAGGCCCCGTCACGTCGAGACATATACGGGCGTGGCCTTGAGGGAGAGGTTAAGGAGCTCTATGACTAGGTTGAAAGCTTCAAGCATATATGGATGGAGAGATGATGCACTATCATGTGTGATGACTGGACTGATACCACGAAAAAATCCATGATTAATTTTTTGGTCTATTGCATCGAAGATGCAGTATTTGTTAAATCTAAAGATGCATCAAATTATGAAGTCAATTATTTGTTTAGTTTGATGGATAAGATGGTAGACCAAATTGGAGAGGACAATGTTGTGCAAATAGTGACTGATAATGAAGCCAGTTATAAGGTTGCAGAGAAGAAATTGATGCAGAAGCGTAGGCATTTATATGGGCTCCCATTTGCAACACATTGTCTGGATCTGATACATGAAGACATAGGGAAGGAAAATCATGTGAAGAAGACAATTGACAAGGCACAATAAATCACACAGTATATTTATGGTCATCCTAGGATATTGAATATGTTCAGGGAGCATGCGAGTGGGGGGCGAGATATCATCCGTACAGGGCCAACCAGATTTGCTTCAAATTTCATTTCTTTGGAGTCTTTGCACAGGTATAAGATTGAGCTCAATTCTGGATACTTTATCCTTATAGATATGATCCGTATTTGATTTAAATTTTATTTCTTTGCACAGGTATAAGAATGAGCTGAAAGCTTTCATGTACCACAACGCCCTGCGGGAATACATCGACAAGTCTAATATTGATGCTCAGATGGAATATTTGGATGTCTGCCACATCGTGGAAGACAACAACTTCTGGGGTAGGGTCTCACAGTACATGAAAGTAGTCACACCCCTCGTGAAGGTCCTAAGAATGGTGGATGGCGATGAGAAGAATAATATGGGATATCTGTACGAGACCATGGACCGTGCCAAATTAGAGTTGCAAGATTCCCTTCCCAGAGAATATGCAAAATGGTGGAAAATTATTGTCCAGAGATAGGACAACACATTACACCATGACTTGCATGCAGCTGGTGAGTGATTAATTGTATTGATACATTGTTCTTTAGGGGTGAGTTTGACTACAGGTTAGAGTAACACAGTTAGGATAAGTGCATGGATAGATTAGAGTAACCGAGAAGGATAAGATTAAAGTAACCGAGAAGGATACTAGGATGACTAGGCCATGGCAGCTTAGGGCTGCTGGAACCTGGGCAGGTCGACCTGGCCAGGTCCCAAGTCGACCTGGCCAGGGTATGCCAGGGGCTGGTCGACCTCCAGGGGTGAACCTCGAGTGAGCCATTCCGTCTCTTAATTTGAGCAAGTCACCCGCCCAGGGATATCTCATCCCTGTCAACTTTAACCGTTTATCAAACTCGCCCTAGGTTATTTTATATCTAACATTTAGTTAATTATACACAAATGCAGGTTATTTCCTCAACCCTCGATTTATGTACGATGCCAATGCACATGTTGATAGCGAGGTGCTTCAAGGCACTTTAAAAGTCATTGGTCGTTTATCGAGGACACCAGAAAAGAGACTTCAGGTCGAAGTAGAGGTTGACCTTTATTGATTTTATCAATAAGAGGTATAGAATTTACTCAAGTCATTATGTTAATCTATTACTTTATCTTTGTAGATGAACTATTATAGAATGAGGACTGGGATATATTCTGACTCCCAATTGCAGGAATAGATTAGAGTAACACGGTTAGGATAAACACATTACATTTGACTACCCAAGGTCCCAGGGGAATGAGGGGATAGGTCCCAACAGCCCTGGGAGCCTGGGCAGGTCGACCTGGCCAGGTCCCAGGTCGACCTGCCCAGGGTATGCCAGGGGCAAGTCCACCTCTAGGGGGGTAATGCCTATAGGTCGAACTAGAGTGAGCCATTCCGTCTCTTAATTTGAGCAAGTCACTCGCTCAGGGATATCTCATCCATGTCGACTTTAACCGTTTATCAAACTCACCCTAGGTTATTTTATATCTAATATTTAGTTAACTATACACAAATGCAGGTTATTTTCTCAACCCTCGATTTATGTACGATGCCAATGCACATGTTGATAGTGAGGTGCTTCAAGGCACTTTAAAATTCATTGGTCGTTTATCGATGACACCAGAAAAGAGACTTCAGGCCAAAGTAGAGGTTGGCCTTTATTGATTTTATCAATAAGAGCTATAGAATTTACTTAAGTCATTATGTTAATCTATTACTTTATCTTTGTAGATGAACTATTATAGAACGAGGACTGGGACATATTTTGACTCCCAATTGCAATACGCTGTGAGAAGAGTGAGCCCAAGTATATTTTATTTTTGTGCTTTCTTAACCTCAATATGTATTAGTATATCTTACATTTATTTATTTATGGTTGGTGGAACAACTGACTGGTGGATAATGGTGAACAACCGAGATGTGGGCAGTAATGCATTGGCTTTCGTTGTAATTAGGGTGCTCAGTGGCTTTCATTGAAATTAGGGTGCTCAGTCAAACAACATCGGCAAGCCAATGTGAAAGAAATTGGAGCACGTTCAGCCTTATACACTCAAAGGTTCGCATTCGGCTAAAGGCTGAATGGTTAGAAAAATTAGTTTACTACCACTACAATATGAGACTGAGAAAAAAAAACATGAAGTTAAGACAACAGCTGAGAGACAAACGCGTCACAGAGGATGCAATTTCAGAAATTGATGTGGACGCTTTATTTGATGATGACAATCCCTTGCAGTCTTGGGTTGAGACACGAGAGCAGGTTGATGAGCCCGTTTTTGATGTTGATGATAGAATATGGGCAGAGGGCATACTAGATGAAGATGAGCCAAGAGATCAAGAATTCAAAAGAGCAATAAAGAGTGCCAGAGAGACTCATGCGCACCAGAGAAGGGACCCAGCTTTGTTTGTTCATGACACTGAAGAGCAGCCTGAAACCGAGCAAGCTAGACACTCAGAATCAGATAGCAGGCCAGTCACTCCTAGAATGGTCAAGCCACCTCCATCCTTAAGAAGAAGTACATCAGTGCATGGGATGTTTGAGAGGACTAGTGCTGCTGCTCGAGAGGACCTGGCAATTGAGCAGCTGAAGCAGATTTATGTGAGGCACGCGCCAAGGGGAAAAGGACTCATGTCAAAGGTGACTAAAAAAATCACACCAAAACAGAAAAAAGCATCTCCAAAGGCTAAAAGGCGACTGGTTTCTTATGGTTCTGATGATGATAGTGGTGATGATGATGATGATGATCATCATCATCATCATCATCATCATCATCATCCCAGTGCAGCTGCAGGTGCTACTACAGGCGGTGGCACTGCTGTTGGTACTTCCTCCTTCCACGCAGACACAGGCCGAGGATACAATCATAGTGAGCGAGGATATGATTCACAGAGCCAATATGGGCATCCATCAGGTTACGGAGGTGGCCAACAAGAAGCAACCATTTATGGGTGGGGTCATGAACCAGAATTCCAGTTCCATCCAGTTCCTCTTCTCATCCTCAAGATTCTTACGCTGATTCTGGATTCGAATCAAGCCAGCAACCTTACACTCCAAGAGGGATCCAAAGAGGGATGCAGACTTGACTACCTCATTGTTTGGTTATAGTGAATATACACAATACATGCAACCTTCTTATGGGTATCAACATCAAAAGTTAGACGATGAGGGAGAAGGTTCTAGTTATTATCCATATTAGTGCATCATCATTTAGATAAGGATCATTTAAGTTCTGTAACATTTACTGTGTCTAATTAGGCTTATTGTACTGCTTGAACCTACTCCATGCTTAGTATGTACTCAAGAATATTAGTTTAACATGTTCAATGTTTGAACTTCAATGCCTACTTCATGTTTATTGCACTTAATCTAATTTCTTTATAGTCAAATGCATGTCTAATGAATTTTTTGATTATTATGTAATTATTTATATTTTTATGATTTATTTTTTTATTTTTTAGACTTAGTTTGATGTTTTTTGAACTATTGCACTGGATTTCGGCCGGTTTCGGACTCGGCAGAAACCGAGTCCAAAACCGACACTGCCATCCCTAGATATCTTGCAGCACCTAGTCTATGAATAAGTTTGTTGTACATGCTTTCATTTTGGATTTCATTAACAAGTATGAATTCAAAGGAAATATCATGACCCTTGGTTGTCCTCAAAGTATGCCTCTAGTTTTAACACGCTTTATGCCCCATAGGCCAAACATTTAAAACCTACACATTCACAAGTCATGAGTCATTAAGTCAAGTAGGCAATTTGATCTTAAATCCATCATTATCGAAAACATTAACATCATAAATATGAACTAAAATCTTAGCACCCCTCTCATAAGTCATAACGTCATTGAAATCAGATTTTTGGATTGATCAACCTTCACACTCATAGAATATGTAATGCCCAAAATACCACCAATGCAATAAAAACATAGTGCAATAAAAATCATAAAATTCAGAGAAGATCAACAAAAGTCAGAAAACATCTTTTGAAGTCGGTAAAGATCTTCAAAAATAAATAGCATCCCTAAAAATGGGCCGAGCAGGGTAGAATAACTAGAATGCCCTGATGTTGTTCAAGATCATGAAATTCATAAAAAATCAGCAAGCAACTGATAATGACTCATCATGAACCGCAACATTTGCATCAATATTCCATAGTGACCTAAGGCAAACCTAAGATTGATTCCCATATCCATGTTGTCCTGTGTTAGCATGATCATCTAGTCTTAATCCAAAAAGGCATCAAAAATATCCCTTTAAAACTCCCACGGATCAATCTAGAGCATGCTATAACTTTTTGGTTTGAATTTAAAGTACATGGCCTTATTTAAGCTTGATTATTCGTTCGTGAGTGATTTCCTTTAAAGGACATTATCTATGATCATTAATTGAGGGTGTTTGATCATTTAATCGATGTAATTAACACCAATTGGGGCCAGTGGGGAGAGGTCCAATGCATGAATCCACATGTTGATCCAAATCAACAATAGGACTCACTCCAAGTCCTTGAAATCCTTAATTGACTTCCCTCTCTGTTCTTAAGAAGAATGGGGGCCCGAAAACAAACATGATATTGAATCACACTGACTCAATGTCACAACCACTAACAAAAATCAACATAAATACATAAACAATGATTTTAAGAAAAATCACTCCACAGTTACCCATCAAATAATAGCAACATGGAAGATAAAGAGAAACCAATCATCCAAAAACAGCTTCAGAGAAAACTCCTTAGGATAAGAAAACCATGGTTTGCCAACTCGAATCAGATCAGTCCGAGTTGAGCAACTTGTACTAGATCACGGAGAGCCCGAGCCATGATCCGGGGTGGATGGCCCCAATCTGTTGAATCAATTTATTAATTATTTAAATAATTATATGATACTTAAAAATTATTATTTTAAAAAAAATAAAAAATGTAATAATGATACAATGATATAATGATATAACATTAGCCATATATCTTGCATTTCCATGGGTAAAGATAATGAAACTCTATTTTCAAGTTTATTGTTTTATTAGTTATGTAAACAGTAATATAACACTAAAATATTACTTAAAAACAAAAAGGTGGACTGTAGCATTATATTATTGACGTACGTAATTTATGTATCATAACTAGATCAAAATCTTGAGTAAATAGCCCAAACATTTCAAGAACTTTTGATTTTGCAAAAAGAAAGCCAAAAAATGGCCTCAACATGGAACTCAAACAACATGGCCCGAGTTGGGCTGACTCATGCTGGATCAAGCCGGTTCCAACTAAATCTGCATAGAGAATCTGGTGAACCCTGCTGCAAACCAGGGTTTGCACTTTTGTTGCAAACCCTCCCCCCACTAGTCTACATGGAAGAAATATGATGTGGGGAAAAAGAGAGAGGCATAGACCCTATGTAAAAGGGCATGGAGCCTATGTCTCTTTCTTTTTCTTTTCCCCAGAACCTATGTTATCGAAGGCGATCGCCTCGATTGCCTAGATGATGAGGCAAGGTGTGGCCAGCCAAAACCAAGTACTTCTATTTTTAATTATATGATATAATTTTTGTTATTTTTAATTATTTTGTGATAGCTAATGACTCTTTTTAACAATGTTCATTGCCCTTTTCTCTCACATGCTACCACAATTTTCTCATTACTGATGATGCATAAGATCATCCACTACTTATCTGAGTGATCTGTAAAAATTGGTCTTTTTATATTGGGCATGATCAGTATTTCCCAAAACTTTACATATCGTTATCTTAGATGCTTTTATTTTCTTCATACTGCCATTTTCTTCCTTCATGATAATTTATGAAAGAAAACACATCACCTCGAATGCCTAGGCTCTCATTTGAGGTTGAGGCGAGCCCCTAGTCATCTTGCTTGCTTCTTGCCTTAACTAAATACCCCACAACATATCGGTCCCATGTGGACTAATGGGAACACGGTTTGCAATGCTTGCTGCAAACCCTGATTTGCAGCAGGTATTACTCCCTTCGGATTCTTAATCAAGCAATAGCCAAACTGCCAGATACTATCAGCTAATCTACAGTAATGAAATACTTCAAAGAAATGTGAATAAGACATAGAGAACTGTTGTGAACATTGAGAGCTGATTCACGACCAGTTTTCACATAATTAAGTAAAATCATCAGGCTGCTAAAGAAAACGAATAATAAATAAATAACCAAATATCATGATGGCATAAGGATTTGCCAGAATCTAGCAACTGTGATCTCTCCACACATTGTCGCACTTTCTTCTTATAGTTTTCGCACTTTCACATACTCTCACCCTCTTTTTGTTACTTGCATGCATCTCCTTGCTCAGTGACAAGCTGTGGTCTTGCTGCCCATCCAGGGGTTTAGTCAAGGCATTTGGAGTGTCATCAGAGCACCATAAGAACTCATCCCTACCATGGATTCATTGGACTCTCATAGACATGCAACAACATAAGCTGAAGTGTCAAACCTACAAGAATGTTTTTTAATGACATCTTCTGATTGAAGTAACATCTAACAGAAATCAAAGGAAACGTGCTGCAATCTTGCAAGGACTCATGCCCTTCAGTTCAAGAGTTATAAGGAGTCATGTCCTTCAGTTCAAGAGTTAGAGTTCCCAAATGCAGACCTAGTTGCCCATCTGACCCCAGAATCCATGCTTGTGGGTCAGGGCACAATCCCTAACCTGAAGGGAGAGGACAATCGCAACATGCATGCCACTAGATTATTTATGGGAGAGGCCAGCTTGAGTGTTTGGGTCTTAGACTCCTTTTAAGGCATGTTATGCTTACCCATTGTCTGATATATCAAGTTAGTCAAAGGGATATTATGGTTATCCCCAATACTTAGATACAATACAAGATCTCATCAGTCTACAGGAGGGTTTTATCACGTCTCAGACTCCTGTTGGATAGTAGTCCTGGTCATCCATGCCAAATACAAATGACTACAATGGATACCTAATGGACTACAACCAAGTATACAACTACCTGTCGCAAAGCCACTATTACTTTGTGTATAATACATACAATAAGCTTAAATTGAATGTAACTTTACAAGCCTCATTTAGCAAGACTTTCATGATTTTATGTCTAGGATAACATATTTTTTTCATGTTCAGATTGAATGTTCTCATTTTCCTATTTTTAAGATTTTTTTCATTTTTTTCTAGGCTAGAAGTGGCACCAATCAGGGCCAACCCTATGATGGCCAGGATTGATCAGGATCAGGTCAGAATTGGCCAACCCTAATCGGACTAGGGGTGGCCGATCCCATGCCCAATCCCACTCCTTGAATACTTGAGGATGACCAAATCTCTGTGTTGGTTAAGACTAGAACTCAGGAATGTATTGGTTCCCACTCTCTTAATAACTGGGAGCTTTCAATGATGATAGAAATATTCCATTGCAGAAAATGAGACAGACTAACAGAGCAGACTTTAAGCACCACACACTGGCTCAAGATATTATGGTAATGGAGCAGATACAACAATAAGGTGGAATATTTTTTGAGCATATAATACACATGATTAGCATTAAGTTAGAGCGTTGGAGGCATGCCTTGGAGTCTAAAGGTTTTAAAATTAGTAGAGCGAGCCAGACTTTATGCATTGTAATTTTAGTAATGGGAGAGTGGCACAAGAAGACATGATTTTAATTGATGGACAAAATCCGAAGAGTAGTAACTTTCGATACTTAGGGTCTATTATACAAGAGAATGGGAAGATTTTTGACGATGTTGCACATAAGATTAAGGCAGGCTGGTTAAAATGGAGAAACACATCGGAGTCCTCTATGATCGTCGTATGCCTGTGAAACTCAACGGAAAATTTTCTAGAACGGCTATGAGACCTGTTTTGTTATATGATACCGAGTGTTGGACAGTACGAAAGGAACACATTCACAAAATGTGTGTAGCAGAGATGTGGATGCTGAGATGGATGTGTAACAAGACTAAGAAAGACAAGATTAAAAATGAGCGTATCCGTAAGGACTTGGGGATAGTCCCAATTGATAGTAAAATGAGAGAAAATAGACTCAGGTGATTGGGACATGTGCTTCGTCGCCGTAACTCAACGCCGGTTAAAAGATGTGACCGAATCTTAGTGGATGCTAGTAAAAGAGCTCGAGGAAGGCCTAAAATGAGATGGTGTGTGTTATTAGGAAGGACATTAGTTTCTTAGGTTTAAATATGAATATAACATTTGATAGAAATCTTTGACGAAATAAGATTCATGTAGTCGACCCCACATAATTGGGATAAGGCTCTGATGATGATGATGATGATAATACACATGATTAGCATTCATTAAAATTTAGAAGATATACCGCAGAGGAGATCATGTATCTTGTACCTATGTAATAACCAGTGACAAAACAAATAAGAATAGTCCTCAATTTCACCTTTCAGAATGACTATATATATTCAATAGCTCTTCATTTGAAGATCTTGATCCCCGGACCACATTAATTGCACCAGTAGCCATGATGCCTATGATAGAAAAGAAGTTATAAAATACATCAGCAATAAAAAAAACAATCCAACTGATTTCTCATAAAAAAGTAATGCCAAGAATAATTATTACTCAAAAACATGAGAATGACATTTGCTATGACACCCAAAAGGAGCAATAAGATATAGAACTGTATTGTTTTTTATTTTATTTTTTTGTTGGGGGGGGGGGGGAGTGAATGTTACCTCATAATTTATAAAATGTAAAGGAGACGAATATACAATCGAGAAGGGAGTAAGCCCAAAAACTTCCCTAAAAAAAGACTCATAAATGGGTATCCCAGCCCTTACATCCAATGCAAAAGATGTGAATTACATCTATCCAATTTAAAAAAAGTGTCTACCCATCCTCTCACAAAAAAGAAAATGGACTCCGAACATTTTGCTGGGTCACAAGCTTCCCTCTGAAGATTCTATCATTTCTCTCCCCCCAAATGATCCAAAAGGTTGCATGTAGGATCAGCCACCACAATTGATAATCAAATTTGGATCCCCATTGAGCTTGCCATTGTTTGATGAAATTTTCCGAAGGGCCTTGAACAACTTTCCCACATCCGAGCTTGATACAGATCTCTTGCCAAACATCATTGGCAAACTCACACCCCAAAAACAAATGATCCATGGACACCTACCCGCACAGGCTACACAGGGTATAAACTCCATCTATGAACTGGGCCAGTCTATCCCTTGTAGGTAACCAAGGTTGATAGATCCTCCATAAAAAAATCTTAATCTTGAGGGGACTAGTAGGCCTCCAAACTTGCTGAAACAGAGGGAGTCAGAGACCCTCGTCAGCCATAAAGGTGTATACTGACCGAACAGTAAATATTCCTTTAGGATTCCATCTCCAAAGCTATTGATCTTTGGAGAGGGGATCCAAGGTGAAGCCTTGGAGTAAGAGCAAAAGTTCAGCCACTTTTGAGATCTCATCATCCTTCAGCTGCCTCCGAAAGGTCGTGCACCACCTGTTTGTGTAATCATAGGCTTGCCTAACTAGTATCCTCCTATCAGTATCAATACAAAATAGCTAGGAGAACCTACTGGCCAACAATCTAGCATCACACCATTTGACCATCCAGAAAAAGCAATCCTGTCCATTCCCAATTTTAACACACAGAAGCAGCTCCGTATAAGATCTGTGGCTTGCAGGATTCCTTTCCAGACTGGGGACAGCAAGTAAGCTAGGGGGGGGGGGATCACACCCCATGTCCAACCTCTTGGGTAGTATTTATCTTTGAGTATTTGATTTTGGCAGTGTCAAGCTTCCACATCCATTTAGCAATGAAAGCTAATTTAAACAACATAATGTCTTTGAAGCTTAATACACCATTTCTATTGGGTAGACAAACCCGACCCCAGTTGACATCATGCCATCCTCTCACCCTACCTGCCCCTCCCTGCCAAAAGCATCTGCACTGAATACTCTGCAATTTTGCAACCACTGACAGCAGAGTCCAGAACATGGACAAGTAATATACTAAGAGACTTTTCAGCAACGAATTTGTAGCATCCCAATTCTAGGAAGCCCAAATATACATTGGATTCTTATAAGAAGAGCCCAATAGATCAGCCCATCTACTTGGTGCGAGTGCACTAAATTTTATTAATTACATTAAATGAACATCTCATTTATTAATAGTGTAACTTTACGTAAGAAAGTCCAAATGAGATGAAACTTGGCCTATTAGAAAGGTATTTAAATTATATACAAGTTTTATGTTTTTCACATATAATAGATCACAAATATCAAATAAGGGAATTAAACCAGATAAGAAAGTTTGTAAAAATTACAAGGTTGCCCGAGGTGGAGGTGGGTCCTTAGGCGGTTGGGGAAGGGACTATTGAATGAGCCCAGCTCACGTCTCTCTCATGCTTCCCAGTAAAGAACAAGAATGAGAGAGAGAAGCGGGAGAAGAAGAAGATGATGATGAAAGGTAAGTTTTTAATAGTTCAAATTTTATTGTTTGAGGAAGATTTAATTAGAGAAGAGTATTTTTACTGTGTTTAGGAGTGGGGAGATCGTCCCCAACACTTGAGGAATGTAAAAAAGGTGAAGAAAGATCATTATAAAGACTCGGATTTATAGAGTTCGTTGGGGGAACTCACCCTAAACATAGGCATGTGATAAATTGAAACTATGCTAGTTGTTATTTGCATTGTTTTGATTTTATTTTGATAATTAAAAACTCAATTTTTATATGTGGAGATTGTGTAATTCATTTGGGAATACTTTAATCAAATTTAAATTAAGATGATGATATTATAGGGCTTGATTGCAGACAACCCCAAGAGTAATTATGGATGGTTGAATCCTAAAGATTTCATCCGAATATTTATAATTGATTTTCAAATTACTGATAATCATATTTAATATGTCGTCAATTTGTTCATTTGGTCAGTTTTAGGCTAATTAGATGAAATATGTCAATGGGATTTGATTTAGATCTTCATCAAGATATTTAATTTAAATTGTGAATCATGTGAAAGTGGTTTTATTATTAGTGGATTATGAATCATTGTGAGACACGGAAAATCTAATCTTTTTATCGTAGATAAAATATAGATTTGTTCTTTTTGAAAAGAAACATCCCCCCCTATGTGTAGAGGGTTATTCCATGGGTGGACATAGTATCAAACGATTTGGGTTCGAGTGCTGGACCTCTCCCTACTGACCGTAGTCAGTGTTGATTTACATCGGCCTAACGTCCGAACACCTTTGTTTAACTGTCAAAGACATCCCAAAGTCTTCTATAGAGGTTCTGATGTGGAGGGCAGGCTCACTCGAGAGACTCTCCATGACCACTCATTTACCACCAACATGTTAATAGAGTTAGGGTTAGGTCTGAACAAAACCCTAAGATTTAGAAATAGAAACGCAAATATGCAGAAGCCGTAGGCATTTTTGAAGCAGAGGAGAGCTTTCTGGACCCCGAGGGTATTTTGGTAATTTTACCAACCCAGGGGTATTTTGATAATTAGGGCTAAGTCTGAGCAAAAACCCTAAGACTTAGGAGTAGAAACGCAAATATGCGGAAGCCATAAGCATTTTTGAAATAGAGAGAAGTTTCTTGGACCACGAGGGTATTTTGGTAATTTTACCAAGTCAGGGGTATTTTGGTAATTTTACCAAGCCAGGGGCACTTCTAAAATTTCTGAGCCGGAACGGAAGTAGGATCGGGTTCCTGACTCCCCAAGGTGGTGATGCTCTTTCTAGAGGAGTTTAGGGGCTGCTAGGCCATTTCTAGGTCACAGGAGTATTTGGTAATTTTACCATACCCTACATAGACTTAGGGTTGGCAAGGATGGCAGTATCGGCTTCGGTACCGGTTTCGGCCGGTACCGAAACCGATACGTACCGGTTTCGGTATCAGTTTCGGTTTCGGCCAAAACCGGTTAAAACCATTCAAAAAAATAAAAAAAATAGTGATCCTCTCTGGTTTCGGCCGAAACCGGACGATTTCGGACCGAAACAGGTCAATTTCGGCCGAAACCCTTAATGGTTTCGTCCGAAACCATTAAAAAATTATTTTTTTAGGTATTGGACCTGCTACAGTGTTAGGGCTCGATTTCGGATCGGTTTCAGCCGATACTGCCAACCATGAGGGTTGGGGTGACATCTGAGTGTCGGATTGGGCTGACAACATTTCCGGACCGAAGGAAAGACAAGGGGCATCGTAGAAGGCACATGACTGTCAACTTGGCCGAAGGAGGGGTATATATATAATTTTGTGAAAGTCGAGAGTTTTCTTATAATTTTTCCCCGAGAACATACATAAAACATGCTGAGTGATTTTATAGTCCGAATGAATACAAGGGTTGTCAGCGAGTTGTCAACTGTACAAAAGTCCGCACTAACGTGGGAAGTAGGGGCGTAACCCCAATTACAAAAGTTGCAGGGTATAACTGCAAAGAACATGACATTTTTGTTTCTCGGGCCCCGGGAAGGACATTTTTTGTAATTATCCCATTATTAGGGTAGAACCGTATGACTTAGTCGCCCCGGGACTTAGAAACTTACAACACGGCTCACTGAGGGGCGAAATTACAAAAATACCCTCATAGGGGCATATACACAAGACCCGGGGACTTACCCCTCACGGGCCAAAAACAACGAACAAATGCTAGATGCTCCAAGTGCGTAGGTCGCCTCTCTGTCTGTTCTTTTCCTCTTCTGGACCCTGGGGGTCTATTTATAGAAGTAGGAACCTCCCCGGGGTCGTTCAGACCCGTACAGGTTAAACGAGAGGAAAATGACCGCGGGGAGGTCATTTTTTGAAATTTTTTTTGGTTGGTCGCGCGGGAGAAAGGACCTCCCCGGGGTGGGAGGTCCCCGGGCAGGTCCGGCTGGGACCGCCCCAGGGTCATTCGACCCCGGGCAGGTCCGCCTGGGCCGTTTGACTCCGGGCGGCCCCGCGCGAGCCCGCGCGGGTCTGCCCGCGGCCGCGCGGACCCGCCCGGGTGCGGGCGACCCCGTACGGGTCCCCCCACCCCCGGACGGGTCTTTTCTTCGTCCGGTTTCAATAAAAGGAGGGCTTTGGGGCCTTGGAGCCTCGTTTTCTCGCCGTGTCTCGTGGAGAAGAGAAGAAGCGCCTCCTTATTCGTTTGTCATCTTCCTCGTGCCGTAGGCTGAAGGGGAGACTTGTTGTTGTCCGGACTCCGTGATACACGTGCTAGGGACTTCACTTGCGGTGCGTATGCCCTCGTTGATACCTCCCGTCTTCAAGTAGAAGCCTCCTTTATCCGTAGATGTATGTCCAAAAAAGGGAAAGTTTTATCCCATAGGGATTTTCCCGGGGCCACACAATCCTAATAATCGTGGCGGGTTTAACCCGACATTAGACCACCCCTTTTGCTGCGAGGGGTCTGTGATTTCAGCAAGGTTGTAGGCTATAAAGCCCTAAGTGTATGGAGACACTCCGTGGGACGGCGATACGCCACATATTAAATCTGCACATGAAGATGTCCCATAAAGAGGCGATACGCCAAATGTAAATATACACCTCGATCAGTGCGAGGGTAACATAATAATAGATTGAATTATGCTGGAACAAATCATGGGTGCAACAAATGCGCCCCACGGGACATCCGTCAACACCGGGGGCAGGGGGCGGATGGCCTGTGTCTTCCATGAATTTTGCTTATCCCCGAGGTCCCTGACAGACTGCGAGGTCTTGTAGGACTACTTAGTAACTTTGTTGTTGTTCCTTGACTAATTTAGCCTTCGACTGAGCTTCATTACTTATCTTTGTTTTTCCGGTATTGGCTTTGCAGATCTTGCAGACATGGCTCGCCCTAGCCGGAGTAGAGAGACCTCCCGGAGGTCTAGGGTCAGCAGTTCTGACGACCACTATGTGCGGAGGACGGATAGGCCTATGCCACCATTCCCTCCCCGCAGCATCACTTCAGAGAGTTTTGATGCAGTAGACCGCGGGTTTACTTGGGTCGTGAAGGGCCCGACAGAAGAGACTACTACCCCTGAGAGCACTGTTGATATCTCCCAGATTACGCGGCGGCACGGAGGCTATGTTTATGATCGCTCGGGCGGCTATCCATCACACTTCCCACTGGATCGTCATCTCCTGCCTTTCATCCAGAGCTTTGTGCCACCTAGAGTAGAGGCCGACGACTCCCGCCTGTCGGGAGAGAGGCGCCGTCTCGAGCGGGCCATATTGCTTGGATGGGACAGCATGCATGGCACTTGTAGTTTCTCCTATCCGAGCTTCCCAGAGGGCTTTGTGCCACAGGAGGAGCCTGGGTTTCTTCAGGGAATTTGACAGTTTCACCGTCCGAGCGGTGCCATCTTCGCCAGCCGTTTGGCATCTGGCAGGGCATCATAGGGCCGCGGACGTCTCCGTCGACGGGATGTTTCTGACTCCCTCTGGCGCGGCTTTTGCTCATGATGATTATGACCATGATTGTTTACTATCGCGGATTTTGGCACAGAAGGCCCCCAGCTGGTATAGGAGGTGGTCTGTCACTCCTTCCCACTGCTACCATCGTGGCGCCACAGAGTGGCTGTGGGGTGTGTTGACAGTTTACAGAGCAGTACTTGACAGGGCAGGTATACGCCATGCAGTGACAGCAGCTTTGTACTCGTATCCTTGCCATACAGGATTGATCCAGGCCTTAGCTGAGAGGTCTAATAGGTGTTGGAACACATTTATGACTGCTGAGGGAGAGACTTCACTGGACTTGTGGGCCTTCCACAGGATTTCTGGCCTCCCCATCTGCGGATAGCCTTACAAGGAGTTGTCTTTGGATGACATGCATTTGAGTGCTTCAGACAGAGCGGGTCGATACCTCCTACCGTACTGCTTCAAGTACTTGATGAAGACCTGGAGAGACTTGGCCCTTGTGGGCAAGGAGAGAGCTGCACGGACGCCGAGGGTGACCCTAAATGCATGGGTCACACACTTCTACAGTGGTCCTTATTGCTTTTACGAGGAGTTTGCCTCCTCAGGTATGACTTGGGAGCAGTACCGAGAGGTAGAGCTCCGATTTGCTTCACACCCTCGCCATCTGCCCGCCCCGGCGCAGGAGTGGAACTCGAGGGAGATACCGTCGCTGACGTATTTGGCGGCCTATCTGGCTTACTGGCTAGCCAGTTTTGTGATTCCTCATGGAGAGGAAGGGGTTCTGCGGGCAGAGGTGATCTACCGGGCATGTTTGATGGCATGTGGTCGCAGAATTGCCATAGCTCCGACCGCCCTGGCGAACGTTTATCATTCCTTCAGAGCCCTGACCTCACATTCATCGCCGAGAGAGAAGCATATTTTGATGCCCACCCATTATCTGAGTGCGTGGGCTGGCTTGCTGCTCTCGAAGCTATCACAGAGGACCCCGGTGGATAACCCAGTTGCACCACTTATTTTTGCTTTTGCTGGTCACCCGGACCAGGATGCAGTTTTGCAGTTGGCTAGTGCCCGTCGTGCCTTGTCTTTCCTCCATACTAGGAGGGATGAGAGTCTGGAGTTTGATCACAGCTCTCGCTCCTACCGTCCCTACTCGGAGCGGCAGGGTGATACTGTTGTCTGCAGGTTGTCTTCCTGGGCCCTGCCTTCCCTCTATGCACTGGCGGATTGGGTTGTCTGTATACGGCCCGGAGTTCTGGTCTATTGCCGTTCCAGTACAGCGGTTCTTGAGCCATACTATCCGCACAGGTTTGCCAGGAACTTCGGGTATGATCAGGCCATAGCCCCAAATGCAGATTTTCCCCTGGCACTTCGACAGTATCGGCAGAGGGACATTCACCTGGTAGCCGCTTCGTGGCACGGCTTCATCTTCCGTGGCGTGAAAGAGGAGTACCCTGTTCCACAGCAGACACGCAGAGGCTTCTTTGACATACACTATGCACACTGGTGGTTTAAAGTCAGCAACATCTTCAGGCAGCGAGCTGACACTATTCGAGCTGCTGAGAAACAACGTTTGAAGAAGGAAGACCTGCCTCCCTTATCACTAGCTCCTGAGTTTATCAGATCTCACTTTTCTGGAGCTGCCAGAGCTATTCGTGAGATAGAGACCCACTGGAGAGAGGAGGGACTCCCCATCCCCGTCGACAGGAGCCAGTACACTGGGGGTTTGAAGCCCCTGAGGAGTACACCCACAGCAGCTTGTACTTCTAGATCTGCTCGCCGAGGAGTAGCCCCTGGGCCTTCGGCGCCCTATTCCTAGTTGGAGGATTTGAAGGCCTCTTGTGGTCTGAAGACCAAGTCCCAGCTATCTGAGGCTGTTCCAGAGGAGGCGTTTGCAGGTAGTGCCTTCACCGACTGGAGGGCCCACATCATCAATGTTGTGGGCTGCGCGGGCCCAATAGAATACATTTCAGACTTGGGGGTGGCTGCCACCCCCAACACTATCTTGGCCACTGTCAATAAGGTTGCTCGGGCGCTCGGCTTGAAATCTGAGCAGATCATTCTGAAGCCCGAGAGGATCATCGGGAAACCAGGTATATGCTAAATTACTTAGCCCTGTCCCTTCCCTTTTTTGTTCTGCCATTGAAAATGCTGATTTCATGCAATCTTTTATCACTCGCAGAGCACACCAGTGGTTCAGAGGCTCATGCTCGTGAGAAGAGGCCTCGTGCTGGAGACCGAGAAAGTGACCCGCGGCCTACCTCCCGTCTGCGTTCTGAGTTGGCATCTCCTACCCCGGCAGAAGCTTCCAGTAAGGGCGAGGGAAATTTATTTCCAAATCAGCACTACAACCTATCTATGTAATGTTGTAGCCTGACTGTTTTCCCCCCTTTTATTTTTTGATGCAGCTCCTCTTAAGACTCAGGCTGCTGTGAACTTTTCTCCCTGCCCCGGGAACGCGTTCACAGAGGCGGGGTTAGAGGTGGACGACTCCATCCCTGATATTAGTGTGGATATTGAGGGGTTGGACCCTCTCGCCAACGACTACACTCCTGTGATCGGTGATTCTCCCGTACTTGACACGGGAGGGAGCTCCATTGCTCAGGACTCGGGTAAGTGTTTTTCATACATGACCCTTCACATAGGGGAAATATGTGCTTTGGCTAATATAGCATCGCCTGTTACAGAGACTGCCAGAGCTCAGCCTACTCTCCCCGTCGTTGAAGAAGGGCGAAAGTCTCTTGGCAATGAGGAGACCTTTTCGCCATCAGATTCCTCCAGCGGGGGAAGCTCCGATACTTCATCGGGTACAGGGTCTTCCAGCACCTCCTCTAGCTGGGGCTCTTCTTCTTCTTCCTCGAGTTCTTCCGAAGAAGGAGAGATCAGGATGAGCCCAGGTAATTTAGGGCTAGATTTTCTTCACACATGAAGTTATGAGCCCCTCTGACTTATTTTATTGCTCATTACATAGTCGCACAGACGACCTCCTCCCTAGATGAGCTCTCCAGGCTCATGGAAACAGGGTCCTCCGCTGACTTGCCAGCTTATGACGAGGATGTGAGGGTTCTGATCGCCGGGGTTGAAGTCTTTGATGGGGGAGCCGCCTCCCTAGCCGTAGGGCCATCGGCAGGTACTGTCGATGTTGTGGAGTCCGGTAAGATGCCGACTTCAGGTATGCACAAAAATATTCTGTACATTCCTTCCGCCATATCTTGCTGCAAATTGACATTGTGTGAACTCTGTGCCTTGAACAGCTGACGATCATTCGGAGGGGAGACATTTTCTTCAGCCCATCGGGGTTGACATGGCGGCAGGCTCGTCTCAGGCGCCTTTAGAGGAGCGAGACACTGAGGATCGAGCCGCGGCCTCCACTGAGCCACCAGCTCCAGGTATATTGTTGTCGAATTAGGAACTGGTGCCATTCATTCAACAAGACTTCCTTTCCTCTGCGGTATCGATCACCATTTTATATGTTGGTGTCTTCTTTCAACTGTCTCTCCTTCTATGGAGCCCACGAGAGAGGTCGACACAGCTACAGCTGAGGAGGAGCTGCCTGTGGGGACTGGTACGTCTTTATCACTATAAAGTGCATATTGTGATTATTGGTGTCGCTGGAATGTTAAAACTTTCCATTCTTTGCCTCACTTGCAGAGAGACCAGCTACACCTGTACCGCCCACAGAAGAGGGGCCGATGCTTGTGGATAGCTCTTCTATAGCCCTGGAGGAGGAGTCTTCTCTCGGGCCTAGCCCGACGGGCATAGTAGCCTCAGGTAAAAGCCATCGTGGTTTGCAACTTTTGACCTTTACCCTGGTGGCTTCATTGTGGTGGTACACTGTCACGCCCCGAGCGCAGAAGATTACCCGGAGGCGTGACGCGTCTATATAGATCGTGTCAATCTTGTAAATATCAGAGTGCGCAAATAACTAAGATTTAACTCGAAGTTAATACAATTAGGATGAGCTGACAATTGATACAACTAACCCAATGACAATTACATACATATCCAAGTCCAACTACTAGGCTTCAAGCCCTTATTACAATTATTGGACTAATACAGCTGACGTCTGACATAACTTGATATGACTGACATAAATGAAATTACAATAACACCATTTACACAAGCACAATTTACAAGATAACAAGATAACTCTATTTTTACACTCATCACTCCGACTCATTCCCTCCCGAGTTCTGGCTGATATCTGAATTTCCTGGAAAGGTTAGAAAACAACTAGATGAGCGAATCGCTCAGTAGGATTTACATCTCAAATTTTAACATGCTTTAAGTGAATTACACATTCATTTAATGTACGTAACCTATGCATGCAGACAGATAGATATCAAAGAATTGTAAAATCGACGGGAGTAGAAAGTGAGAGTATAGATTTCACAATTTCAAGCAGCAGTGGCAAGTGATAGTAAATGATGTCAAGTCAGTGATAACTGAATAGCAACATGTTATTCAAGCTAGTAACTGAGTAGAAACATGTTATTCAAGCTAGCAATAGTAAGCAAAGTAGTTTCAAGTATGTATAACTGGAATTGGCTATTTATAATGCATTCAAGTAAGCACTTTTACCCTTTTGCGGGTCTCAAGTCAATCAATCAAGTAATATCATGAGAATGAGTGGAATGTCTAAAGTCTAGCAAGCAAGTACTTCGGTGCAATGCCAAACACCGTGGTCAATAAACTCCCATGGGCACAAGTACTTTCGGGTGCTCCCCCCAGGACCAGACCGGGCCCTATATGCACAGCATTCATCATGTATGTTGACATCCACTCTCATTTATAGCCAATATGGAATTTCAAGGTTTGACCAGTATGATATATAAGGTGGAATTATGGAATGGAATCCAAGGGCGCATTGATGTGTAGGGATGAACTAGGAGTGGAAACCAGTAACGTTTGATACACGGAAAAACTAGATAAGAGAGGTGCCTTATAGGCCACCTGACAATTTTGGAAATGACACCCTCACTGTGGGATGCCCTTCCTGGGAATTATACAGGGTTCAGAGGACCCTATCAGGAGTTAAAATCACCTCTCCGGCTGCCATCTATCAGTGGAGATGGAAAAAGTGAAAGCCTAATGATCACGTTAACGTAATGAGCTAGCTGGGTCGACTCAATAGTCCATCGCGTCAACTCATTAGTTCATCGCGTCAACTCATCAGTTCATCGCGTCAACGCGATGAACTGGCAGGGTCGACTCATCAGTTCATCGCGTCAACGCGATGAACTGGCAGGGTCGACTCATCAGTTCATTTTCACAGGCAGGGTCGACTCATCAGTTCATTTTCACAGGCAGGGTCGACTCATCAGTTCATTTTCACAGGCAGGGTCGACTCATCAGTTCATCGCGTCAACGCGATGAACTGGCAGGGTCGACTCATTAGTTTACCAGTTCACAGGGTCGACTCATCAGTTCATGTGAACAGTGCTGCGCCAACCCATCAGTTCATGTGAACAGTGCTGCGTCAACCCATGAGTTCATGTGAACAGTGCTGCGTCAACCCATCAGTTCATGTGAACAGTACTGCGTCAACCCATCAGTTCACAGCGTCAACCCATCAGTTCACAGCGTCAACGCAGTGAACAGACAGGGTCGACCCTATCAACAGGCAGGGTCGACTCTGCCATTCACTGCGTCGACGCAGTGGACAGGCAGCGTCGACCCTGTCAACAGGCAGGGTCACTGCGTCGACCCTGTCAACAGGCTGCGTCGACCCTGTCAATAGGCAGGGTCGACTCATCAGTTCATCGCTGGCAGGGTCGATACTTTCTTTTGTTTCCCAGTTTTCATGCCCTTTCAATCCTCTTTTCACTCTGAGTTCTTCACAAAAGTTCTTCTTCTCTTATAGATGTAGATTTTATTCTTCTACCATGACCTCCAATTCTTCTTAATTTTTAAGTTATAATTAATTTTCTAAGGTTCTGTTTTTTTTTACTCAGTAACTGTTCACATATGCCTATAGATCTCGTTTTTTCACATTTTTCACCTTCTTCCTCTCATTTTCTCTCTCTGCACTCTTCATAAAACTTCTTTCTAACCTTCCAATCTACGATTTTCTCTTCTATCATGTACTCTCATTCTCTCTAGATTCTTCGTTATTCTCCTTCTTAGAACCCCCCCTATTTTCAATATAATTTCTTGGTCTTTTTCAACTTGGTCTCTTTTCCACATTTTTCATCCTCTTGACTACAATTTCTTCTTTCACTATTTCAGGTTTTTGTTTCACAGAAATTGACATAATGACAGGCCCTTTACTAAAGCATGAACTATATCAAATATAGATACTAACTACTACATGCTAATCATCTCAGATTTAAGCCAACATATGTTAATCATTCTAGATATGATACTAATACTTGCTAATTCTTCTGGGTATAAAGTTAATACATGCTAATTATCTTAGGTATGAAGTTAATATATGCTAATCATCCTAGATTTAAGCCAATACATGTTAATCATTCTAGATATGAGACTAATGCTTGCTAATACTTGCTAATTATTTTCGATATAAGGCTAATACATGCTAATCATTTCAGATTTAAGCCAACACATGTTAATCATTCTAGATATGGCACTAATACTTGCTAATACTTGCTAATTATTCTGGGTATAAAGTTAATACATGCTAATTATCTTAGATATGAAGTTAATATATGCTAATCATCCTAGATTTAAGCCAACACATGTTAATTATTCTAGATATGAGACTAATACTTGCTAATACTTGCTAATTATTTTGGGTATAAAGTTAATACGTGCTAATTATCTTAGGTGTGAAGCTAAGACATATTAATCATCCTAGATTTAAGTCAACACATGCTTTATAAATACTAAAATCGCAGGGAAATGAACCTAATACTAAAGGCCTAGACTAATAATCCTAGATTAGCTACTAATTTAGTTAAAAGTTGAGAACACCTACCTCTGTGAAGTTCGTAGCAGCAAACCCCTTCTAGCAGAGCTTTGCCCCAACCTTTAGCTAAGCTAGAATGGGAATGGGGTAGCAAAAGGGGATGTTATAGGGTCTAGTATGAACGGATAGGGGACAAGATCTGAAATAATGAGTCTTTACAGCTTGCACAGGCTGGAGAGATAAGAGATAGGCTGGAGAGATAAGAGACAATTGTTTGGACATATAACCCATGGCCCAATTCGTAAGTGCAAGATTAGCTTATAACATATAATTATTTGGCAAAAAGGGTAGATACATGGTGGATGCTAGGATTTGAACCCTGGTCATTGGGTTGGAAGGCAAGTCACTTAACCAACTACACTAGGAAGCCACTTGTTAAGTGAATAGCCTTTACATAACATAACAGGGTCGACTCATCAGTTCATGTGAACAGTACTGCGTCAACCCTTCCAACAGACAGGGTCGACTCATCAGTTCATGTGAACAGTACTGCGTCAACCCTTCCAACAGGCAGGGTCGACTCATCAGTTCATGTGAACAGTACTGCGTCAACCCTTCCAACTGGCAGGGTCGACTCATCAGTTCATGTGAACAGTACTGCGTCAACGCGATGAACAGTACTGCGTTAACGCGGTGAACTGGCAGGGCGACTCATCAGTTCATTTCCAGTTCACAGGGTTGACTCATCAGTTCATCGCGTCAACGCGATGAACAGTACTGCGTCAACGCGGTGAACTGGCAGGGTCGACTCTGCAGTTCAAATCTGCTCAAAATGGTTTAAGGTATTAAGCTTTACATATGATAACTTCATTTCTACTTCTTACATAAACTTCCTAAAGAGTTTATTTATTTTTTTTTTGTGGCAAATATTAATAATAATAATTTTTTTTTCATTTTTTTTAAAGGGTGCTACACCCTCCCCTACTTAAAAGAATTTGGTCCCCAAATTCAATGGTATAAGGGTAAATTCAACTACATAAGGATACTGTAGAAAGTATAAGATACTTGCCGACTAAAATAGTTCTGGGTATCTTCTCTTCATAGATTCCTCGGTCTCCCAAGTTGCTTCTTGCTCCGAGCATCGATTCCATTGAATTTTTACCATAGGGATCGTCTTGCTCCTTAGAACTCGAACTTCGCGGTCGAGGATCTGCATCGGCCTTTGCTCGTAAGTAAGATCCCTTTGAATCACCAATTCAGCATGATTGATGATGTGAGAAGGATCATGCACATATTTCTTCAGCATAGATATATGAAATACATTGTGCACTTCCGAGAGTTGAGGAGGTAAGGCAATGCGGTAAGCCACCTCGCCTACTCTTTCCAATACTTCAAATGGACCGATAAACCTTGGTGTAAGCTTGCCCTTAACACCGAATCTTCTAATACCTCGGCCGGGAGATACCTTGAGAAATACATGGTCACCCACTTGAAATTCCAAATCTCTCCTTCTATTATCAGCATAAGATTTTTGCCTGCACTGAGCTACCTTGAGTCTCTCTCTGATAAGGTGTATCTTCTCAGTCGAATCTCTAACCATATCTGGGCCTAGAATTTGTCTTTCACCGACTTCTTCCCAGCATATTGGAGAACGACAACTCCTGCCATAAAGCGCCTCGAAAGGAGCCATTTGAATACTAGCTTGATAGCTGTTATTATATGCAAATTCGGCTAGTGGTAAGTGGTCATGCCAGCTTCCGCCGAAATCTATAATACATGCCCTTAACATATCTTCAACAACTTGATTTGTCCTTTCAGTCTGACCATCTGTCTGGGGATGGAAAGCAGTGCTGAAATTAAGTTTCGTCCCCAGAGAGTGTTGTAGACCCTTCCAAAAATGAGAGGTGAAGCGTGGGTCTCGGTCAGATACGATCGAGACGGGAACTCCATGCAATCTAACCATCTCCTTAATATACAGGGCAGCAAGTACGTCGACTGACCATCGACTTTTGATGGGTAAGAAATGGGCCGATTTAGTTAATCGGTCGATAATTACCCAAATTCCATCATATCCGCCCCTAGTCTTGGGCAAACCCATGATAAAGTCCATGCCAATGTCCTCCCACTTCCACTTGGGAATATCCAGCGGATGTAGCTTTCCGGCGGGTTTTTGATGTTCCGCCTTCACTTGTTGGCATGTGAGGCAACGAGACACAAAGTCTGCTACCTCCCTTTTCATGTTAGGCCACCAGAAAGTTCTTTTCAAGTCTTGGTACATCTTAGTGGCTCCAGGGTGGATTGTGTACCTCGATCTATGAGCTTCTTCAAGAATCTTCTTCTTCAATTCGGGACAGACGGGCACACATGTCCGTTCATGAAATAGTAATCTACCATCAGGTGCCAGCTTGAAATCCAGTCTCTCGTCTAGCTTGCTCTTTATCTCCACTAGCGAGGGATCCTCTTCTTGTAACTTCTTGATTTCAGGTAGCAAATCTGGATGTATGCTCATATGAGATAGAGTAATACACATGTTCTTCTCATCTGTGCTGATATCAAGCTCAGAGAATTTCTCCAGCAGTTTCCATTCTTGTATCATGCAGTTGGCCAATATTGTTCTCGGCTTTCGACTAAGGGCATCAGCTACGGAATTACCCTTACCAGGATGGTACTGTATAGTAAAGTCGAAATCCTTGAGATACTCGAGCCAACGCCTTTGCCGCATGTTCAGCTCCTTTTGGGAGAATAAGTACTTGAGGCTTTTATGATCGGAGTACACGGTGAATTGTTCTCCGTAGAGATAGTGCTTCCAGATCTTTAAAGCGAATACTACTGCGGCCAGTTCTAAGTCATGAACTGGGTAGTTCTCTTCATGTTTCTTCAATTGTCGGAAGAATATGCAATGACCCTTCCATTCTGCATCAATACACATCCGAGGCCAATACCCGAAGCATCGGTATATACTTCATATTTTTCTCCTTCAATAGGTAATGATAAGACTGGAGCAGTGGTCAAGAGATCCTTCAAAGTTTGGAAACTCTTTTCACAGTCTTCCTTCCACTCATAAAGCACTTCCTTGCGGGTTAACCTTGTCAGGGGAACAGCAATTTTGGAGAAGTCCTTGATAAAACGCCGGTAGTAACCAGCTAGACCCAAGAAGCTCCGAATCTCAGTTGCATTTGTGGGTCGTCCCCAGTTCTTCACAGCTTCGACCTTTGATGGGTCAACAGCAATTCCATTCTTTGAAATGATATGGCCTAAGAAGGATACTTCCTCGAGCCAGAACTCGCATTTGCTGAATTTGGCATATAGCTTGTTTTCTCTTAATATCTGTAATGCCTTCTTGAGGTGTTCTTCATGATCCTCTTCGGTCTTTGAATAGATCAGAATATCATCAATAAAGACCACAATAAATTGGTCTAAATAGGGCCTGAATATGCTGTTCATTAACTGCATAAAAGCTGCGGGGGCATTTGTTAGTCCGAAAGGCATAACAGTAAATTCATAATGCCCATACCTGCTTCGGAATGCAGTTTTATGAATGTCTTCTTCTTTGATCTTCAATTGGTGGTAACCAGAACGAAGATCAATCTTGGAGAAATATAAAGCTCCAGATAGTTGATCGAACAGCTCATCAATCCTTGGTAGTGGATACTTGTTCTTGATTGTAAGGTGATTTAGCTGCCGATAATCTATGCATAATCTCATCGATCCGTCCTTCTTTTTGACGAATAGCACGGGTGCTCCCCATGGGGAAGTACTCGGCCTGATGAAACCCTTTTTCAATAATTCCATTAGCTGCTCTTTTAGTTCCTTCAGCTCAGCAGGGGACATTCTGTATGGTGCCCTGGAAATAGGACCAGCACCAGGGATAAGGTCGATGGTGAATGACACTTCCCTCTCCGGGGGTAAGCCGGTTAAATCTTCTGGAAAAACATCGGGAAAATCCCGAATTACACGGATGTCTTCAAGTTTAACCTTCTCGACTTCCGTGGCAGTCACGAATGCTATGAAAGCCATGCATCCCTTATTCATAAGTTTACTAGCTCGGAGTGCTGATATAAGAAGTGATTTACTCCGAGGGCTATTGTAAACTAGCTCTGGGAAATCTACGAAAGTTACCTTGCCATGCCGGCAATCTACAGTTGCTTGGTATGTGGATAGCCAGTCGGCACCTAGTATGACATCATAACCCTTCATATCTAGGCATATCAGGTCAGCAGGTAAATTGCTTCCCTTAATCATCACTTCACAATTTGGATAGTGGTAAGTGATATCAGACTCATTCCCAAGGGGTGTAGATATGACCAAATCTAACAGTTCATGTTTCTTAGAAAATGAAGCAGCAAAGTTCTTGGAAACGAATGAATGAGTTGCTCCGGTATCGAATAAAACTTGAGCAGTTTTTGAACAAATAGTGAGAGTACCTTCCACAATTCCGCCTTCAGTGGGTTCCGTCTCTCGGAGAGCTTGTAGACGGCCTTGTTTCTTTATCGGACGCTTCTCGTCTTTGATGTCCTGCTCCTTCATCAGTGGGCAGTTTGGGATTCGATGCTCTCGGCTCCCACATCGAAGACAAGCTCCTAACTTTCTCCAGCATTCCTCGGTCTTATGACCAGCTTTATCACAATACTTGCAAATCTCCTTTGATGGTGTGGTGGAGGAGAATGGCCTGTCATTCTTCTGAAATTTCTTTATCTTGGAGGACTCCCCTCCCGTGAAGAACCGCTTCTTGTTGAAGGATTGTTTGAATTTTCCCGGGCCAGTGACGGGTTCCTTCTTGTCTCTTCCTCGAATCCTCTCGGATAACTCGGTCGCGTCTTCTAGCAGTTGAGCACGCCGAACCATCTCCGAATAGACTTGGATGTCCATCGGGGCAAGTTGTGTGATATAATGGGGCCGAAGCCCGTTGAGGAATCTTCTCGCCTTCATCTTTTCCGTACACACCAAATGGGGTGCATACCTTGATAATCTGGAGAACTGGGCCTCATACTCGGCCACTTTCAAGCCTCTTTGTTTTAGAACGGCGAATTCCGCAGCCTTCTTTTCCTGGATATGGTCGGAGAAGTACTTGTTGTTGAAATGCTCCGTGAATTCATCCCATGTGACATGGTATCCTGGCAGTGTTGCTTCTATAGATTCCCACCAGCATCGAGCGTCCCGCTCTAGTTGGAAAACGGCCAGTAAAACCTTCTCTTCATCCGAGCATTGCATCACACGAAAGATCCGTTCTATCTCCTTCAGCCAATTCTCGGCATCCTCGGGGTCAGACGAACCCGTGAACCTTGGTGGGTTCATGTTACGGAAACTCCGGTGGAGATCTCCCGCTCCACGGTTTGCTCCGCCTTGGGCCACTTGTTGTAGTGCCTCGGTGAGGTTTTGCACGGTGCGCTGCATCTCACGCCATTGTGCTCTTTCCGCAGCCATGATCCTACAAAAGAGTTAAGTATGATAAAGATCGGATTTACTGGTAAGGTCGAAAGTCATTGTAGAACTTAACCCATGGCTCTATCCATCTCACCGGGTAAGGTATATCTATCCTTGAACTCAAGTTTTTTTTACTTAGATTTCAATTTCTAACAGTTTATTTATTTTTTTTTCTAGTTCCCTAGGTTTGAAAACCTAGGCTCTGATACCACGAAGACTGTCACGCCCCGAGCGCGGAAGATTACCCGGAGGCGTGACGCGTCTATATAGATCGTGTCAATCTTGTAAATATCAGAGTGCGCAAATAACTAAGATTTAACTCGAAGTTAATACAATTAGGATGAGCTGACAATTGATACAACTAACCCAATGACAATTACATACATATCCAAGTCCAACTACTAGGCTTCAAGCCCTTATTACAATTATTGGACTAATACAGCTGACGTCTGACATAACTTGATATGACTGACATAAATGAAATTACAATAACACCATTTACACAAGCACAATTTACAAGATAACAAGATAACTCTATTTTTACACTCATCACTCCGACTCATTCCCTCCCGAGTTCTGGCTGATATCTGAATTTCCTGGAAAGGTTAGAAAACAACTAGATGAGCGAATCGCTCAGTAGGATTTACATCTCAAATTTTAACATGCTTTAAGTGAATTACACATTCATTTAATGTACGTAACCTATGCATGCAGACAGATAGATATCAAAGAATTGTAAAATCGACGGGAGTAGAAAGTGAGAGTATAGATTTCACAATTTCAAGCAGCAGTGGCAAGTGATAGTAAATGATGTCAAGTCAGTGATAACTGAATAGCAACATGTTATTCAAGCTAGTAACTGAGTAGAAACATGTTATTCAAGCTAGCAATAGTAAGCAAAGTAGTTTCAAGTATGTATAACTGGAATTGGCTATTTATAATGCATTCAAGTAAGCACTTTTACCCTTTTGCGGGTCTCAAGTCAATCAATCAAGTAATATCATGAGAATGAGTGGAATGTCTAAAGTCTAGCAAGCAAGTACTTCGGTGCAATGCCAAACACCGTGGTCAATAAACTCCCATGGCACAAGTACCTTCGGGTGCTCCCCCCAGGACCAGACCGGGCCCTATATGCACAGCATTCATCATGTATGTTGACATCCACTCTCATTTATAGCCAATATGGAATTTCAAGGTTTGACCAGTATGATATATAAGGTGGAATTATGGAATGGAATCCAAGGGCGCATTGATGTGTAGGGATGAACTAGGAGTGGAAACCAGTAACGTTTGATACACGGAAAAACTAGATAAGAGAGGTGCCTTATAGGCCACCTGACAATTTTGGAAATGACACCCTCACTGTGGGATGCCCTTCCTGGGAATTATACAGGGTTCAGAGGACCCTATCAGGAGTTAAAATCACCTCTCCGGCTGCCATCTATCAGTGGAGATGGAAAAAGTGAAAGCCTAATGATCACGTTAACGTAATGAGCTAGCTGGGTCGACTCAATAGTCCATCGCGTCAACTCATTAGTTCATCGCGTCAACTCATCAGTTCATCGAGTCAACGCGATGAACTGGCAGGGTCGACTCATCAGTTCATTTTCACAGGCAGGGTCGACTCATCAGTTCATCGCGTCAACGCGATGAACTGGCAGGGTCGACTCATTAGTTTACCAGTTCACAGGGTCGACTCATCAGTTCATGTGAACAGTGCTGCGTCAACCCATCAGTTCATGTGAACAGTGCTGCGTCAACCCATCAGTTCATGTGAACAGTGCTGCGTCAACCCATCAGTTCACAGCGTCAACCCATCAGTTCACAGCGTCAACGCAGTGAACAGACAGGGTCGACCCTATCAACAGGCAGGGTCGACTCTGCCATTCACTGCGTCGACGCAGTGGACAGGCAGCGTCGACCCTGTCAACAGGCAGGGTCACTGCGTCGACCCTGTCAACAGGCTGCGTCGACCCTGTCAATAGGCAGGGTCGACTCATCAGTTCATCGCGTCAACGCGATGAACTGGCAGGGTCGATACTTTCTTTTGTTTCCCAGTTTTCATGCCCTTTCAATCCTCTTTTCACTCTGAGTTCTTCACAAAAGTTTTTCTTCTCTTATAGATGTAGATTTTATTCTTCTACCATGACCTCCAATTCTTCTTAATTTTTAAGTTATAATTAATTTTCTAA
This sequence comes from Amorphophallus konjac, assembly GCA_022559845.1. Taxonomy (NCBI): domain Eukaryota; kingdom Viridiplantae; phylum Streptophyta; class Magnoliopsida; order Alismatales; family Araceae; genus Amorphophallus; species Amorphophallus konjac. Next base: position 29,232,806 of record CM040120.1, read on the forward strand.
GGTTCTATTTTTTTTTACTCAGTAACTGTTCACATATGCCTATAGATCTCGTTTTTTCACATTTTTCACCTTCTTCCTCTCATTTTCTCTCTCTGCACTCTTCATAAAACTTCTTTCTAACCTTCCAATCTACGATTTTCTCTTCTATCATGTACTCTCATTCTCTCTAGATTCTTCGTTATTCTCCTTCTTAGAACCCCCCCTATTTTCAATATAATTTCTTGGTCTTTTCAACTTGGTCTCTTTCAACTTGGCCTCTTTCAACTTGGTCTCTTTCCACATTTTTCATCCTCTTGACTACAATTTCTTCTTTCACTATTTCAGGTTTTTGTTTCACAGAAATTGACATAATGACAGGCCCTTTACTAAAGCATGAACTATATCAAATATAGATACTAGCTACTACATGCTAATCATCTCAGATTTAAGCCAACATATGTTAATCATTCTAGATATGATACTAATACTTGCTAATTCTTCTGGGTATAAAGTTAATACATGCTAATTATCTTAGGTATGAAGTTAATATATGCTAATCATCCTAGATTTAAGCCAATACATGTTAATCATTCTAGATATGAGACTAATGCTTGCTAATACTTGCTAATTATTTTCGGTATAAGGCTAATACATGCTAATCATTTCAGATTTAAGCCAACACATGTTAATCATTCTAGATATGGCACTAATACTTGCTAATACTTGCTAATTATTCTGGGTATAAAGTTAATACATGCTAATTATCTTAGGTATGAAGTTAATATATGCTAATCATCCTAGATTTAAGCCAACACATGTTAATTATTCTAGATATGAGACTAATACTTGCTAATACTTGCTAATTATTCTGGGTATAAAGTTAATACGTGCTAATTATCTTAGGTGTGAAGCTAAGACATATTAATCATCCTAGATTTAAGTCAACACATGCTTTATAAACACTAAAATCGCATGGAAATGAGCCTAATACTAAAGGCCTAGACTAATCATCCTAGATTAGCTACTAATTTAGTTAAAAGTTGAGAACACCTACCTCTGTGAAGTTCGTAGCAGCAGACCCCTTCTAGCAGAGCTTTGCCCCAACCTTTAGCTAAGCTAGAATGGGAATGGGGTAGCAAAAGGGGATGTTATAGGGTCTAGTATGAACGGATAGGGGACAAGATCTGAAATAATGAGTCTTTACAGCTTGCACAGGCTGGAGAGATAAGAGATAGGCTGGAGAGATAAGAGACAATTGTTTGGACATATAACCCATGGCCCAATTCGTAAGTGCAAGATTAGCTTATAACATATAATTATTTGGCAAAAAGGGTAGATACATGGTGGATGCTAGGATTTGAACCCTGGTCATTGGGTTGGAAGGCAAGTCACTTAACCAACTACACTAGGAAGCCACTTGTTAAGTGAATAACCTTTACATAACATAACAGGGTCGACTCATCAGTTCATGTGAACAGTACTGCGTCAACCCTTCCAACAGGCAGGGTCGACTCATCAGTTCATGTGAACAGTACTGCGTCAACCCTTCCAACTGGCAGGGTCGACTCATCAGTTTATGTGAACAGTACTGCGTCAACCCTTCCAACAGGCAGGGTCGACTCATCAGTTCATGTGAACAGTACTGCGTCAACGCGATGAACAGTACTGCGTCAACGCGGTGAACTGGCAGGGTCGACTCATCAGTTCATTTCCAGTTCACAGGGTTGACTCATCAGTTCATCGCGTCAACGCGATGAACAGTACTGCGTCAACGCGGTGAACTGGCAGGGTCGACTCTGCAGTTCAAATCTGCTCAAAATGGTTTAAGGTATTAATCTTTACATATGATAACTTCATTTCCACTTCTTACATAAACTTCCTAAAGAGTTTATTTAATTTTTTTTGTGGCAAATATTAATAATAATAATTTTTTTTTCATTTTTTTTTAAAGGGTGCTACATACACTCACATATTTTTTTCCTTTTTTTTTAACTCAGGACCGGCGTGCCTGTGGACATCCCTGCTCTTGAAGTGGAGTGGCCCGACACGCCTGTGCTTGGAGCAGCACTAAATGCCACCATGGCCGACCATCTCCTCCAGGGCCTTCATCACCTGGTTCAGGTCGACCCCTTGCCGACGGTGGAGGCTTTGAGGAGCAACTTGGAGGCTTTCACTCGGGGTTATCACATGATGGGTCTCCCCCAGGATACATGGGCCGCGAAGCTGGGAGCCATATGGAGTGAATTCACCCGCCTTTATATCGCACAAGAGCAAAGGCGGAGAATTCGGGTGACGATCTAGCAGGAGGAGGAGCGATTTAGCGAGCTCCGGGCGGCCCAGGCTGAGGCGAGCCTTCAAGTTCAGAGGGACGAGGAATGCAGTCGGAGGATCCGCCTTCGAGTTGAGGAGCTGCGGCGAGATCTTCGAGCTACCGAGGTGGAGCAGTTGAGCGCACAGGCCGTAGTGGAGGCGTCCCGCCATCGGCTTGGAGAGCTCCAGGAGGAGGCAATTCAGAGCGAGGCTCGCCTTGCTGACCTGAGGAAGAGCGAGTCTGGTGCTTGATACCCCCTTGTAGATAGGGCCTTCGTGCCTCATTTTTTTTAGTTACCCCCGAGGGCTTGTCTCGGGCTCCAGGGATAGCATTGATGAATAGAGGACAGAATTCAGCAGCTTTTTAATTCCATCCCTTTGCATGTATGCTTTTTTTGTTATTTTTTTTTATCACTTTACCAGCCCTACCGCCCTTTCGGGTTTTCGCCAGGACTGGCCCCCTTTAGCTTTTTCCAGTGCACCCTTGCGGGTTTTCACACTGAGGGGTACCCATTTTTGCCTAAGACGCCCTTTCGGGTTTTCACCTTAGCCGGGTTAAAGCCTTTTTGCCCTTGATTGTTCCCCTAACAGAAACAACCAAGTCCACTAGGGCATCAATATTTTTAACACCAATTTTTTTTAACCTATAATGCCAAAAGGCAAGGAGAAAGTGGCACTCCCATAAGGACGTGTGTGCCGCATAGGTGGGACAAGTGGGTGGATTTGATTGCCCTAGTGGGATGCGATTAGTCAAATCCAAAACGTGATAAGCCAAACGGGATGGCATCCCGAGGAGGGTGTGCATAGGCCAAACCCGGTTGGGACAGTAGAATGAACAGGTTTAACGGTCTGAAAGGGACATGCGTGTTAAGCCTGGAAGCCGAAAGACGAAGTGGGTTGGCAGCCCGAAAGGGGACATGCGTAGGCCAAGCCCGATAGGAAAGAGGGGATTTGACAGCCCAGGTGGGACATATGAATCAAATCCGTAAGCCGATGGGCAAGTAGAGTTGGCAGCCTGAGAAGGCATACATAGGCCATACCCGTGGGGACAGGAGAATGAGACAATCCCGGTGGGATAGATGAATTAAGTCTTGAAGTCAAGAAGCGAGATGGGTTGACAGCCCGAAAGGGGCATGCAGAGGCCAGACCCAGAAGAAAAAAAAAAAGGATGGATTTGACAGCCCTAGTGGGACGTAAGAGTCAAACCCGAAAGCCGATAGGCGAGATGGGTTGGCAGCCCGAGAGGGCATGCTGAGGCCAGACCCGGTGGGACATGTGCCAGAAGGCATGATGGGTTGGCAGCCCAAGAGGGCATGCTGATGCCAATCCCAAGAAAGTAAACAGAGCTGAGAGGCATGATGAGTTGACAGCCCGAGAGAGCATACTGAGGCCAATCTGACATGATGTGGGTTGGCTGCCCGAGAGGGCATATTGAGGCCAGACCCAGTGGGACAAAAAGGATGGATTTGACAGCCCGAAAGGGGCATGATAGTCAAACCTGAAAGCCGATAGACAAAGATGGGTTGGCAGCCCGAGAGGGCATGCTGAGATCAAACCCGGTGGGACGAAAAGAGGGTCGGATTGGATAGCCCAGAAAAGCATAAGATCAGTGGAGCTGACATGCCAAGGAAGGGTATGAGTCAAACTCTTGAAAAAAATTGGATAGACTTGTCAGTCCGAGTGGGACGTGAGAGTCAAATCTATTGAAAATAATAGTATTGATGGTCCCGGTGGGACGGAGTGTAACAATGTCGGGGGCGCCACGGTGGGACTAAATGTCACAGGACGACGTGGGAGATACGACCAAAGTATCAGTATAATGCCTCCGCCATCAAAAGGTCGAGTCGCTGACTTAGAACCACCCATAAAGCATGTTGAAAGAGGATTTTTTTTTTCACATTACCAACCTCACAGCCCTTTCGGGTTTTCGCCGAGGCTGGTCCCCTTTAGCTTTTTCCTATGTGCTCTTGCGGGTTTTCACACCGAGGGGTTGCCCATTTTTGCTCGAGACGCCCTTTCGGGTTTTCATCTCGACCGAGTCTATGGCCTTTTTGCCCTTAGCCAACCGTTGAAGGGTGACTAAGTCCGCCGGGGTATCAGTATTTTTTTAACCCTATTTTTTTATTTTTTTATTATTATTTTTTTTAGCTTGAACCTTCACTGGGGAGAGGTAATGTCCCGTGAGGACTGCTGCAGAAAATCCTGCGATGGCGCATGGTAGAGCTTCATGTGTTTGCTGTTGAGAGGAGGGAAGGAATTATCTCCTTTGTGGTCGGTGACCATATAGGCCCCTCCTTCATAGACCTTCTGGATGACATAAGGTCCTCGCCAATTGGGTTGGAGTTTGCCGTTGGATCTTCCCGCGATGACCTCCTTTTCCTTAATCATGACGAGGTCGCCTTTCTTGAACGCCCTGTGCTTGACCAGCTTATCATAAGCACGTGTCATGCGGGCTTGATACACTTGTAAGTGCTTATAGGCTCTGAGTCTTTCACCTTCAAGGTTAGATAATTCCTCGAGCCTTCTTTCTACTTCAGATTGGTCTTGGCCTGGCAATCCGGCATGCACGGCAACGCGATAAGATGCCAGCTCGATCTCCACAGGGACCACCGCCTCGGCCCCATAGACCAAAGAGAATGGGGAGCAACCCGTAGGGGTTTTGTAAATAGTCCGATAGGCCCATAGGGCTTCGTGGACCTTCTCGCCCCAATCCCATTTGCGGCCACCTAGTATCTTGGACAGTAACTTGCAAAGGGTCTTGTTGAAGGCCTCGGCCAACCCGTTGGCTTGGGGGTTGTAGACTGATGACGTCCTCCAGTCAATATGGAACCTGGACGCCAACGCATAAACAGTCTTGTTCCTGAAAGGCGTGCCATTATCAGATATAATCCGACTAGGGGTGCCGAATCTGTATATAATGTAGTGCCTCACAAAACGGGCAACTATCTCCCCTGTGACTTCCCGTAGCGGGACGGCTTCTGTCCATCTGGAGAAGTAATCAGTGACGGCCAGTATGAACTTGTGGCCTTGAGATGGTGGTGGGAATGGTCCCACAATGTCCATACCCCACTCCGCGAATGGCCAGGTAGGCGCTGTTGGGTGGAGTGGATTGGGCGACCGCCAAGGGACTAGCCCAAATGCTTGGCATTGGTGGCATGTACGAGCATATTGGTTGCAATCTTCGTACATGGTGGGCCAATAAAACCCCTTGAGCTTGATGTTGTTCTTCATTTTGGCTCCTGCTTGATGAGCCCCACACAATCCGGAGTGGACCTCATGCATCACGGTCTTTGCTTCCTTAGATGAAAGGCACCGCAGGAGGACCGACCGGTCCTTTTCATGGACGAGCCTGAAAAGCAGGCCGTCAATCAGCTGGTAGGATGTCGCTCTGCATAGCAATTGCACCCTCTGAGCTCAATCGGGGGGAAGCCAGCCGTTCTTTATCTTTATAATTGGCTCACGCCAATCTTCTTCTTCTGGAGCATTCTCCTCTTGAATATTGTTGACCTCGTAGACAGTGAGGCCAGACTCTTCGTCGAGCACACTTGGCGTGAGCCTTCGGTGTATGACAGTAATATTTAACTCTCCCTCAGGCGGGAGCTTTAAGGCTGCTGCTAAATTTGCCAAAACGTCAGCCTGGGAGTTACTGCCGTGTGGGACATGGCCTATTTCAAATAGGTAGAATTTCTCCTTGAGCCTTGAGACGGCTGCATGGTAGGGGATAAGCTACTTCATCCGGACGTCATAGATGCCCAGTACTTGTCGAATGACGAGCTGAGAATCCCCGTACACTTTGATGCACTTGATGTCCATCTCTAGTGCTAATTGGAGCCCAATGATTAGCGCTTCATACTCTGCTTCATTATTAGTCAGTGACTTCATGAGAGCGCAAGAATTATGGAGGATGCCGCCTTGCGGAGATACAAAGACTATCCCCGCGCCCGAGACATAGTCTGTGAGGCCGCCAGCCCTTTTGATTGTCCAAGAAGCACCATCAAAATACAACTCCCAATGTGGGAGGTGTGAGACACATAATATTTTCGCGTGGGAAAAATAAATGTTCTTTTTGAAAAGAGACATTCCTCTGCATAGAGAGGTTTATTCCGTGGGTGCGCATAGTATCACACGATTTGAGTTCGAGTGCTGGACCTCTCCCCACTGACCGTAGTCGGTGTTGATTTACATCGGCCTAACGTCCGAACACCTTTGTTTGACTGTCAAAGAAATCCCCAAAGTCTTTTACAAGGTTCTGATGTTAAGGGTACTCTCACTTAGGGAGCTTTCCATTCATTCACCACCAACAAGTAGACAAGGTTAGGGCTAAGTCTAGGCAAAACCCTAAGATTTGGGAATAGAAGCACAAATATGCGGAAGCCATAGGCGTTTTTGAAGTAGAGAGGAGTTTTCTGGACTCCGAGGGTATTTTGGTAATTTTCCCACCCCAGAGATATTTTAGTAATTAGGGCTAAGTCAGAGCAAAACCCTAAGATTTAAGAATAAAGATGCAAATATGCGGAAGCCGTAGGTATTTTTGAAGTAGAGAGAAGTTTTCGGGACCCCGAGGGTATTTTGATAATTTTACCAACTCAGGGGTATTTTGGTAATTTTACCAAGCCAGGGACACTTCTGAAATTTATGAGCTGGAACGGAAGTAGGACCGGATTCTTGACTTACCAAGGCGCTGAGGCTCTTTCTGGAGGGTTACGGGGGCTAGTAGGCCGTTTTTAGGTCGCAGGGGTATTTTGATAATTTTACCATGCCCTACACAGACCTAGAGTTGGGATGACCTCTGAGTGTCGAGTTGAGCTGACAACATCTCCGAGTTGAAGGAGTGACACTGGCTTCATAGAAGACTCATGTGCGTCAAGTTTGTCAAAGAAGGGGCATATACACAATTTCATAAAAGTCGGGGTTTTCTTATAATTTTTCCCCGAGGACATACATAACACATGCTGAGTGCTTTTGTATTCCAAATGAGTACAAAGGTTGTCGGCGAGTTGTCGACTGTACAAAGATCCGCGTTAAAACGGGAGATAGGGGCATAGTCCCAATTACAAAACTTACAGGGTAAAATTGTAATTTATAGGACATTTGTGTTTCTTAGATCCCGGGGAGGACTTTTAAGCAATTCTCCCATTATTGGGGCAGAATTATGTGACATAGTCGCCCCGAGATTTAGAAACAACCAACATGGCCCACTGAGGGGCGAAATTACAAGAGTACCCTCATAGGGGCATATACACAAGACCCGAGGACTTACCCCTCGCGGGTCAGAACAGACGAACAAACGGACAAAATGCTCCAAGACAATGCTCCGTAGGTTGTACTCTGTGTGTAGATCGTCTACCTTTTTTTGGACGTCCGGGGGTCTATTTAGAGAAGTGGGGAACCTCCCCGGGGGTGTTCGACCCCGTACAGGTCCAACGGAATGAAAATGACCCCGGGGAGGTCACTTTTTGATTTCCGTGCGCGGGAGGCCGGTCCGAGAGCTCCCCGGGGTCACGAACCCCCCCCCCCCCCCGGGGGGGCGGGACCTGCCCGGGGTCGCGGCCCCCCAGGGGGACCTCCCCGAGGTCGCGGACCCCAGGTCGTCCCCACCCAGGCCGCACGCACCCCGAGGGGGGCTCCCCGGGGTCGCGGACCCCGGGTGGGTCCCACCCGGGTCCGGACGACCCCGGGAGGGTCCGCCTGCCCAGGGAGAGTCCCGCGCGGGACTCTTCCTCCTCCGGGCGGACCCGGACGGGTCTATTCCTCGCGTGGGTTCAATAAAAGGAGGTCTCCGAGGCTTTGAAGCTTCGAATTCTCGCCGTGCCTCGTGGAGAATAGCGAGAGGGAGCGCCTCCTTGTTCGTTTGTCGTCTTCCTCGTGCCGTAGGCCGCTGCGGGAGGACGAGTTGTTGTCCGTGCTTCGTGATACACGTGCGAGAGACGTTGTGCTTGGTACGTAGACCTTTTCCAGCATCTCCTTCGTTGTTGTAGAAGTTTCCCTTGCTCGTAGTTACACGTTCAAAGGACGGAGACTTAATCCCGTAGGGATTTTAATACAACCACACGATCCTGACAATCATTATGGCTTGAGCTTGGCTTGTGGCCTTCCCCCGAGGGGTTTAGATTGTAACCACATGTAGGCTATAAAGCCTTAGACTTTGGAATATCCGACGGGACGGCGATACGCCGAATAGAGGGTCCCGTGTAGGAATATCCCATCGGACGGTGATACACCGTACCAAAGCCTTGTCACATGCGGAATCAATATCCCGAAATTTAAGATGATAAATTACGGGTGCAACAAATGCCCCCCACGGGACATACGTCCAAGCCGAAGGCGGGGGCGGATGGCCCGTGCGTTCCATGGCTTTTTGTCATTCTCCGGGCTCATAGGCATGCCGGAGTTTTGTGTGACTTTCTGTAGTCTTGTTGTTGCCCATATGCTGATTTGACTGATGGGGTTTTCTCTGATCTTGGCTTTGCAGCTCTTGCAGACATGGCTCGTTCCCGACGAAGCGGAGGGACTTCCCAGAGGTCAAGGACCAGCGGTGGTGATGATCATTATGTACGGAGGACGGACAGGCCTATGCCACCATTCCCTCCTCACAGCATCACTCCCAAGGATTTTGACGCGGTGGACCACGGATTTACTTGGGTCGCTAAGGGCCCAATTGGGGAGACTGCTACCACTGAAGGCGTTGTTGACGTCTCCAGGATCACGCGGAGGCTGGGATGCTACACTTATGATCGGTCGGGCGGCTACCCGCCTCACTTTCCACTGGACCGTCACCTTTTCCCTTTCATCCAGAGTTTTATACCACCTGGAGCAGAGACTGACGATCCCCGGCTTCCAGAGGAGAGGCGCCGCCTGGAGCGGGCCATATTGCTCGGACGGGATAGTATGCATGGCACATGCAGTTTTTCTTATCCGAGCTTCCCAGAGGGTTTTGCGCGTCAACGACAGTACCCTGACCAGAGGAGTCTTGGCTCCTACAGGGAGTTCGACAGTTTTACTGTGAGAGCGGCACCGTCTTCACCAGCCACTTGGCATCTGGCCGGGCACCACAGGGCTGCGGATGTTGTTCTTGATGGGATGTTTCTGGCTCCCTCTGGCGCAGCCTGTGCGCATGATGATTACGATGCTGATTGGATGCTAGAGAGGATCTTGGCACAGAGGACCCCGAGCTAGTAAGGGAGATGGGCCGTTGTTCCTTCCCATTGTTATCGTCGCGGCGCCACAGAGTGGCTGTGGGGTATGCTGCTAGTTTACAGGACAGCACTTGATAGGGCAGGCATACGTCATGCAGTGACAACAGCTTTGTATTCTTATCCCTGCCACACCGGACTGGTCCAGGCTCTAGCTGAGAGATTTAACAGGCGCTGGAACACTTTCATGACTGCTGAGGGGGAGACTTCACTAGACCTGTGGGCTTTCCACAGGATTTCTGGCCTCCCAGTTTGCGGACAGCCATACGAAGAGATATGCCTGGATGATCTGCATCTGAGTGCTTCTGATGGAGCAGGCCGGTACTTCGTGCCATATTGCTTCAGGTATCTGATGAAGACTTGGAGGGACTTGGCCCTCGTGGGCAAGGAGAAAGCTGCACGGACGCCGAGAGTGACTCTTAATGCATGGGTCACACACTTCTACAGCGGTCCTTATTGCTTCTACGAGGAGTTTGCTATCTCGGGGATGTCTTGGGAGCTGTGCCACGAGGTCGAGCTCCGCTTAGCTTCACACCCTCGTCACTTACCCGCCCTGTAATATCCCGGACCTTTCGGATCCTTCTTCTTGGGTCCCGGATCTGGTTTTCGGAGTGTCCGGCTCCGTTGTGTCTGAAATTTCATTTCGGACATCTTTCGTGTTCGGATCGGTGCGATCCGGAGTCGTTTCGGAGGCCCGGAAGCGTTCCGCGGCTTTTCCGTGTGTGTTTTCCGATTTTCGGTGTGTGTTTCGGCAATTCCTTCGGAACCTCGCTGCGGGTGAACCGGGTCGTGCACCTGGGCACGAGTGGTACCGTTGCGGTCGGTGCGTTCCGAGGATTCCGGAAACGTAATTTTCTATTTTTTGGTATTTTTCGGATTTGCCGGATTTTCTATAAATACCCCCCTTTTTCTCTCCCCCTCTTCTTCTCTTTCTTCTTCTTCTTCTTCTTCTTCTTCCTCCTCCTCTCCTCACCGTGAGCTCTCTCCCCCTCCCTCTCACCCATTCGACGCGGCGAGCCTCTCTCCGGCTGCAGACGGCGCGGCGAGGTGACTGTGGGGGCGTGCGGTGTTCGTGAGAAGCGGGAAGGACGAGAGTTTTTCAAAGCGATTTCTTGCGTTCGTGGACGATCCGGCAAAGCATTCGCTCCATTAAGGTAGGGTGACGTTCCCTAGCTCCCCGCCATTCATTTCCGCGATTTGTAGGCCGAGGGGAGGCCGAGAGGGGCGTGATTGAGCGGGTTTGGGGTTTTCCATGAATTGGAGAGAGCTCGCCCGATCTATGGATTTGATGCATGATTTCGCGTTTTGATGGCCTAGAATCATGCTAGGGATCCCCAGGGGTCTTCCCCGTTGATTTCCCCCTCTCCGGTGGAGGCATGGGGGCGTGGTTGGAGTTTTAGGGCTTTTCCCGCCGTTTCGCCGTCAGGCGGGTGTGACGGTCCTTCCAGGGACCGTCACACTGTGTGACGCGCCTGGAAGGGTGCGTCACACGCCCTTTGTTAGCCTTTGGGGGTCAGGGGCTGTGACGGTCCCACGATAGACCGCCACAGCCGTGTGACGCGCCTGGGAGGGTGCGTCACAGCCCCTGTTAACCAGCTGGGGGCTGAGGGTGTGACGGCCCCCGATAGACCGTTACAGGCGTGTAACGCGCCTGGGGTGGGCAGTCAGAGGCATCCGACCGTTGGTTTGTGACCATTGTTTTGACCGTTGGGGTTCAAGGCATGTGACGCACCAAGCCTGGTGCGTCACATCCTTGTGACGGCCCAGGGTGGGCGCGTCAGGGCGCTCTTGAGCGTTTGGGCCCCCCAGGCGGTGTGACGCTCCTGGTGTGGACCGTCATACCCTGTGACGCGCCTGCGTGGGGGCGTCACAGTCTGTAACGCGCCAGGGCAGGCGCGTTACACTTTATTTTGCGCTGGGAGCGTGACGGCCGGCGTTGGACCGTCAGGTGCCTGTGACGGTCCAGCCCAAGACCGTCAGGCTTCGTGTGACGGTCCCACCTAGACCGTCAGGTGCCTGTGACGGTCCAGGGATAGACCGTCAGGCTCCTGGTTGCCCCGAGCGGGTTGCAACCCCGTTTTTGGTCCGACTGTGGTCACCGTGCGACGGGACCGGTACGTGGGGTGGTCCCCGTACGTCGTCGGATACGGACGTTGTTTTCCGTTGACTTGAGAGTCTACTCCTTCAGTGACCCTCCACTAGTCGTAGCCTACCAGTACGCGTGTGCTGGTCGCACCAAGGAGTGGTGTACGGGCTTACCCTTAGAGACGGTTTGTGGACCGGTCGCCGTCGGGCCCCACGTCTTGCAGTCAGAGTCCGGCTGAGGGGAAAACCGGTCAGAGGGCCAGACCAGGGACGCGCGGTCTGTGTGTGCACACGTGGTTGGGGGCGGTTGGACCCACGTCGACGGGCGTGACCCGAGCTAGTCACTTGTTTGTGGTTCTTGTTCGGTGTTCGTGCCTTGGGTAGGCGCTACCCCGTCAGGCAGTTCACCTGCGGTGCGGTGTAAGTCGTCAGGGGACGCTACCGACTATGCTTCTAGTGGGAGGTACTCCTGTCGAGTACGGAGTGTCAGACTGTCAGTCTTGTGACTTCGACCTTCGGTTTTGCCGGGTCGACCGTTGAGCTTCGGTTGTACAACCGTGGCACGTGTGCCGGTTTGCGTGCCGAGGGACCTTTGTTTTGTAGAGTACAGGGCTTTCCTTTCCGAGGTACTCTCCTACCGCTAGCGTAGTGATTTTCCATTTTACGAGGTAGGGTTCGAGTGATCCCTACTGAGTCTTGTTCCGAGACTCATTCCCTGCGTCTTTTCACCGTGTTTCAGGTGAGGCGCCGCCCCAGGGGAGCGCGTCTGGGGTGCAGCGTGGTGCGGGTGCCCAGAGGTAGTGCCAGAGGTCAGAGCCGGGGTATGTCCCGTGTAGCTGTACTTTTCTTTCTTGTCTCTGTACTAGTTGTGGACTACTACTGCTGTTGTTATTTATCTTTACCTTGTGGACCATGTATCATTTTAGCTGTTAATTTATTTCCTGCAATTATTTGTGATCCTCGTGTAGTCTCCACACCATTCCTTTAACCCTTCCGAGTCTTCGGGCTCGTGCGTGGCGATGCGAGTCTCGGATTATCAGGCCTTCCCGGTAATCGGATTCTCGGGTCGTTACACGCCCCTACACGGGGGTGGAATTCGAGGGGATTGCCGCCGCTGACTTACCTGGCAGCCTACCTGGTCTACTAGCTGGCCAGCTTTGTGATCCCTCATGGAGAGGAGGGGATTTTGCGGGCAGAGGTGATCTACCCAGCTTGTTTACTAGCTTGCGGGCGCAGGCTCGCCATTGCTCCAGCGGCGCTGGCGAATATCTTTCATAGCCTTGGGGCATTGACTTCGCACTCATCTCCTAGAGATAAGCATATATTGATGCCCACCAACTATCTGAGTGCATGGGCTGGCCTGTTGTTGCCAGAGTTGTCACAGAGGACCCCGGTGGATAATCCAGCTGCGCCCCTGCTTTTTGCTTTTGCTGGTCATCCGGAGCAGGACTCAGTTTTGCAGCTCGCCAGCGCTCGCCGTACCTTGTCCTTCCTCCATACTAGGAGGGATGAGAGTCTGGAGTTTGACCACAGCTCTCGCTCATTTCGTCCGTACACAGAGCGGCAGGGTGACACCGTTGTTTGCAGGCTATCCTCCTGGGCTCTACCCTCCGACCATGCATTGGTCGATTGGGTTATTTGTAGTCGGCCGAGCGTTCTAGTTTACTGCCGCTCCAGTATGGCAGTGCTTGAGCCATATTACCCGCATAGATTCACCAGGAATTTTGGATACGACCAAGCGATACCTCAGCATGCAGATTTTCCCTTTGCAGTTCGGCAGTACCGGCAGAGGGACATCCACCTGGTGGCGGCTTCATGGCATGACTTCCTCTCTCGAGAGGTGAAGGTGGAGTACCCCATTCCAGAGCAGACACAGAGGTTTCTTTGATATACACTATGCGCGCTGGTGGTTTAAACTCAGCAATATTTTTAGGCAGCGAGCTGATGTTATTCGAGCAGCGGAGGAACGGCGCCTGAAGAAGGAGGATCTGCCTCCTCTGTTTCTGGATGCGGAGTTCGTCAGATCTCACTTTTCTGGGGCCGCCAAGGCCATTCATGAGATTGAAACCCGTTGGAGGAAGGGCGGACTCTCGATTCCTGTTGACAGGAGTCAGTACACCGGGGCTTTGAAGCCCTTGCGGAGTGCACCAACTGCGGCTTCTTCTTCTAGGTCTGCCCGTCGGAGGGTAGACCCTGACCCTCTGGCCCTCTACTCCTGGTGGGAGGATCTGAAGGCCTCTTGTGGTCTGAAGACCCAGTCCCAACTATCAGAAGATGTTCCAGAGGGGGCATTAGGAGGCAGTGCCTTCACAGCTTGGAGGATCCACATCATGAACGCCGTGGGTTTCGCGGGTCCCCTGGAGTACATCTCAGATTTGGAGGTGGCTACCACCCCCAATGCCATCTGGACCATTGTGAGTAAGGTTGCTCGGGTCCTTGGCTTGAAGACCGAGCAGATCATCTTGAAGCCTGAGAGGCTTATTGGGGATCCAGGTATATGCTGACTTATTTAACCCTGTCTCCTTTTGCTCTGCAATTTAAGATGCTGATTTCATGCAATCTTTTTTTTACTTGCAGGACATGTTACTGGCTCAGAGGCCCGTGGCCGTGGGAAGAGGCCACGGACTGGTATCCAGGAGGGTGATCCGCGGCCTACCATTCGCCCGCGTCCTGAGGAGGGGTCTCCTACTCCAGTTGAGATCCCAAGTAAGAATGGGGAATATTTGTTTCCAATCAGTATTGCAACCTGTTTTGAAAATGTTGTAATCTGACTGTTATTTCCCCTTGTTGTTGCAGCTCCTCCTGAGGCTATGCCTACCGCGAGCTTTTCTCCTCGCCTCGGAAATGTGCTCACAGAGGCGGGGTTAGAGGTGGACGAGTCCATTCCCGACATCAGCGTGGATATTGACGGGTTGGACTTCCTTGCAGATAACTACATGCCTATAACTGGCGATTCCCCCGCACTTGATACAGGCGGGAGCTCTGTTGCTCCGGAGGCAAGTTAGCGTCTTGCATGTTTAACCTTCCCTTGTTCCTCCTTCAAATGAATGAAGTATGTGCTTCAGCTAATATAGCATTGCATGTTGCAGGGACTTCTCGAGCTCAGACCCCTCTCCCTGCCGTTGGAGGGGGGAAGGGCTCTTCTGGCGTCGAGGAGACTTCTCCGCCGTCCGGATCTTCAGGAGAGAGAGGCTCTGGCACCTCATCAAGGACAGGGACTTCCAGCACCTCCTCCAGCGGGAGTTCTACTCCTTCATCAAGTTCTTCTGAAGAAGGCGAAATCAGGATGAGCCCAGGTGACTTAAGGTTCCCTTTTCCTTTCTGTGCATGAAATAATGAGCTTATCTAACTTGTCTTGCTCATTGTCATACAGCTGCTCAGACGACCTCCTGTTTGGACGAGCTTTCTAAGCTCATAGAGGTCGGCTCTTCTGCTGACCTGCCAGCTTTTGATGAAAGGGTTGAAATTCCAACTACAGAGGTTGCAATCCCTGGCAAGGAGGCATCGTCCCTAGGCATGGGACCATCGGTAGGTACTACCGATGTTGCAGAGTCCAGCCGGATGCGGACTTTAGGTATGCACAAAGATACTCTGTACATCATCCCAGCCACACATACTGCTGCATATTAACATCCTGAGACGCTTCTGTTTTGAAACAGCTGGCAATCATCAAGAGGAGGGCAACCTCCCTCGGTCCACAGAGATAGACTAGACACTAGGCTCCTTTCATATGCCATCTGAAGAGCAAGGCACCGCCGACGAGGCCGCGGCCTTCACTGATTTGGCAGCGAAAGGTATATCGTTGTCAAATTAAGGAATTTTGTCATCCATCCCACAAGACTCCTTTCATTCATGATATTGATCATCATTTGACATGTGGATGCCTTCTTTCAACTGTCTCTCCTTCCGTAGAGCCAACGATAGAGATTGACCCCGCTATAATTGAAGAGGAGGCACCTATGCAGGCTGGTATGTCTTCATTAAATATGAAGTGCTCATTCTGGTTTTTGGTGTGGCCGAAGTACTAAGACTTTCCATTCCTTGCCTTCTTTGCAGAGAGGTCGGCGACGCCTATACCATCCACAGAGCAGGGACCAGCACTTGTTGATGGTTGCCCCCCAGCTCCTAGGGAGGGATCTCCTCGTGGGCCCAACCCAGCGAGTGAGACTGCTTCAAGTAAGAGTCCTTGAAGTTTGCACTCTTGGAGTTTTATCCTGGTGATGTTATTGTGGTGATACACTCACAATTCCCCCCCTATTTTTTTTAAAACAGGATCCGTAGTAGGGACGGGCGTGGCACCCAAGGATTTCTCTGCCCTTGGAGTTGAGTGGCCAGACGCTCCTGTACTTGGGACGGCGTTACAAATTGCCATAGCTGACCAGCTCCTGCAGGGTCTTGATCAGTTGATCCAACCTGATCCACTACCCTCCGTGGAGGCTTTGAGGGCCGATCTGGAGGTGTTCACCAAGAGCTACCACGGACTGAGTCTTCCCCGGGATCCGTGGGCCGCGAAACTGGAGGGCTTATGGAGCGAGTTTGCTCGCCTCCATCTTGCATAGGAGCAGAGACAGAGAGCCTAGCTACAGGTCCAGGAGCAAGAGGAGCAGTTGCGTGAGCTTCGAGCGGCCCAGGCGGAGACTGACCTCCACCTCGAGAGCATCGAGGGACGTAGCCGGAGGGTTTCTCTCCGAGTGGAGGAGCTACAGAGAGAGCTTCAGGAGGCTGCTGAGGAGCGTCGTAGTGTCCAGGCTGAGGTGGAGACCTGCCGTCGCCGATCTGATGAACTTCGGGGTGAGATCTTCCAGAGGGAGACTCGCCTTGCAGAGTTGCGAGGGGACGAGCGCCATGGTTAACGAGCTCTGGCACTTTCTTGTACATAGGGCCCTTGCGCCCCGTTTTTTGTTTGAGTTACTCCCGAGGGCTTGTCTCGGGCTCCCTTGATGACATTAGTGAATAAAGGACAGAGCTTAGCATAGCTATTTTTTGCTTCCATCCTCTTGCACATATGTCTCTCTTTTTTTTGTATATATATATATATTTTTTTATCACTTTACCAGCCCTACCGCCCTTTCGGGTTTTCGTCAGGACTGGCCCCCTTTAGCTTTTTCCAATGCGCCCTTTCGGGTTTTCACACTAAGGGGTACTCATTTTTGCCTAAGGCGCCCTTTCGGATTTTCACCTTAGCCGGGTTAAAGCCTTTTTGCCCTTGATTGCTCTTCTAACAGAAACAACCAAGTCCGCTGGGGCCTCAATATTTTTAACCCCGTTTTTTTTTTTTGAACCTATAATGCCAAAAGGCAAGGAGTAGGTGGCACTCCCGTAGGGACGTGTGTGCCGCAGAGGTGGGACAAATGGGTGAATTCGACTGCCCTAGTAGGACGTAATTAGCCAAATCCGAAAGCCGAAAGTTGAACGGGTTGGCAACCCAAGAGAGGTGTGTATGTGCCAAGCCCGGTTGGGATAACAAAGGAGAAGATTTAACAGTCCGAGAAGAACATGCGAGTTAAACCTGGAGGCCGATAGGCGGGATGGGTTGGCAGCCAGAGAGAGCATACATAGGCCAAACCCGAAGCGATGAAAGGAAGGGATTTGACAGCCCGGGTGGGACGTATAAGTCAAATCCATGAGCCGATAGGCAAATAGGGTTGGCAGCCCGACGAGGGCATGCGGAGGCCAAGCCCGTGGGGACAAAGGAATAGACTTGGCGATCCCGGTGGGATATATGAGTCAAGTCTGAAGCCAAGAGGTATGATGGGTTGACAGCCCGAAAGGGGCATGCAGAGGCCAGACCCAGAAGAAGAAAAAGGGTGGATTTGACAGCCCTAGTGGGACGTGAGAGTCAAATCCGAAAGCCGATAGGCGAAGAAGTGGGTTGGTAGCCCGAGAGGACATGCTGAGGCCAGACCCGGTGGAACATATGCTAGAAGGCATGATGGATTGGTAGCCCGAGAGAGCATACTGAGGCTGAGGCCAGATCCCAAAAAGGTAAGATGAGCCGAAAGGCATGATGGGTTGGCAGCCCGAGAAGGCATACTGAGACCAATCCCAAGAAGGTAAGATGAGCCGAAGGGCGAGGTAGGTTGACAGCCCGAGAGGGCGTACTGAGGCCAATCACTAGAAGGTGAAATGAGCCAAAAGGCAGGATGGGTTGGCAGCCCGAGAGGGCATGCTGAGGCCAGTCCCAGAAGGTAAAATGAGCCGAAAGGCATGATGGGTTGGCAGCCCGAGAGGGCGTACTGAGGCCGAACCCAAAAGGGTAAGATGAGCCGAAAGGCATAATGAGCTGGCAGCCCGAGAGGGCATGCTGAGGCCAGTCCCAGAAGGTAAAATGAGCCGAAAGGCATGATGGGTTGGCAGCCCGAGAGGGCATACTGAGACCAAACCCGAGATAGAAGGAGCCGAAAGGCATGAAGGGTTGGCAGCCCGAGAGAGCATTCTGAGGCCATTCCCTAGAATGAAAAAGGAGCCGAAAGGCATGAAGGGTTGGCAGCCCGAGAGAGCAAATTGAGGCCAGTCCCAGTGGGACGAGAGTAAGCGGGTTTAATCGCTCAGAATAGACACCTGAGCTGAACCTCGAAGCTGGTAGGCAGAATGGGTCGACAGCCCGAAAGGGGCATGCGTAGGCCGAGCCCGCCCGATAGGACAGAGTATGACAACGTGAGAACGTCGGTGGGACTAGGTGTAATGGGATGACATGTAAGGTGTAGCCATAGTATCGATATGATGTTATGGCCGAGATGGGGTGGAGTCATTGACTTAGAGCCACCCTTAAAATAGACAGGGAGAGGATTTTTTTTTTCACATTACCAACCTCACCGCCCTTTCGGGTTTTCGCCGAGGCTGGCCCCCTTTAACTTTTTCCGGTACGCCCTTGCGGGTTTTCACACCGAGGGGTTGCCCATTTTTGCCCGAGACGCCCTTTCGGGTTTTCACCTCGACCGGGTCTATGGCCTTTTTACCCTTAGCCAACCGTTGAAGGCTAACTGAGTCCGCCGGGGTATCAGTATTTTTAACCCCATTTTTTTTTTGAACCTTCACTGAGGAGAGGTACTGTCCTGTGAGGACTGCTGTGAAAACTCCTGCGGTGGCGCATGGTAGAGCTTCATATGCTTGCCGTTGAGAGGAGGGAAGGGATTATCTCCCTTGTGGTCAAGGACCGCATAGGCCCCTCCTTCGTAGACCTTCTGGATGACGTAAGGCCCACGCCAATTAGGCTGGAGTTTTGCCGCTGGATCTTCCCGCGAGAACCTCATTTTCCTTAATCATAACGAGGTCACCTTTCTTGAACGCCCTTTGCTTGACCAACTTATCATACGCACGTGTCATGCGGGCTTGATACACTTGTAAGTGCTTGTAGGCTTTGAGTCTTTCACCTTCAAGGTTGGACAACTCTTCAAGCCTCCTTTCTATCTCGGACTGGTCTTGGCCTGGCAATCCGGCGTGCACAGCAACGCGGTAAGATGCTAGCTCGATCTCCACAGGGACCACCGCCTCGGCTCCGTAGACCAAAGAGAATGGGGAACATCCCGTAGGGGTTTTGTAAATAGTCTGGTAGGCCCATAGGGCTTCGTGGACCTTCTCGCCCCAATCCCGCTTACGGCCACCTACTATCTTGGACAACAGCTTGCAAAGGGTCTTGTGAAAGTTTCGGCCAATCCGTTGGCTTGGGGATTGTAGACTGATGACGTCCTCCAATCGATATGGAATTTGGCCGCCAAAG
The DNA here is from genome assembly GCA_022559845.1 of Amorphophallus konjac. Classification (NCBI taxonomy): domain Eukaryota; kingdom Viridiplantae; phylum Streptophyta; class Magnoliopsida; order Alismatales; family Araceae; genus Amorphophallus; species Amorphophallus konjac. The sequence goes on from CM040120.1 coordinate 29,252,093, forward strand.
CATAAACAGTCTTGTTCCTGAATAGCGTGCCATTATCGGATATAATCCGACTAGGGGTGCCGAATCTGTATATAATGTAGTGCCTCACAAAATGGGCAACTATCTCTCCTGTAACTTCCCGTAGTGGGACAGCTTCTGCCCATCTGGAGAAGTAATCAGTGGCCGCCAGTATGAACTTGTGCCCTTGGGACGATGGTGGGAATGGTCCCACAATATCCATAACCCACTCTGCAAATGGCCAAGTAGGCGCTGTCGGATGGAGCGGGCTCGGTGGCCGCCGAGGGACTGGGCCGAATGCTTGGCATTGATGACATGTACAAGCATATTGATTGCAATCTTCGTACATGGTAGGCCAATAGAACCCTTTAAGCTTGATGCTATTCTTCATCTTGGCTCCTGCTTGGTGAGCTCCGCACAATCCGGAGTGAACCTCATGCATGACAGTCTTGGCCTCCTTGGATGAAAGACAACGGAGGAGGACCGATCGGTCTTTTTCATGGACGAGCCTGAAGAGCAGACCGTCAATCAACTGGTAGGATGTCGCTCTGCGTAGCAGTTGCACCCTCTGAGCCCGATCAGGAGGGAGCCAGCCGTTCTTTATCTTTATGATCGGCTCACGCCAATCTTCTTCTTCGGGAACATTCTCCTCTTGAATGTTGTCGACCTCGTAAACAGTGAGGCCGGATTCTTCGTCGAGCACACTTGGCATGAGCCTTCGGTGTCTGACAGTGATATTTAACTCTCCTTCAGGCGGGAGTTTTAAGGCCGCTGCCAATTTTACAAGAGCATCAGCCTGCGAGTTGCTGTCTCTGGGGATATGGCCTATTTCAAATAGGTAGAGATTTTCCTTGAGCCTCATAATGGCTGCATGGTAGGGAATGAGCTCCTTCTTCCGGACATCATAGATGCCCAGTACTTGTCGGATGACGAGCTGAGAGTCCTCGTACACTTTGATGCACTTGATGTCCATCTCCAGTGCCAGTTGAAGCCCGATAATAAGCGCTTCATACTCTGCCTCATTATTAGTCAGAGACTTCATGAGCGCACAGGAATTGTGGAGGATGCCGCCTTGTGGAGACACAAAGACTACCCCCGCACCTGAGACATAGTCTGTAAGGTCGCCGGCCCTTTTGATTGTCCGAGAGGCACCATCAAAATATAACTCCCAGTGTGGGAGGTCGAGGGTGAGGACGCCTGGCTCCATCTGTAGCGGGACTTTTTCAGAATGCTCCCCGATTTCTTGAGAAGGCACTAACACCTCCTCATCGGGTAGCATGAAGTTGAGCGGCGAATCTTCTGGCACGGGGTGCGCTGCTAAGAACTCCGCCATTCCTTGTCCTTTGATCGCTTTGTGTAATGCTCTGGTTCTCTCTCTCGTTCTCTCACCCTCTGGGCTCCGGCTACAGACGGAGGCGACCGTGGGCGAGGTGGCGACGCCGGGGAGCTGCAGAGGCGCGTGGTGGAGCGAGGATCGGTGCGGTCTGGGCGCGATCCCGAACGGTGGATTCAAAGCCGGCGGTTCGGTTCGTGGCGCGGTTTTCGGTGTGGTTTAGTCCCTTCGGGGCACAATTTCTTCGGTGGAGGTAGGGAGATGGACAGCCACTTCGTTCTGCACGTTTTCCCTGCTTCCGTGCGTAGTTTGGTGCTCGATCGGGGGAGATCGGGCCGGTTTAGTGAAAATCGTAGTTTTTGGGATTTTCAGGGTTCGCCAGAAAACGGCAACCGTTCTTGGTCTAATTAGTATCAAAATGACCGCTGGGATGTCTGGATCTCATTCATGCTAGTTTCGTGTCAATTGGTCGTCATTCGAGGCCGGTAGGAGTCCGGGAACCTCGGTGACTCGTTTAGGGTCGATTTGTCTAAATCGCCCTGATCTCTTGTTTTAATGCATACATGTGGGCTTTTTGGCCTCCAGATGTTGTTTTCCATGGTTTGCCTTTGTTTCCCCTGCGTTTCGGCATGAATGGGGCGTGGAACGGGCCGATTCGGCCTTCCCCTTGATTTTCCCGCCATTCTCGATTTTCCGAACTAATCGCGGTCCACCAGTAACCGCGTTCATTTGGTCGCGGTCCTAGGAGAACCGCGTTTACCCGGCCGAGAGAGTCGGCAAGAGTCGCAGTCTTGCGACAGACCGCGTTAGTCTAGTCGCGGTCTTCAGGCGACCGTGACTGCGTGGTCGCGGTCCTCCGGTGACCGCTACCTTCGTTTGGCGTCTGGTTCGTGTAACGCGTCTATGGTGGTGCGTTCGGTCCTGTTGTGGCCGTGATGGCTGTTGGGCTTTTCGGTGTGCGGCTGTGTGTTTGTTAGTCCGTTTTAGGTGATGTTAGGGGTTGTTTAGAGGTAGATTTGTGGAGTGTCTGTGTATGTGTCTATCTAAGTTAGGGTGATGTCTGCCGTTCCTGTGGTCTGGCCGCTTTCCCCGTGGACGTCGGTTGATGTTCCTATGAAGGCTAAGACTCGGTGGTGTCTGCCGTTCCCGTGGTCTGGCCGCTTTCCCCGTGGACGTCGGTTGATGTTCCTATGAAGGCTAAGACTCGGTGGTGTCTGCCGTTCCCGTGGTCTGGCCGCTTTCCCCGTGGACGTCGGTTGATGTTCCTATGAAGGTTAAGACTACGTTTCCGAGTCTGTCGGCAGTTTCTTGTGCTGCCTTCGGTGTTTGAGGTACGGGTGACAGTGCATGTCTGACTGTCTGTACTTCAGCTCCGTATTTCGTGATCTTCTCGTGCTGTTGCCTTTCGTCACAGACTCGTTGTGACAGCTCGCGGAGCGGGGCACTTTCCGAGTGTACGGTTTGTAAGCTAGTCTCCGTCGGCTCCCGGCTGCACCGTAGCGTCCTACGGGGGGAGAAAACTAGCTAGAGGCCTGGCTCTAGACAGGAGCCAGTGTGTGCACACGTGGTCAGGGGCAGAGGACTGATGCCGACGGGCGTGACCCTGACTAGTACTTGTTACTGTGGTTCCGCGTGGGTCTGCGACTCGGCCGAGCTCGCATAGACGCGATCGGTTGGTAGTCGAGACACTTGTGGTGTGTGTTGTGGTGCAGTGTAAGACATCGCGGACGCATCTGGCCATTCTCTTGGTGCGGGGGTTCTCCGGCGCGTGGCGCGCGACTCCCGTGCTTTTCCTGTGTTGTGACCTGCCCGAGTTAGCCTTCCCATGGCTAGACTCGAGGTCTGTGTGTTGTCCTGTGCACGACGCTCCGGTCGTGTCGTCTGCGTCTGTCTAAGTCTTTTCTAGACTTTCTTTTGCACGTTGTTGCTAGGAGTAGTTGGGGGGCGAGGTTAGTTCGGCTTTCCTCTTTTTCCCTTTTCCTTGCTGCTCCCTACTCCTCTTTCCCTTTCTAGGCCTGCTTGCCTGTTCGGGTTATTCCCCTCGTCCTTACCTGTTCCCTACCCTTGCTTCCCTTTCTTTTACAGCTTTCGACTGTGGTTTCCTGCGGCTGTTCCTGTCGTTTCTGTTGATCCGTATTACTGCGTGTTTTTCAGTGGGGATCCGCGTGACCCCTACTGAGCCAGTGACACGAGGCTCACCCCTACTTTTCAGGTGGGGTGACGTGTTCGTTCTGCTACCGCGGATCCTGGAGTTCGAGTCGTAGCTGCCAGCTGGTACTTCCGTCGGGCTTCCCCCGACTTCCCGGTACGTCTTTCTTTTCTGTCGACTGTACTTGGTAGACTTGCTGTCTTTCCTTTGGACTTGACTCTGGGTATATAATTGTGTAAAATTTGTTAATAATAAAAAGTAATTTTATTTCTGCTACTTTAGCAAACCGATCTAATGAAATTTAATTGCTTGCTGTTATATCTGTCAGTTCAATGTACTACACGACAGTCCTTTTTCCCTTCGGAGCTTTACCGCTCTTGGGAGGCCTCGCGGGTTCCAAGTGGTATCAGGTGTATTCGGTAGTCCTACCGGGTATATCTGGTATCCGGAATCCGGGTCGTCACACTTTGCGTGGGACGAAGGTGATGTCGAACTCCATGAGGATAAGTGCCCATTTACCAAGCCTACCAGAGAGGACAAGCTGGCTGAGCAGAAACTTGAGCGGGTCACATTTTGAGATGAGCTCCACCCGGTGGGCTAGAAGGTAGTGCCTTAGCTTTTTGACAGCAAACACCAGAGCTAGGCACACCTTTTCCATAGGAGCGTACCGGTGCTCAGGCCCGATCAATTTTCGGCTGAGGTAGTACAACGGCTGCTCCTTGCCCTCTTCATTAATCTGGGCTAGGAGAGCCCCCAAAGAGGCATCCATGGTAGCAATATATAAGATAAGGGGCTTCCCTCTGACAGGTGCCCCTAAGACAGGAGGAGTCAACAGATATTCCTTGATTTGCTCGAAGGCCTTCTGACAGTCTTCGTCCCATATGAAGGGTGCCCCTTTCTTCATCAGTCTGCCGAAAGGTAGGCATCTTCCTGAGAGGTTAGAAATAAACCGCCTAATATAGGCGAGCCTTCCCTGAAGAGATCTGAGCTCTGTCAAGTTCTTGGGCAGAGGTAACCCTCTTATAGCCTTTATTTTGTCAGGGTCAATTTCTATGCCCCGGTACCTGACGATGAAGCCAAGGAACTTGCCGCTGGAGACGCCGAAGGCGCACTTCATCGGGTTCATTATGAGCTGATATTGTCGAAGCCTTTCAAAGACTCGACGCAAGTCAGTCAAGTGATCCTCCCGCTTCTTCGTCTTGACGACCAGATCATCGACATAGCATTCGACAAGGTCATGTAGCATCTCGTCAAAGATCTTGGTCATTGCCCTTTCGTAGGTTGCGCCGGCATTCTTCAGACCGAACGGCATCCTTTTGTAGTTGAAGATCCCCTTAGAAGATCGGAAAGCCGTATGGTCTTTAACTTTGACGGCCATGCGGATTTGATTATACCCCGACGACCCGTCCATAAAAGACAAGGCTTCATGACCAGTGGTCATATCAACCATTGTCTCAGTGATTGGGACAGGGAAGTCGTCCTTCGGGCATGCTTTGTTCAAATCCCAGAAGTCGATGCAGACTCGGACTTGGCCATTCTTCTTCTTGACGGGGACGATATTGGCGACCCACACAGGATACATGCAAGGCTCTATAAAGTCCACGTTGAGCATTTTGTCAACCTCAGCGTTGACCTTCCGCTCCAGCTCATGGCGCATACGCCTTTGAGCTTGCTTGACTGGCTTGACTGTTGAAAGTATTTCCAGTTCATGTTCAGCCACAGAAGGATCGAGCCCGGGCATTTCTCTGTAAGTCCAGGCGAAACAATCCCTGAACTCTTCTAGGAGCTGTCGATACGAATTTTTTTCTTTCTCACTGAGGAGAGCACTTATGAAGGTGGGACGATGGTCACTTTTGCTTCTGAGATTAATCTCGATCAATTCATCCACAGTTGTTTGGCCACCGTCTTCAAGCTCCAGTGGGGCTGGTTGGAGGTCGACGGAGTCTCCCTCATCATCAGTGTTTGCTTCATAGACTTCAAATTCTTCGAAGTACGCTTGCTCGTGGCTTGAAGTCGAAGGACTGGCCTCATCTTGCCGACGGTTAGTAGGCTGGGCTGCTCTTCCCTCTGAAGGGTGATCATTGTCGACTCCTGATGAAGGTGAGGGTGTGATAGACACATCACCGGACTCCCCTACAGAGTCATCAATATTGGGCTCAACTTCAACTTGCCCGTTAGGGAGAGGCAGTGGCCCTATGGCATTAACTGCATAATGGACCTCGAAGTCCATTTCCTGGTCATAGCCAAGTCCCCTTGTGTCTTTGCGGGAGAAGGGAAGCTGCCCGCGGACTTGCGGAGGATTCCATAGCTGGTGGAAATATGCTGCCCGCGCAGGATCCAGGGCCTGCGGGATGTGCTGCTTTTTACACATCTCCTTGATGTAGTTGGGCATATCATCCATCTCCTGGACTGGCTCTGGCACCACATCGGTGGGAGTATCCCCGCCGAAGTCATCTTCAGGAGGACACGGTGGGACTAAATCACCTTTGTAAAAGATGATCGGCTTGACCCCCTTGCCCTTGTTACGTCTCCTTCTCCGTTGATAGGAGACTGTGAAGGTCTTCAACTGTTCCACCTCATACTCTTCCCGTTAGGACGAGAGTTGATGGCACTTAGGCGGTAAGGAGATACTCCCGTCAATGACCCGGCTGATGAGGTTGGCTTCAAAGTCAACATTCCGCCTTTCTGGTTGAGTCGGCTTGGAGGCGGCACTGAGGCTCAGCCTATGCAGCTTTACCATGTCTTGGTTGATAGTGAAGAGCTGCCCTTCTTCGACTTCATGGTTCACTTTTTGCTTCCCTTTGTCCTTTACAGATCCAGGGATTGCTAAAGTGGGTTTCCCGAAGTATAGTGAAGCATCAGCCAAGTGGCACTCATTAGGATAGAAGAGAGATTGATCTGCAATGACCGTATGTTGCTCCCCTCCCTTGGCATATTTAATGCACTGGTGCAGAGTTGAAGGGACGACCCAATTCTCATGAAGCCAGGGTCTTCCAAGCAGCATCTTGTAAGATGTGTCGGAGTTGATGATATAAAATGTCGCCTGAGTGACAAAATCGCCCAAAGCTAGCTTGACTACAACCCGACCAAGCGCTTCCTCGGAACCCTGATTGAATCCCGAGATCTTGACATCAGTCACCTTTTGCAAATAAGGTGCCAAGTATAGGGACTTGAAAGTCTTCAGAGGCATGATGTTGACGGCTGCTCCGGCGTCCACCAGGATGCGATTCACATCATGTCCATTGATCGTCCCCCGCATATATAAGGGACGATTATGGCACGGAGAGGACAGCAACATGTCTTTGTCCGTGAAGGAGATGTTGGCTATGAGTGCTTCATACGCCTGGGCCTGCAACTCTGCAACATGGGCTTCATATGCCTCCGAGTCTTGGAGTATCTTGACCAGAGCCTCCCGAAGATCCTTGCTCTAGGCGATGGCCTCCCAGATGGTGACATTTGTTGGGAACCGCTTCATATGATGAATGATTTTGCGGTCCGCACGAGCGCGGGTCTTGTCAAATGGCGGGATGATCTACGCCAGGGTCTTTGATGCCTGGCGAGGTTTCTCCCGCTTAGAAGGGCGCTCCTCCCCATCCTGACCCTCCGCATTTTCTTGGAATAGCGGTGCCAAGGATTCCTCCGGAGGTGGCAAAAGTTCCTCAAGCTGGTCTTCATTAGAAGGATTTGCTGGGCCTGCGGGCTCGCCCCCGTTGGAAGGGCCGGCCTGCTCTGACGCCTTCTCGCATTTTGGCGATTTGGCTGGCTCCTCTTCTTCATCGGAGGATGTGATTGTGAAAGGGACGTCACCAGGCTTAGCCGTTGAGGTGGGGCCTGAACCCTCTGAGGGGCTGAGGATGAAAGGGATTCCCCGAACTTGGGTTTCTGGGACAGGACCCGGCTTCTCCCCTCTGAATATTATGACCCGATCAAGAGTCGAGGGACCTTCCCGTCCACGTCCTCGGCCACGACCTCGGCCACGTCCCCGACCATTCCTTGCCGAGTGACGCTGATATGATTGTTGGATTTTCCAGCGTCTCCCTTGTGATTTGTTGCTCCACGTGGGGTATGGGACCCACGTGGGGCATGGGACCCACGTGGTGCATCGGCGCTTGACAGCCCAACCCGCCGCATGGATTATGGGGTCCATGTGCGAAGCCCCTCATGTCCACCCACAGCACGATAGTGTGGGGTTCTGCACTGCCATAAGGAAATAAGGTTCTGCCTTCGCTACCAGCTCGAGCTTTTAGCGCAACGGTAGGGGCTTGATCCTATAAACTGGTATCAGAGCGAGGTCGCGGGTTCAAATCCCCCGGGTGTCGCTGGGGGGGGGGGGGGGGGGGGAGATTGTTGGATTTTCCAGCGTCTCCCTTGTGATTTGTTGCTCCACGTGGGGTATGGGACCCACGTGGTGCATCGGCGCTTGACAGCCCAACCCGCCGCATGGATTATGGGGTCCATGTGCGAAGCCCCTCATGTCCACCCACAGCACGATAGTGTGGGGTTCTGCACTGCCATAAGGAAAGAAGGTTCTGCCTTCGCTACCAGCTCGAGCTTTTAGCGCAACGGTAGGGGCTTGAACGGTTAGATGGACGCAGTCTATCTCCACTAAGTGTGGATCTAGAGGGGGGTGAATAGATCAACTTGCCTAATTTAAAACTATTGTAAGTTCTAAAGCGGAATTTAGGCAAGCATCAATAAAGCTAAATGAAAAGTGCTAAGCAAAAGGTAGAAAGCTAGACATGAGCATAAGCGATGCAATCAAACAAGCTAAGCAAGAAATTCCCATCGCACACAGATCACACAAAAACACAAACACACTGCACACACAATTTTTAGGTGGTTCGGTCAACGACCTACGTCCACCCCACACTCAACCGAGTATGGCTTCCTGCTGCGCAGAACAGCTTGCGTCCGCTGGGCTTTACAGCTTGGCCAAACAACCCGCTGATACACAGCTTCGCTGGGCACTACAACTTGCCGACCAGAGGATCTGATCCTCTGCAACCGCTGGGGAAATACAGCTTAACCCGTCCAGTGGAGACCACCACTGCAAGACCGCTGACACAGCTTGAAGAAACAGCATTCGGAAATGAAAGACAGAATCAAAACGAAAAATAAAAACCCAAAAGCAACGTAGCTCTTAAAGAGCAAAGCTCAGCTCTGGTTTTGAACCACGAGACTGAGATACAAACACTCTCACTCTCGATCAGCTCTCTCTCACCTCACTCTCTCTCGATCTCTTCCTCTCTCTTTTTCTCCTTCTTCTCTATTTCTTCTTCTTCTTCTCTGTATCTTCTTCTTCTCTCTTTTCTCTCTGTGGATCGAAACCTCACTGCTGTATAGACTTTCTCTTCTTTTCTTTCGATCAATCTTCTTCTGTGGAAGAAGACTTGTTTATATAGCAACAACAGCAGCAGGCGTGTGCTCTCCACGTTTCCCGCCCAGCAATTTGGACCACGTGGCAGCATGCAATGGAGTGTCAGTACACATGTCATCATCTGGATACCTTGTCCTTTTCGGATCACGAGCCAGGTACCTGGGATCACGTGCCCATCATTAGCTTCTTCGTGCAATGTATAGAGTTCTCCGTTCACGTGCTCAAAGTCATCAATCTGACTTGCTGCGTCGACGCTTTCACTCAATGGCGTTAACGCAGTGAGGCATTCCAGTAGCCATTAGCCTCGTTTCTTTAGCTGCTGCGTCGACGCTGCTTGCTTGTGGCGTTGACGCAGTGGAATAGCCTGTGAAGATGAATGCTTCTTCAACTGCTGCGTCGACGCTGCTTGCTTGTGGCGTTGACGCAGTGGAAGATATCGCATGCTTCGTCTACTGATGCGTGGACGCTTTAGGCTCCAGGCGTCGACCCTGTCCCTTCAGCAACAAGAATAAAGACATAAGATTTAAGTATGTACATTGCATTGTATATACATCGTTGTATAGACTTGTGAAGGCAGAATGCAACGTACAGACTTGCCCAAAGTGTTGACTTCAACAAGGGAGGCAACGGCTGTATAGACTTTAAATCCTAGTGGCATTGTATAGACATAATGCACTTAAAGGCTTCATGCGAAGGAAAGCATTGTATATACTTGAGGAGTTGACGCTGCATGAAGCATGGACAGTGTACAGACTTTGCCCACTTATGGACTTCATGTTATGCAAGCGAATGTGAAGACTTCAGTGTATAGACTTGAAAGTCTTGAAGCCAAATGTATGGACTCGAGCAAACTAAAGGGCTGTATAGACATCGAGGACAAGGGCCGATGTAAAGACTTGCCAAACAGTCCAGTGTATATACTTTATGCAAGGAGGCCAATGTGTAGACTTGAAAAGCAAAGACACAGTATAGACATCAACTCTGCACATCGAATGTATGGGCTTCAAGTGTGAAGACCATTGTAGAGACTATGGTTTCGAAGACAATGTGCAGACTTGCTGTAACAGTCTGATGTACAGACTTCATGAAGCTCTAGACATTGAATGCTGTACAGACTTAGCCCAATGCCTGAGACGCTAACAAAGACGGACGATGTTCAGACATGCTGACCGATGTACAGACTTTGAGGTTCAAGGCCAGCGGCCAATGAAGTGTGTTGACGCTGTAACATGATGCGTTGACGCTGTACACACTTAACGAGTTGATGCTGTACACACATCCAATGAAGTGCGTTGACGCTGTAACATGATGCGTTGACGTTGTACACACTTAACCAATTCAATTGAAATGCAGTGTGTGGACTTTATCCATAGTGGACGAAGTATAGACTCATGACAGTAAGAATTGCAGACAGCAGTGTATTAAATGCAAAGAACACATAGTCAATCTGATAGAGCAATTTCATCAAATCAAAAGCAGTTGCCAATCAATCAAAACAATGGTGTTGCCAATGAAATAAAGCAAGTGTCTACATTATCAACATAGAGGGGTCACAACAATCTCCCCCTTTTTGATGATGGCAACCCCATATGAAGTAGAGGAGCAACAACCTGTCATATAGATATATGTTTGATGAAAGACATGATATGTTATGCAGATTGACATGCAGATGCTATGAAGGCATGCAACTCATTGCCTCAAACTCTCCCTTGGAATAAATTCATCAGACAGAAATATTCTCCCCCTAGACATCCCCTAGACAATATTCTCCCCCTTTGCCATCAACAAAGAGGAGGGAAAAATTAAATACAATGGAGGAATCAAGAGAAGAACTGACTGGCATTCTGAATAGGTAGTTCATGAAGAAGCATTCTAAAGCATAGAGTCTTCAGTCATATGAAATTAGAAACTGCTGTCAGAAAAAGAGTTCTGGTTTAAAGATGATAAAATTTGGAGTTCATGCACTACAAGCAATAGATAAGTTCACTGTGCATGATAAGACAATAAATCAGAATCACATTTGCATGAAAGATTCAGTTTCATGATATCTTACTTTCATAGTCTCAAAAAAAATTGAGAGAACCCAAGTCATGTATTGAAACTAAACAAATTGACACTCATGAACTTTTCTTTTGAGGGAGCAGCATTTTCAATATTAGATCATTTTGAGCATTCAGGTATCACAAGTCTTTCTGCTTAAGGGTATACGTTTACAAGACGCCAATACCCCTAGATACTCAACAAGATGGACCATTCTGCCTATGATCAAATTCAACAGAGCTGAGTTACACCTTTTTGTGTGAGGGTACACGTTTATCAGACGCCAGTTACCCCCAGGTACTCAGTGAAACCAGCCTGCTGTTTTGAACATTTTAAACAGAGATAGCTGATACACTTCATGACATGAGTGTTGTCCACTTCTTTGATGGATCACTCAGTTTCTCAGTGATTACCAGTCATTGCTCTGCCAATCTATATATTTTCAATGATTCTCAATGTTTTTCAGTATCTTTCTTAGCTGTCCTTTTTATGTTTCAGAATGACTTGTTTAAGAGCAATACACATACTTAATCTCTCCAACATGATTTCAGATGAGTTTTCAGATTTCAGATATGATTAGCTTTGTCTGACATGAATTAAGAAAGAGGTTGAGAGTTTTATCAATTTTCAACTTACTTATATACTGATTGCAATCTTTAAACTCCAACCATTATAAGATTTAAACCATTACATCAGTCTTTGAACAATTCAAATTCTTATAAATGAAGAAGTCCATTTTCTATTGCTTAGAAATCAGAACTGACCAACAGATTGCCATAATGTCAGAGACAAGTATTCAGAGTTAAAGGTTGAATGACTTCAAGAAAGTTGAAACCACTCTGATTTTCTTAGCAATACTCCCCCTGTCTATATGCATGCAGCATGGCAAGAATTAATTGAGAGAGAGCTTATGCATAGGTCATGAATGAATGATATGCAAGGACATGCAAAGACACAACAAGCTCCCCCTGAATATATGCAATGCAGGACAGTTCTACATCCACATTCACATCCACATGATTTATCCAAGCAATCAAAAACAAGTCCACATCAGAGATTTTATTCACAGCAATTAAACAATCATTCATCATGCTGAAATTTACATAAGCCAAGTTCTCTTTTAAGAAACTTAAATTTTTCATTCCCAAGAGGCTTAGTAAAAATATCAGCAATTTATTTTTCAGTTTCTATGAAGTTCATTTCAATCTCCTTTTTATTTACAGCATCTCTAAGAAAATGATGTTTTATCTCTATATGCTTAGTCCTAGAATGGTGAACAGGATTTTTAGCAAGGCAAATAGCACTAGTATTATCACATAAAAGTGGAATGCATCCCAGATTTATCTGATAATCAGCCAGTTGGTGCTTAATCCAAAGTACTTGGGCTGCACAATTGCATGCTGCAACATACTCAGCTTCAGCTGTGGATAATGCTACAGTGTGTTGCTTCTTAGATGCCCAAGACACTAGACAGCCACCAAGGAATTGACAGTAGCCACTGGTGCTTTTTCTATCTACTCGACACCCAGCATAGTCTGCATCAGTGTAGGCTAGAAGCTCTAACTCACACTTAGCAGGATACCAGAGACCTAGTTCTTGGGTGCCTAGTAAATACCTAAAAATTCTTTTCACAGCCTTAAAGTGATTTTCTTTAGGACTGGCCTGAAATCTAGAGCATAAACACACAGCAAATTGTATATCAGGCCTAGATGCTGTAAGATAGAGAAGAGATCCGATCATACCTCTGTATAGCCTTTGGTCCACAGGTTTACCTTTAGAGTCTTCATCCAAACTGGTTGATATACCCATTGGAGTAGCTATTTCCTTGAGGTTGTCCATTTTGTACTTCTTCAATAAGTTCTTTACATACTTGGACTGAGAGATGAAGATGCCATCTTCTGTTTGTGTAACCTGCAGTCCAAGAAATAGTTTGAGCTCACCCATTGAGCTCATTTCAAATTCATCAGTCATTATTTGAGAGAATTCCTCACACAATTTGGGGTTAGTTGACCCAAACACAATGTCATCCACATAAATCTGAATGATAAGAATATCTGGATAGCTTACCTTGGTAAACAATGTTTGATCCACTATACCTCTTGTGAAGTTCTTGTCGGTGAGAAATTTGCTCAACCTGTCATACCAAGCTCTAGGAGCTTGCTTTAACCCATAGAGAGCTTTATTGAGCTTGTAAACATGATTAGGGAAATCTAAACATTCAAACCCAGGAGGCTGTCTCACATATACATCCTCATTAATTTCCCCATTTAGAAAAGCAGATTTCACATCCATCTGCTGAAGGTTTATTCCTAGAGAACATGCATAAGCCAATAAAATTCTTATTGCTTCTAATCTAGCTACAGGAGCAAAAGACTCTTCAAAGTCTATTCCAAATTCCTGATTGTACCCCTGAGCTACAAGTCTGGCTTTATTTTTAATAACATTCCCCGCTTCATCAGTTTTGTTTCTAAATACCCATTTAGTCCCTATGACTGTTTCATGATCAGGAGGTGGAACCAAATGCCACACCTTATTCCTGTCAAACTGATTGAGCTCCTCATGCATGGCATTAATCCAATGCACATCTTGGAGAGCACAGTCAATGGACTTGGGTTCTATGTTTGATACAAAAGCATACGCATTCAGTTCATGTTGAATTCTTAAGTGGCCTCTAGTCCTAGGGGGGTCATGCAGATTTCCAATAACATTATCTACAGGATGATCCTTGAGATATCTAATATTTGCAATTGGAGTATCATGAACTTGATTTACCTCCCCCTGAACTGTAGGCTCCTCTTCATTAAGCTCTTTATGTTCTTCTTCATCCTCGGATTTGTCTGCAGGATCTCCTTCCTTCAGGATTTCACCATTGGTTTCATTCCTGCATTTACCAGCATTAGAATTTGCCAAAGATTCATCAAAAATTATGTGTGGAGATTCTTCAACAGTTTTAAAGTTCAGATTGTACACTCTGTATGCTCGGGTGTTTTTAAAATAACCAAGAAAAATTCCTGGTTCTTCTTTAGGTTCAAATTTATCAAGGTCCTTTTTATCATTTATGTGAATGAAACATTTACAACCAAAAATCTTGAAGTGAGCAATAGAAGGTTTCTTACCTTTTAATATCTCATATGGTGTTTGCTGGGTAGAAGGTCTTACCATGGCTCTGTTAATTACATAACAGGCAGTGTTCACTGCTTCAGCCCAAAACTTCCTTGGTAGACCACCTTCGACAAGAAGTGTACGACCCATTTCCACTAGGGTTCTGTTCCTTCTCTCCACAACTCCATTCTGCTCAGGTGTCCTTGGAGAGGAGTACCTGTGGTTGATTCCATTCGACCTGCAGAATTCATCAAATTGTGAGTTTTCAAACTCACCTCCATGATCAGATAATATGTTTTCAATTTTCTGAGTTGTTTTAACATAGAACTCCTGAAATTCTGAGAAAGCATCACTCTTATTAGATAAGAAATAAACCCAAGTATACCTAGAAAAGTCATCTACCATGACAAACCCATACCTCCTCCCTGATAGGCTGACAGATCTAGTTGGCCCAAAAAGGTCCATATGTATTAGCTCATAGGGTTTGGAAGACAGATTTTCAGTTCTAGACTTAAATGACTTTCTAGTTATCTTTGATTGAGTGCATGCATCACAGATTTTGTTTTCTTTCTTGAATGAGACTTCAGGAAGTCCTCTAACCATGCCATGCTTATTTAATTTGTGCAAAACAGTGTAGCTAGCATGACCTAACCTACGATGCCATAAAAATGCTATGTCTTCTCTACTGGCAGTAAGGCAAGTGTTGAATTTCATCTAAATTTATCATGTAAATATTATTTATTCTTTTTCCAGAAAATTTGACAATATCAGAATCAGGTTCAAAAACCTTGCAGCATTGAGAATTGAATAAAACATTGTAACCTTTATCACATAACTGGCTAATGCTAAGTAGATTATAGGCTAACCCTTCAACCAGCATAACATCATCAATGCAGCAGGTAGAACATTTACCTACCTTACCTGATCCGATAATCCTACCCTTTGTGTTGCTTCCAAAGGTGACAAGGCCTTCTACTTTCTCAGTCAGTATGCAAAATTTGGCCTTATCTCCTGTCATATGCCTGGAGCAGCCGCTATCCATGTACCACAAGTTGTTCTTGGCTGCCAGGCATACCTACATACACAATTAGGTAGAGAAGTTTGGAACCCAAGACTGATTGGGCTCCAATGTAAATGAACTAGAAGCAAAACAGGAAAGCAAATGTTTCGGAATCCACATTTGTTTAAATGTGTTTTGTTCAGTGGATCCTACAGATTTTCTTCTGTTGTTCTTTTTCTTATTGGCAGCAGCATGATTATTGACAGTATTGTTATTTCTATGCCAGTGGCTTGGCCAGGGTGTGTTCACAAAATTTTGGCCATAGTAGTTCCTGGGCTGGCTATGAAAATATTGATTTCTAGATGTCCAGTAACCATACCCATTGACCCAATTTCTACTGTAAGGTCTTTGTTATTTAGCACCCTGGTGTGCAAGACCTGTAAACCTATCCTGAGTTCTAGACCAATTTGACCTATTGAAGTAGGTTGGCTGTGCATTGTAGTGGGTCTGAGCTCTGGGTTGATAAAAATAATTGGGTTGACTCCTAGCAGCACTTTGTCTCCCCTGTACTTTGGACCCTGCTGACCTATACACAGGTTTGTATTGGGTCTTCTTCAGAGGTGGAGGTGTTGGTGGAGACTTGGTTACCTTGACCTGGGGTTTACCAGACTGTGTAGGTTGACCCCTAACCTGAGTCTGAGCCCTAGGATTCTGCTTAGATGTGCTAGCTCTACTAGGCTCATTAACCTTTCGTTTGCCCTTCTCCTCAGCACTGGGCTTTTTCAGATTAGCAATTTTGTTCATCAAATTTGTTGAGTTCATGCTAATTAGAGGTCCCTTTTCCTTTTGAGCAACAAATGAAATTGTTTTCATTCCGAATGTTTTTGTTGCACTAGAATTAAATCCTAGGCCCTCTTTTCTGAAATTAACCTTTGACCCTAACAAAGCATTTAAGTTATCTGTTCCTTGGGTCATTTTCTCAATGGTTTTCATTTTATCTTCATTATCTTTCTGAAGTTCATCAATAGCCTTTTTCAGCTCATTGTTGACATTGAGGACAGCTTCATATTTTTCAGAGATAATTTTGACTTCACTTTCACATTTCTGAATCTTCAGCTTCCATTCATCAACTTCATTTCCAAGCCTTAGATTCTCTTCCTTAGAAGCTTTTAACTCATTTTTGATTTCATCTTCTTCAGAGCATGTGAGTTTCAATTCATCAATCTAAGATTCCAAACATGCAATTTTATCAGTTAGTGTTTTATCATTTTGCATGGAATTGATTTTTCTTCTAAGATGCCTATTCTCTTTTCTAATATCATCAGCTCTATCAGCTATTTCATGATAAGCATCTACCCAATCAGCAATTGTGAAATTTTCAAATCTAGTGATTACCTCATCTGTGTCCTCCTCTCTATCTTCGGAGCTTGTTGCCATAAGGCAAATGGGTTGTTCAGATTCGGCTTCACTATCTGAGCTGCTGCTGAAAGAGCCTTCATCTTCATCACTCCATGTGGTGATCATAGCTCTTCCCTTCTTGGTTTTCTTCTTTGACCTGTCCTTATGTTTCTGATTGTCTGGACAGTCAATTTTCAGATGCCCTGGTTTCCTGCATTGATAACAAACATTAGCTTCATTTTTCTTTGCAGGTTTAGATTTATACCTTTTATCCTTTCGGTCACCACTGTATTTCTTTTGACCGAACCGTCCTGCTCCCTTTCTGAGAAATCGCCTGAACTCTCTAGTCATCATGGCTATCTCAGATCGAGTCACATCTTCCTCTTCATTTAGGTTCTCTTCTGATGATGAAGAGCTGCTGGAGCTGGATCTTGTTGATTTGCTGGAACTAGCCTTCAGCGCTATCGGCTTCTTCTTCCTCTCGGCTTCATCTGTCCTTGGCATGTTTATCTCATATGCCATTAGTGAGCCAATCAGCTCATCAGCTTTAGTATTACGCAAGTCCCTTGACTCCTCCATCACTGTTGCTTTGGTGTGCCAATTGGGAGTCAGGGAGCGCAGAATTTTCCTCACTACATCATACTCTGCCTGAGGTTTCCCAAAACCTCTGAGGCCATTGGTTATTACAGTCAGCCGAGCGTACATTTCGCTAATGGACTCGTTCTGCTTCATCTTGAAGGCTTCATACTCAGATACACGAAGATTGGCCTTCTGCTCTCTTACTTGAGATGTACCTTCATGAATTACTTCCAGCGCATCCCACATTTCCTTAGCTGATTTGCAAGCAGACACACGGGAGAATTCTGTAGGATGCAGAGCGCACTGGATAGCATTAATAGCACTCCAATTCAGCGTGGACCTTCTGATCTCCTCCTTGGTCCATACATCTTCATTCGGGGACAGCTCATAAGGTCCCTTGCTGACAATCTTCCAAATCTCGTAATCCTTAGCCCTGAGGAACACTTGCATACGGTTCTTCCAGTATGCGTAGTTTGATCCATCAAAGAATGGGGGCTTCGTTGTTGAGTGACCTTCGGCAGTCATCCCTCGAGCATCCATCTCTGCCTATTCTCTTCGGGCGATGAGTCCCTGCAGAAGAGTTAGGCTCTGATACCAAGTGTTGGGTTAGATGGACGCAGTCTATCTCCACTAAGTGTGGATCTAGAGGGGGGTGAATAGATCAACTTGCCTAATTTAAAACTATTGTAAGTTCTAAAGCAGAATTTAGGCAAGCATCAATAAAGCTAAATGAAAAGTGCTAAGCAAAAGGTAGAAAGCTAGACATGAGCATAAGCGATGCAATCAAACAAGCTAAGCAAGAAATTCCCATCGCACACAGATCACACAAAAACACAAACACACTGCACACACAATTTTTAGGTGGTTCGGTCAACGACCTACGTCCACCCCACACTCAACCGAGTATGGCTTCCTGCTGCGCAGCACAGCTTGCGTCCGCTGGGCTTTACAGCTTGGCCAAACAACCCGCTGATACACAGCTTCGCTGGGCACTACAGCTTGCCGACCAGAGGATCTGATCCTCTGCAACCGCTGGGGAAATAGAGCTTAACCCGTCCAGTGGAGACCACCACTGCAAGACCGCTGACACACAGCTTGAAGAAACAGCATTCGGAAATGAAAGACAGAATCAAAACGAAAAATAAAAACCCAAAAGCAACGTAGCTCTTAAAGAGCAAAGCTCAGCTCTGGTTTTGAACCACGAGACTGAGATACAAACACTCTCACTCTCACTCTCGATCAGCTCTCTCTCACCTCACTCTCTCTCGATCTCTTCCTCTCTCTTTTTCTCCTTCTTCTCTATTTCTTCTTCTTCTTCTCTGTATCTTCTTCTACTCTCTTTTCTCTCTGTGGATCGAAACCTCACTGCTGTATAGACTTTCTCTTCTTTTCTTTCGATCAATCTTCTTCTGTGGAAGAAGACTTGTTTATATAGCAACAACAGCAGCAGGCGTGTGCTCTCCACGTTTCCCGCCCAGCAATTTGGACCACGTGGCAGCATGCAATGGAGTGTCAGTACACGTGTCATCATCTGGATACCTTGTCCTTTTCGGATCACGAGCCAGGTACCTGGGATCACGTGCCCATCATTAGCTTCTTCAGTCCAATGTATAGAGTTCTCCGTTCACGTGCTCAAAGTCATCAATCTGACTTGCCTGCGTCGACGCTTTCACTCAATGGCGTTAACGCAGTGAGGCATTCCAGTAGCCATTAGCCTCGTTTCTTTAGCTGCTGCGTCGACGCTGCTTGCTTGTGGCGTTGACGCAGTGGAATAGCCTGTGAAGATGAATGCTTCTTCAACTGCTGCGTCGACGCTGCTTGCTTGTGGCGTTGACGCAGTGGAAGATATCGCATGCTTCGTCTACTGATGCGTGGACGCTTTAAGCTCCAGGCGTCGACCCTGTCCCTTCAGCAACAAGAATAAAGACATAAGATTTAAGTATGTACATTGCATTGTATATACATCGTTGTATAGACTTGTGAAGGCAGAATGCAACGTACATACTTGCCCAAAGTGTTGACTTCAACAAGGGAGGCAACGGCTGTATAGACTTTAAATCCTAGTGGCATTGTATAGACATAATGCACTTAAAGGCTTCATGCGAAGGAAAGCATTGTATATACTTGAGGAGTTGACGCTGCATGAAGGATGAGTTGACGCTGCATGAAGCATGGACAGTATACAGACTTTGCCCACTTATGGACTTCATGTTATGCAAGCGAATGTGAAGACTTCAGTGTATAGACTTGAAAGTCTTGAAGCCAAATGTATGGACTCGAGCAAACTAAAGGGCTGTATAGACATCGAGGACAAGGGCCGATGTAAAGACTTGCCAAACAGTTCAGTGTATATACTTTATGCAAGGAGGCCAATGTGTAGACTTGAAAAGCAAAGACACAGTATAGACATCAACTCTGCACATCGAATGTATGGACTTCAAGTGTGAAGACCATTGTAGAGACTATGGTTTCGAAGACAATGTGCAGACTTGCTGTAACAGTCTGATGTACAGACTTCATGAAGCTCTAGACATTGAATGCTGTACAGACTTAGCCCAATGCCTGAGACGCTAACAAAGACGGACGATGTTCAGACATGCTGACCGATGTACAGACTTTGAGGTTCAAGGCCAGCGGCCAATGAAGTGCGTTGACGCTGTAACATGATGCGTTGACGCTGTACACACTTAACGAGTTGATGCTGTACACACATCCAATGAAGTGCGTTGACGCTGTAACATGATGCGTTGACGCTGTACACACTTAACCAATTCAATTGAAATGCAGTGTGTGGACTTTATCCATAGTGGACGAAGTATAGACTCATGACAGTAAGAATTGCAGACAGCAGTGTATTAAATGCAAAGAACACATAGTCAATCTGATAGAGCAATTTCATCAAATCAAAAGCAGTTGCCAATCAATCAAAACAATGGTGTTGCCAATGAAATAAAGCAAGTGTCTACATTATCAACATAGAGGGGTCACAACAGTCACCATAGGAGCCTTGCCTCCAGTGCTATCAGTCGTGGGACAGTAAATGTTATCAGGCGGCGGAATCGCCACCATGTTGCAAGAGAGCTCTTGCAGCATTTCCTCGAGCATCACGACGGTGAGCTCCTCATCTTTGTAGAATAAGGAGAGCTCCTCCGGGATTGGGAAGTCTTCACCTTCTTCAAGACGGTGAACCATTTTCTGGAGCCATTGCAGAAGACAGGCTTTGCGCCCAAGCTTGTCCCAGAAAATATATTCGTCTAGAGTGACGACCCTAGTGGGACGAGGGGGAGTGTACTCCTCCAGCTCATCAATGAGCTTTTGAAGTCTTTGTAGAGGAGTTGGCTCTTTAGGGGCCTCTATAGCCGCTGCTTGCTTGGCTTGCTTCTTCAACCTCCTCTTCAAATTCTTCCTGCGATTCTTCTCTTACTTCTTTTGGCGTGCCGCCTCTTGAGAAGAGAGAGGAGTTTGCTTTGAAGGTGGGACTTGCTTGCCCCCAGAATTTTGCATTTTGCTGCGGGCTGGCACCTTAGGGGCCTTAGTGCCGCGGCTTCTTCTGGGGACAACCTTGGTCCAACTGGTCTCCTCCAGCTGAGCCTGGAAGGTGGCATTGATTGCCTGAGCAATTATTTCAGGAGGCAACTCCTGGAACTCTGCCAGTCCGCAGTGGGGCCTCTGGGGGCTTTGTGGTTCCACCGACTTTGCTTGAGCTGGTGAGGCCTTTCTACAATTGGCAGTTGTGCCAGCTTGATAGAAGCTTTAACTGGGGCCTTCGCGGGCTCAAGAGGTTGAGTCCTCTCCACGACTGATGGCCTTGCTGACTTGGCAGGAACTTTGGCTGAAGGCTCTGATGCCTTGGCCTTGCCTTTGTTGTCTGGCCGAGAGTTCTCTCTTAAGATGATACCAGGCGGACTCGACCTAGGACGGACCTTGGAACTCTCTCCCGCGGCTTGGCATCCTGGGTTCTGGACCTTAGGCCCTTTATAGGTGGCCTTGCCTTTAATGAGTAATGGGAATTCATCATTTTCTGCAGGCTTACTTGGTCGGGCTAATCGGGAGAAAGCCTCAGTTTCTCGCCGAACCTGCTGGAGAGTCTCCCAGACGGCCTCTGCAAGACGCAACCTCGTCATGGAGTTCCCCTGAGTATCGACAACCCCTCTGTGGATGAGGGCTTCAATGAAGTCTTGAACCTCTGGGCATTGCCGAGTGGGGTGAGACACCCTTGCATGATACTTGCAATAGCGGGGGTGACTCTTGGCCGTCTCATTGTGATAAGACGGTGGGTCATGTGTCAGCACCCAGGCATCTTCCAGAAGTTTGTCAAAAATCTTCTCAATGTCTTCCTTAGGGAAAGAACACTGATGAGATGGTCGCCACCCTGAATATCATAGTGTAGACTTGGGCGATTGGGAACTGGCTCCCTGGAAACTAACTCCCTCCTCCTACGGCTCGGGGAATTGGAAGGCTGCCGAGGCATGTATGACGTTGACGGAGAAGTGAAGGCTCTCCCGTGCATGCGGCTGCGGTGGATCGACCAGGAATTCACCCATGTTGACCTTCCCTCGCCTGATTAGGTCCTCGGTGAGGTCCTTGAATGGCTCGCAGTTGTGGATAATATGGCCAACAACTTCATGGTAGGGGCAATAGCCCTTATGAAAAGCAGCACCTGGTGTTTGTTCCATGGGTGATGGGCTTATGAGTCCAACCCGCCGACATGCGAAGAAGATGTTTGGAGTCTTGTCGCAAGGGAATGAGTATAATCTCTCCGGGAAGTGGAGCCTCCTCGCCTTCCAGCGAGTCCTCCTCGTCTTTGGATGAATCTGAAGACTCTTCAGAAAGCCAGCCCCTGAGCGGAGCCCGGCCGGTAGGTGATACACCTGCCTCCCGTATGTGGGCTGGAGCTAACCCCCTGGTAAATGGGCCAAAAGCGAAAGTGGACAACTGTTGATCAATGCTTTCCAGGAACTGCAGCAGGCGCCTCTGTTCTCGTCGCAGCTGCCGGACTTCCCCTCGGATCTTCCGGATGGTCCTCCGCAGCGCTAAACATTCAGGGAATGAGGAAGGAGCTGTCCCCGGGCCAATGTGGGACTGTTGATTTGAAGGGCCGACCTCGGAGGCGTTAGAGCTAGAGACCATCGCCACCATATGAACTACATTAGCCGACCGGTTCGATCGGCTTCAGGCATGAGGTTGAGGTGGGTCGACTGCGTGGCCCAACATATTTACCAAGCCCTTTTGAATGAGCTCTTCCGCTATGTTCTTGAAGATATAGTAGTCGCCGATTTGTGACCCAACCTTCGGTGATACACACAATAGGTAGGATCCTCTGTCTTGTCCACCTCTGAGGGCTTCCGCGGATCCGGCAGAGTGACGAGCTGCTCTTTCATGCATAGATCAAAGAGCATTTTAGTATGCTCTTTCCTGAAGGAATACGGCGTCTTCATGTTCTCCGCCAACCGAGACGCGCCTGCCTTGGCATCAGGCTTCTTGCCATTGCCTTTAGACTTTCCTTCCCCTTTATCTCCATTCGTCGAGGAGAAGTCAACGGCATTTACCTCCTTGCCGCTAGCCAGACGGTCTTTGGAGGATTTGCCTTTAGCAGAAGCTTGTGTAGGGTGGTCGGCAAAGAACATCTCAATTTCCGCCACCACCGTGTTCAACTGGTCAAAGCTTCTGATATTGGAGCCCAGAAGCTTTTCGTTGACTTCTGTCGAGAGACCCCTGCGGCAGATGGTGATCGCATCTTCAGGCGTCGGAGGATTATCGCAGCGCATGCTGACGTCCCTCCATCGCTTGATGAAGTCTAATGCTGTTTCACCCTTCTTCTGTCGAAGGGAACAAAGCTCTGCTAAAGAGACTTTGCGTTCGACCATTTGGAAGCGGTCGACAAACTTCTTCTGCATATCAGCCCAATCAGATACTGAATTAGGCTTTAACCTTGAATACCACTGGAAGGCGGTGCCAGTCAAGGACGTGGCAAAATACCGCAGCAAATATGCCTCTTCCAGGGCTAATTCACCCATGGCCGTCATGTAATAGGCCAGGTGTTCATGCGGAGAGCCTTGCCCGTTGAACTTCTGTAGCTTCGGGGCCTTCGGACAATCTGGTGGAAGCTTCTTGAATTGATGATGGAGGGGATATGGCACGCCGTACAAATCAACGGTAGTCACACCCTCGCCATGTTGAGCGAACTTCGTTTCCACGATGCGCTCGATCATCTGCTTCTGCGCCATGAGACTTTCTGCGACAGGAGTAGCAGACGACCGCGCATTGGCTTCATGCGGCGGGACTTCGAAGTCCACCGCCAGTGGGAGTCTTGCAGCAGTGACGGAAGCGTTGGCTGCTGCTGGAACGGGAGAAGGTTGTTGATCTGCTCCAGCCGGTGCCGCCTGAGGCGGGGCAGAAACTTCCTTTTCGCGCAAGAGCGACTGTAGCAGTTTCTTGAGCTCTTGGTTCTCCCGTCGAAGCTCGTCCAATGTGGGGGCCCGTGGCTCTTCCCCCAGCTCTTCTTCGTGCCGGGAGTGACTGTCCCCATCAACACTGTGGACGTCTTCCTGGCGCTCTTCTTGCCGTACCGGCTCAGGCTGAGATGTACCGGCGGCCGGCGCCTGCTGCGTCTGCGCTAGAATCCGGGAGACCGGCCTTGACCTCCTTAAATATTGGATGGGTTGGTCAAGCTCTCCCGAGGTATTCTCGGGTTGTTTGTCGCCGGAGGTGGCGTAACAGGTGAACACTTAGACGGTGTTATCGGTCACCTGGACCACCCGCTTTTTCTTGGGCGGTTGTCGCTCCGGCTTGGGCGGCCTCCCAAGTCTGTCAAAGACAGACACTCGAGATGTAGATGCTTGAGGGGAGCAATCCTCCTCCGTGTGCGTGGAAGTGGCCCACGGGGAGGTCGGCCGCACCTTCTTGCCGGCTCCACGGCGCTTCTGCCCCCGTAGAGGCTGGGTTGTAAACCCCGGAGAGACCGAGGCTTCAGTGCTCGGCGGACTCCGCAACCGCTGAAGTTCCGACATGCGGAAGGGCTCCTCCGCCCTGGCACGCCTTATAATCCGGGCCTCCTCCTTGGTGACCCAAATCTTCTTCAGATGGAGCTGGCGCTCCTCAATTGGGTTGCCCCCTGTCCTTGGACGGGGAGCTCGTGGCTTGGGCCGTTGGAGAGGGCCCTGGGTCGCCGCCGGTACGGCAGACTTCTTCTTCGCTCCGTCCTCCCGGACTTGCCGGAGGGGCTCGAAGCGGTTGAAGGTAGAAATAGTCGGGACATGACGATCCCGTGGTAGGATCGGCTCGCCTCCATCGAGCCGGATGCGAATATCTCCGACGATTACAGTCTTACCGGAGCGGGATACAGCCGCTTCGGGCTTTGCACCCTTCCGGCTACGGCGTTGCCCCCGTTGAGCAGGGGCGGCGGTGGTGGCGCCCGCCATAGGCATGGCGTCACCCTGACGGCGGTGGCGTTGCCCCCGTTGAGCAGGGGCAGCACTTCTGAGGGTGGCCGCATTGGGGTTGGGGCCGTTACGGCGACGGTGTTGCCCCCGTTGAGCAGGGGCGGTGCCGGCAGTGATTTGATTGACCGAGAAGACTCGGCCAATAACTGGGGCAGAAGGCATGATACCTTCGGCCATTGACGTAGCAGCCAAGCGAGCTCGGCTGGTTGTCGGGATGAGGGGCTTGACACCCTTTGTCTGTGAAAAGTTGGCCGGACGAAGCCGGCCGGCTACTGCAATAGAGGGTCTGGAACCCTCACAAGCTAACATATTGGCCGAGCAGACTCGACCAATTGTTGAGGCCGAGGGCCTGACACCCCCGACGGCTGGCTTGTTGGCCGGGCGAACCCGGCCTGTTGAGGCGGAGGGCTTGACGCCCTCAATAGTCAGCTTGTGGACCGGACTGACCCGGCCAGCTTCTGGGGCCGAGGGCCTAACACCCCCGACGGTTGTCTTCACGATCGGGCGAACCCGATCAGCTGAAGCGGAAGGCCTGACGCCCTCAGTAGTCTTCCTAGCAGAATGAACCCGGCCAGTTGATGGGGCCGAGGGCCTGACACCCCCGACAGTTGTCTTCTTAGTCGAGCGGACTCGGCCAGCAGTTGAGGTTGAGGGCCTGACACCCCCAATGGTGATCTTGTTGACCGGACTGACCCAGGCAGTTGATGAGGCCGAGGGCCTGACGCCCCCGACGGTCGCCTTGTTGACCGAGCGAACCTGGCCAGTCGATGGAGCCGAGGGCCTGACGGCCCCGACAGTTGTTGCAGGCATGGCTGAACTGGCTTCAGCCACGGGCACCACGCCCAAGAAGAAGGGCGAGCCGACGACCGCTGGGAAGTCGCCAAAGACGATCGGAGTTGCCACGTATCCGAACCTGGCATGGTCGGCAATGACTTGGGGGCCGTAGGTGACGGCTGCCATCGCTGCTGCTGGTGTTGGTGGTGGTGGTGCGTAGCACAAAAGGAGTGACGTGCAGATGCACGAAGAACTCTCAAATGAATAGAGAGGTGTACCCTCCTCTTCCCGTCCTGTAAGAGGAAGAGGGGCAATTAGAACCTTGAAGAAGGTTTAGAGGACTTTCATTGACAGAAAGAAGAAAGGCGGGAAAAGTCCCACCGGGCCTGCCAGTCTGTGAGACACGGAATATTTTCCCGTGGGAAAAATAAATGTTCTTTTTGAAAAGAGACATTCCTCTGCATAGAGAGGTCTATTCCGTGGGTGCACATAGTATCACACGATTTGGGTTCGAGTGCTGGACCTCTCCCCACTGACCGTAGTCAGTGTTGATTTACATCGGCCTAACATCCGAACACCTTTGTTTGGCTGTCAAAGAAATCCCTAAAGTCTTTTACAAGGTTCTGATGTTAAGGGTACTCTCACTTAGGGAGCTTTCCATTCATTCACCACCAACAAGTAGACAAGGTTAAGACTAAGTCTAGGCAAAACCCTAAGATTTGGGAATAGAAGCGCAAATATGCGGAAGCCATAGGCATTTTTGAAGTAGACAGGAGTTTTCTGGACTCCGAGGGTATTTTGGTAATTTTCCCACCCCAGAGGTATTTTAGTAATTAGGGCTAAGTCTGAGCAAAACCCTAAGATTTAGGAATAAAGATGCAAATATACGGAAGCCGTAGGCATTTTTGAAGTAGAGAGAAGTTTTCTGGATCCCGAGAGTATTTTGGTAATTTTACCAACTCAGGGGTATTTTGGTAATTTTACCAAGCCAGGGACACTTCTGAAATTTATGAGCTGGAACGGAAGTAGGACCGGATTCCTGACTTCCCAAGGCGCTGAGGCTCTTTCTGGAGGGTTACGGGGGCTAGTAGGCCGTTTTTAGGTCGCAGGGGTATTTTGGTAATTTTACCATGCCCTACACAGACCTAGAGTTGGGATGACCTCTGAGTGTCGAGTTGAGCTGACAACATCTCCGAGTTGAAGGAGTGACACTGGCTTCATAGAAGACTCATGTGCGTCAAGTTTGTCAAAGAAGGGGCATATACACAATTTTATAAAAGTCGGGGTTTTCTTATAATTTTTCCCCGAGGACATACATAACACATGCTGAGTGCTTTTGTATTCCAAATGAGCACAAAGGTTGTCGGCGAGTTGTCGACTGTACAAAGATCCGCGTTAAAACGGGAGATAGGGACGTGTAGCCCCAATTACAAAAATGGCAGGGTAAAATTGTAATTTACAGGACATTTGTGTTTCTTAGATCCCGGGGAGGACTTTTAAGCAATTCTCCCATTATTGGGACAGAATTATGTGACATAGTCGCCCCGAGATTTAGAAACAACCAACATGGCCCAATGAGGGGCGAAATTACAAGAGTACCCTCATAGGGGCATATACACAAGACCCGGGGACTTACCCCTCGCGGGTCAGAACAGACGAACAAACGAACAAAATGCTCCAAGACAATGCTCCGTAGGTTGTACTCTGTGTGTAGATCGTCTATCTTTTTTTGGACCTTCGGGGGTCTATTTAGAGAAGTGGGAACCTCCCCGAGAGTGTTCGACCCCGTACGGGTCCAACGGGATGAAAATGACCCCGGGGAGGTCACTTTTTGATTTCCGTGCGCGGGAGATGGGACCTCCCCGGGGTGGGAGGTCCCAGGGCCGGTCCGAGACCTGCCCGGGGTCGCGAACCCCCCGGGGGGGGGGGGGGGGGGGGACCTGCCCGGGGTCGCGGCCCCACGGGCGGACCTCCACGGGGTCGCGGCCCCCCGGGCAAGGCGTGCCCAGGGTCGCGGACCCCGGGTGGGTCCCGCCCAAGGTCACGCACCCCGAGGGGGCTCCCCGGGGTCGCGGACCCCGGGTGGGTCCCACCCGGGTCCGAACGACCCCGGGCGGGTCCACCCGCCCAGGGAGAGTCCCGCGCGGGACTCTTCCTCCTCCGGGCGGACCCGGACGGGTCTATTCCTCGCGTGGGTTCAATAAAAGGAGGTCTCCGGGGCTTTGAAGCTTCGAATTCTCGCCGTGCCTCGTGGAGAATAGCGAGAGGGAGCGCCTCCTTGTTCGTTTGTCGTCTTCCTCGTGTCGTAGGCCGCTGTGGGAGGACGAGTTGTTGTCCGTGTTTCATGATACACGTGCGAGGGACGTTGTGCTTGGTACGTAGACCTTTTCCAGCATCTCCTTCGTTGTTGTAGAAGTTTCCCTTGCTCGTAATTACACGTTCAAAGGACGGAGACTTAATCCCGTAGGGATTTTAATACAACCACACAATCCTGACAATCATTGTGGCTTGAGCTTGGCTTGTGGCCTTCCCCCGAGGGGTTTAGATTGTAACCACATGTAGGCTATAAAGCCTTAGATTTTGGAATATCCGACGGGACGGCGATACGCCGAATAGAGGGTCCCGTGTAGGAATATCCCATCGGACGGTGATACACCGTACCAAAGCCTTGTCACATGCGGAATCAATATCCCGAAATTTAAGATGATAAATTACGGGTGCAACAGGAGGTCAAGGGTGAGACGTCGGGCTCCATCTGTGATGGGACATTTTCAGAATGCTCCCCAGCTTCTTGCGGAGGCACTAACACCTCTTCATCGGGTAGCTCAAAGTTGAGTAGCGAGTCTTCTGGCACAGGATGTGCTGCTAAGAATTCCGACATTCCTTGTCCCTTGATCGCCTTGTGTGGGACGAAGGTGATGTCAAACTCCATGAGGATAAGTGCCCACTTGCCGAGCCTACCAGAGAGGACGGGCTGACTAAGCAGAAATTTTAGTAGATCACATTTTGAGATGAGTTCCACTTTGTGAGCCAACAGGTAGTGCCTTAGCTTCTTGACAGCAAATACTAAGGCCAGGCAGACCTTTTCCATAGACGCATACCGATGCTCAGGCCCGATCAGCTTCCGGTTGAGGTAGTATAACGGTTGCTCCTTACCCTCGTCATTGACCTGGGCTGAAAGAGCCCCCAAAGAGGCGTCTGTGAGCGACGTCACGCGGCAAGGCGAAGAGCGGGGAAGGGGAAGCGGAGAGCGCGCGGGCTCCTTCTTTTTTGTTTGTTTGCTTGTTTTGCTGCAACACAGAGATGATAGAGAAGAGAGAAGGGGCCACCACGGAGATTGCTCCGGCGGGGCGAGCGAGACAAGTATAATATAGCAAGATATGGGGTTCAAACGGCCATAGCGGGAAGTGACTCGCCGCGACCTCGGGGGGACGTGAATGGTGCAAAAATTAAATAACAAGAATTGAAACGGCCATTGGGGAAGTGACTCGCCGCGGCCTCGAGAATATGAGCAGATAATAAGATGACAGAATATGAAGAGAATACAAAGTGCGGGAATTTAAACGGCCATTGGGGAAGTGACTCGCCGCGGCCTCGATGATAGGAGCAGAATATAAAGAGAATATAAGAACGGAAATTTAAACGGCCATTGGGGAAGTGACTCGCCGCGGCCTCGATGATATAAGCAGAATATAACAAAACATAAAGAGATTATAGGAATAGAAATTTAAACGGCCATTGGGGAAGTGACTCGCCGCGGCCTCGATGATATAAGCAGAATATAACAAAATATAAAGAGAATATAGGAAACAGAAATTTAAACGGCCATTGGGGAAGTGACTCGCCGCGGCCTCGATGACAAGATGTGATCGCCAGGGGCCGAAAGACCCCAAAATAAGAAAGTGATCGCGCCTACCTCAAGAGCGGGAGATGGCGGGTTGCTTCTTCCTCTCCTTCCGGCCGGCCGACGGAGAGGGCTTTCCTCGGGTACCCTTGCAAAACAACGACAAATAAATGACAAGTGGATTAGAAAGATGGAGGTGTAGTATTCAAATCCTTGCGATAAAAATAACGAAATGATGGCAAGACACACACCTGGTTGGTGTTATCTTTTAAACCCCTCTCGAACTCGAGTAGGAGGAAAATGAGATGATGGATGCAAGAAGTATAAGAGAAGAGGCGCCCTTGTGAAGGGGGATAGAGGATGCAATATGATGAATGTAAAGAACTATGGAGAAAAAGGGGAAGAAAAGGCTTATTGGATGAGCCGAGGGTGAAATCCGGCGGAGCTCCGGCAGCGTGGGGACGACGTGGAAGCGCGGTGGATGAAGACGACCTTCCTCTCGCGAGCGTGAGCACCCGAGAAGCCGGCAGAACCTCCACCTACAAAAGAACCCACGGGTTAGAAAATGACTCCGTAGCCTCTGGGCTCCGGCAGCCTATCGGATCACTTAGAAGCTCCTCCAGAACTGAGGGGGGTGGGCCTCTATTTATAGAGCTACGGAGGGTGGAGGCGTCCAGGACCCTGGACACCTCCATCAGGGCCGAATTAATATTTTATTCTATTTTTATTGATTTTTTTGGAATACTTTTGTGGAGGCGTCCAGGGGCCCGGACGCCTCAAACAGGTCCACCGAAAACCGACGACGGCCGCACGCGGTTCAGCACAACGCGTGGTTTTGTGAGCGGCGCCTCGTGATTCAGAAATGGACGCGTCCAGCTGACCGGACGTCTCTGTATTTTGGATTTTTTCACACACGACAACCGTCGTTCGGTGTTCGGCGCCCGTGAGGGAGTTGATGGAGGCGTCCAGGGGCCTGGACGCCTCCAAAATTATATTATTTTTTTTTATTTTTCTTTTGTCTTTTATACCAGGGCTGGCATTTTGATTTTTTTATTTGTTTTTATGGAGGCGTCCAGGGGCCTGGACGCCTCCATTAATATGTATTTATTTTTTTTATTTTTATTTTTTGTATGCCAACTGGCATTTTACATATATATATTTTTGTTTTTGTTTTTATGGAGGCGTCCAGGGGCCTGGACGCCTCCATTAATTTATATATTTTTTATTTGATTTGGGCCCTGAGAAAAATAATAAAAAGATTAAAAAGATGGGGGCGTCCAGGGGCCTGGACGCCCCCATTAAGACCCACCCGGGTCCTCGGATCAGGCGTCGGTGGCCGCCCGGTAGACCCCCTTCTTGATTCCGGAACCTCCTGATGCGTCCGACTGGTGTTGATGCCGCCCGAATGCCGTGACGAGACGATTCCGGATGCCGAAAAGGGCGGAAGAAGACTCAAGAAAAGGAAGCACTCAAGTGATTCAAAACGCGTAAGCCGTCGCGGGGCGTTGTATAGTAATATGAGACTTTCTCAGGAGACGTCAGGAATGGCGTGTCTACAGCTGCCCCGCCTTGGCGTCTGCTTTGCAAGGGAGCGATACGTAGTGGAATGGTATCGAAGTGGAGTGAAATGAGTGGGAGCGGACTGATAAGTCGATGCCAAGGTGTGATGAGACACGCTTTTGACGTTACTGTTTGGAATCTTTCCTGGAGTTTCAATGAGGCGACCTTGAAGAAGGTCTTTCAAATATTGACGATTGCTTGGACGGAGATCAAATAAGGGAGGGTGAGATGTGCGCTCAGGCACGAAACAAAAAGGGACCAACTTCTCGGTGTGGAAGTACCTGGGTCATAAACCGGAGGTTTCACCTTTGGGGAGCGGTTACCAGCCAATGTGGAAGTGCTGCGGCCAAGGTGGGTCAAAAAAGGTAAAGGAATATCTGAGGGTCTGTCCAAACAAGGGTCTCCTTTGGAAGAGCAGCGTCGTGGCCGTCTCTAGGAAACTCGGTATTTCATTCGGAGTGGAATATCTCATATTTGTGGGAATTGAAACACAATGGCTTTCACAATCGAATCACTTGAATGATCTTCCGCAATAAATCAAAGTCCTATATGAATGCATGCTGGGTTTAAAGAAAAATTCAAAACAAACTAAAATAGAAAATAGCCAAGGATAATATTGTTAACTTGTGAAGAACGGGTCAGGATACCGATCCGGTGAGCTGATACTGGGCTGGGGCCCGTTTATCCACGCACCAACTCACTGAACGGAACCGTCGTCCCCATGCTACCACGAATTAACGGCCTATCCGTACAACCCAAACTCTTCCGGGATCATCACCGTTTTTGTTGAAGGGGAACTCAGATCCCAGATTCGTTCAGGCCGCACGGTCCTCGGCATGTTCTAGTAGCGTACGTATCATATATTACAATGCATGACATGGTGGGACCAACCAATGAAAGGTGGGACAGGAGATAGGACAAAGATGTCCGTTAGTAAAACCTGCACAGGTCAGCAAAGGTTAGCAACATCAGAAAGTAGCAGAATCGCACCACAGTTCAAAGGAGATCCAGACAAAATCTTGACAATGACCACTGATGTGACATGTTCTGTCCTGTAGCACCCTCCCCTTCCTATAAGAACTCCCCTTAGGCTAGCTCATTCAAATGCACCAAGGTGGGTTTTGGAAGCTCAGGAGAGGAAGGAGAGGAGAATTTAGAGATTTCAGGATGGAAGGAGAGTCTTCCCGCGTTATGAAGAGGAGCAAGCCTAGCAGCGAGATTAGGCGACTTTCCGACCTCGAGGGTCATCTGAGTGGGACGATCATGTCGCATATGGTGAGCCGACTCTTTTCAGATTCTCCATGTGAACTTTCTTCTTACTTCCTTCATTTCTTCTTTCTTTCCTCTTCCAGCCATATCCACTCTTCCCAGGCCCGAGGAAGTTTTCCAAGCTGCCATGGCTTTCAAAGCTGACTTCCAATATCTCCATTGGCATGAGGGCCATACTCTCGAAGTGGCATCTGCAGGGGCTCCTTATTCACGCCAAGCATTATGAGAAGATTCGTATGGACTGGGCGGCTATGGGCGCACTAGTGGAGATCTGGCATCCCCAGACCCACACTTTTATCTTCCCGACCTTCGAGGTGACCATCCTCCTCGAGGAGGTGGAACTTCTGCTTGGTTTGAAGAAATTCAAGAGTGACGGGAAGGTGAAGGCTATGCGGATGCTGACACGGGGGACTTCTGAAAGCGTCCTTGGAAGCTTCATGCCGCCCGACGCAGCCAGAAAGGTCCGTACTCAGAAGGGGATCGATCTCCAAAAGCTTGCGGAGTGGGTCATGGACGCCCTGACAGGGTCACCAGACGATGACTATTTGGAGGGAATCATGAAAGGGTTCACTATTTGTCTGGCGGGTGCTCTCTTGTTCCCTCATACTGACAACATAGTGGAGAAAGACCAACTGAGCGCTATCTGCGGGATCTGGCGTGGAAAAAGGGTGGGACCCGCCGTCCTTGCCTATCTTTACAGCGGTCTTACTGCCTCGAGCATGGGTAAGCCTCCATTTGGTTGTGCACTTGTCTTAAATTGCTGGCTGGATTTGCATTTCAAATTCGACCACCGCGAGGGAATACCAACCGCTTCGAAGCTCTTCCAACAAAGCCCGCTTCACCACATAGCCGACGTGTTAGGCTTCGGTGGTACTGTAGTGAACCGCGTTCCGTGGCCGAAGAAACGTGAAGACTGGCGGTCTCACTTCCGCACCGTGACACAAGACTTCTTTACTTGCGCACCGGCATGTTTGCTTTCGCTAGATCTCCTCATGAGGTCTTCCCCCGAAGTTGATCTTCAACTGATCGGCGCGACCGAGTTCGCCCTTTATAATGCGCATCGGTGCTGCCTCCAGATTGGCATCCCACGCCATTCGTTCCCGCCACCGACTGGCATCGTTCCTTTGAAGAAAAGGGAGTTGGGCACTGAAGCGGACGCGAAGGAAGCGAAGGCCATTAAAGCTCCCTGGAAGACAAGTGTTGCGGGAAAGGCCTTAGCGCACGTGGTGGAAGTATGCGAGCCGTGGAGGGCTTATGTAACCGAACTGGGGAAGTTAAGGCCTAAGGTGCCTAAACCCCTGATGTAGTTCACTCTGCTTTTCTGATGGAATAAAATCTGGCATGGATGTTCCGGACCCTTATCCACTTAATTTATTATATATATATTTTTTATGGTTTTTCTTTTTCTTTATGTTTTTTATTTTGTTTGGGTTAAGTACGTACTCTAACCCCCCCCCTTTTTTTTATTTATATATATTTTTTGAAATTCTTATTGTGGGGGCGTCCAGAGGCCTGGACGCCCCTATTTTGATTTTTTAATTTTTTTTTATTTGTTTTGTTTTTGGGGGCGTCCAGAGACCTGGACGCCCCTAATTTTTATTTTTTTATTTTTTTGATTTTTTTGTTATGGGGGCGTCCATGCGCGTGGACGCCCCTAATTTTTTTGAATTTTTAAAAAAAAAAAAAGGTGGGGGCGTCCAGGCGCCTGGACGCCCCAATTAAAGATTAATCTATATATATAGGGGGGCTCCCCCCCCTACTCACTTACTGTTCATTCAAACGATCCGGTCAAACCAGACAAACCCATTCTTCGTCCCCATGGAGCGAGGAGGATCGAGCCAGGGTCCAGAGAAGCGGAAACGACTGGCTCGTCGTGCGAGGAGGTTGAGGGATGATGCCGAGGAGGCTGCAGCAGAGGAGATTGCTGCGGAGGAGGGGATGGAGGTGCCTCTCCTGGCCGCGGAGGCCGCTGCGGATGCTGGTGACGCGGGAGAGGACGATCACGACCCGGTAAGTACTTCGGAATTCTCATTCTGTGGTTCAATAGGCTAAAACGGGCGTGCGAGAGGCTGTGAGAGAAGGCCGGGTAGTGAGAGAAGGAGGCGTCCAGGGGCCTGGACGCCTGCACTTTTCTTTTTCTTTTTATTTATTTATTTATTTACGAAAAGTAATAGAAATATAATAAAAATAAGGAGGCGTCCTGGCTCTAGGACGCCTCCATTATAATATATATATTATTAATATATTTTTTTTGTTTTGGTTTTGTTTTTCTTTTTCTAAAAATAAAACAAAAGAAGAGGAGGCGTCCAGGGGCCTGGACGCCTCCACAAGAAAATATAAATATTTTAAAAATGTAAAAATAAAATAAAAGAATAAGTAGTATATATACAGTCTTATTGTTTATTACTGTTCATGATGCTGATGTGTTTTTTGTTGGTTTTTGTGGCGTGCAGGGCGTGATGAAGGGCCGGATCAGCTGGTCCTTGGTGGTGGCAGCATACCGTGGGCTGCCGGATTTCCAGAGGGCGCGCGTGGACGCCATGGGCTTTGGAGCTTTCCTTAGGATCGAGCCCTTCCGGCTCGACCTTCCTCTTATCCAGGCACTGAGGGAGCGGTGGCATGCGCCGAGCCGAGCGTTTCTGATGCCCTGGGGGCACATGGTGCCGTCACTGGAGGACGTGGCTCGGATCACCGGGCTACGGGTGGACGGAGAGGCGGTGAGCGGGGTCACCTATCCCGACTACCGAGAGAGCGCCCTGGACCTGCTGTGGTTGGAGACGAGTGTGACTGATAGAGACAGCAGGGTAGTGGGTCGAGTGGTGATCATGGAGGCGCTCGGATTCGTCGACCCGCGCCAGCGGGTTAGCGAGACTGGAGCGGAGTTCTTGGCTCGACTGGAGGGGGATGCTCGTGCTGCTTTCACCCAGGACCCGAGCGAGCGGGAGCTGGTGGATCTAGACCTTCGGAGGTTCCTTTTCTTCTTCCTGGGCCGCCTTCTGCTGGGGACGAAGGGGGATGGCATCCACTGCCGTTTCCTCGGGATCTTGGCGGATCTGGACAGAGTGGGACACTATGCGTGGGGGGCGGCTCTGCTTGCCCATTTGATTGCTGATCTCTCCCAGACTTCGGAGAAGGAGACGACAGTCAGTGGCTTCGCACCTTTCCTCCAGGTAAACATTTTATTTATGCATTACTACAGTTAAATATGCAATTATTGTACTAATGATGTATGATGGATGCAGGTGTGGAGCTATTACTATTTCCCGATGGGGAGGGCTAGGCATGGGAACAGGAGGGCCGTGCCTCTGGCGCGGCAGTGGAGGCCGGTCGTGGTTGCAGCACCCCACGGCTACCAGCTGGCGTCACTTCGTCGGGAGCTGAGCGAGTATCCCGAGGCCATGGTATGATGCGTATGATTTTTTTTGTGTTTATGCATGTGACTGAATGGTAACTAACATGATGTATGTATGGTGATGCAGGTGGTGTGGAGGCCCTACCTGGGCATGGGCGATGCTGGCCAGCCCTGGGTTGTAGCGGGTCTTCCTCGTTTCAGGCGGGACGTGTGGGTCCATTGTCTGAACGAGATCGAGCCGCTGCGGCTTAGACTGGTCATGAGGACGTTGGGGCTGGCCCAGGAGTGGGTTGACGTAGATGCGCCGGCCCGCATTGGGCGGAAGACCAAGGGGAAGGCGAAGATTGTGGACTGGCGTACGCGCTTCCCAGCACAGTACCAGGACTGGCAGCAGGGCGGGGTCCCAGTGGTGTCCCACGTACAGGACAGCACAGACTACATGAGACGGTACCGAGCTACGTACGGGGACCGCCTCTCCTTGGGTGGTATGGCAGGGGTAAGTGAAATGAAACTGCTCCACCTTTCTATATGTATATGCATGGGATACTAACTTATGTGTAATGCAGGATGCTCGTGATACCATGATCGCCGACCTGCGGGCCCAGTTGGCGGACGCCAGGCGACAGTTGGTGGCCATCCGACAGGAGTTGGAGATCCTGGTGAGTTTATGCAATGCATTTTTTTTGTGACCTGGATTTTTGATGCTTAGCCTTTGGCTGACGTTTGCCCCGTGTTTCAGCGGGCCCACCAGACAGCGGCAGCCGGGATGGCTGGTGGAGCGGGTTCCAGTTCGTGGGGCCCTCCTCCGGAGGTTTCTGCCCTCCAGGAGCAGCTGGCGTACGCGGTGGCTCGGGCTGAGGAGGCCGAGCGTGACCGCGAGGCTCGAGTGAGTGTTTACTTGGCCGCGACCCTTTTCTAGCTGCTTTCCTTCTATCACTGTTCTCTTACGGTGCATGCGTGCCTTGACAGGTGGCCGAGATTCGGGAGGTCCTGGCGCGTGCTGTCCGTGCTGAGCAGGAGCGTGATGCCTGGGTGGCAGAGCGTGACGCCCGGATTGCGGAGCTGGAGGAGGAGCGTCGACGGGAGGCTGAGGAGCTCCCTCGCGACGTGCTGGATCTGCGGATCGCCCTCGAGCTGTCCAGGAGGGAGGCGGTGAGAGAGAGAGAGGAGAGGGAGAGGGATAGGGAGACCATGGAGAGAGAGAGGGAGTGGGATAGGGAGACCCTAGAGAGAGAGAGGGAGAGGGATAGGGAGAGCATGGAGAAAGAAAGGGAGTACAGGATGGCAGAGCGATATCGGGATTGGGACGAGAGGAGAGCTCTGGTGGCCCAGGTGTCGGAGCTCCGGCTGAGTCTTGGCACGGCGGAGGGGAGACTCCGGGAGAGTGAGGAGCGGTATCGGAGGGCGAAGGAGCGCGGGGAGCGACTTCGTCAGTCCGGTTCCTTTTCTGTGGGCAGCTTTCTAGTTTCTTCGGCCGAGCAGCGTCGCCGTACCTTGGAGGCTGGCATGGTGCCACCTGGAGAGGCGAGCACGGCTTCTCAGGGTTCACAGAGGTCGCGGAGGCCCCCTAGGGATCCCCGTCAGAGGAGAGAGGAAGGAGATGACCAGGAGGGTGACGGTGAGAGTTAGAGAGTTGCTTGTACGTCACCCTTCTCACTGTATGATGTACTTTCGGCTATTATATGAAATGGAAATGGCTTTTTTGTGTTGTGTGTACTTTTCTCTCTCCCACACTTTCTTCTTTGCACTGAGTTGTCCTTTGAGGCATGCTTCGCGAGACCTTGCCCTGAACAGCGGGGAACTACGCTTTGCACGGGGGGATTTTGTTTCCTTTTCCTCCTTTTGGGCGCGTCCAGGCGCGAGGACGCGTCTTAATCCTTGATTTCAAATTTAAAGCGACGGGTGGTCCTTCTTCTCCCGTGCCTTACCCGCAAACGAGCCCGCCTTCTGCCGAAACTCGCTTGCCCCCTTTCTCGTCTTCCTCCTCTTTTGATCGATAGAGTTCGGTGGGCCTGACCACGGTGAAGGTGGAGAGGGACGCGGGACCCCTCGCCCAAGGAGGGACGCACCCGACTACGGAACGGCGTCCATGGAGGAGGAAGGGCCGCTCCGGGCCCCCGAGGGACCTGAGGGGCCCGATGGCGTGGGAGGAGGTGAACACGGTCCGGTAGGTCCTCCGATCTCTTCCTCTTTTAATTCATTTTGGGTTTTGAAGCGAGCCGCGCAAGGAGGAAAGGGTTCGGCGAGTGTTGCACTCAAATGATGGACGCGTCCTAGACAGGGGACGCGTTCCTTTTGACTGATGTGGGACCCCTTTCTTGGTGCAGGACATGGCAAGGACCCTGGGCCTGGCCGATGAGTGGGCGAGTGCGGACGAGCCGAGCCGCGTCAGGAGGGAGAGCCGCGGCAAGGCGAGGCTCGAGGACTGGCCCGTACGTCTCCCTGGACAGCAAGGGGGTGTACTGGTGCAGGACAGTGCCGACTTCCTGCGGCGGCAGAGAGAGAGTTACGCGGGGCTTCCCCAAGCTGGGGACACGCGTGGCATCGGCGGCTCGCGCGCCCAACTGTCAGAGACTAGGCGGCAGCTGGCCGTCGCTCAACATGAGTTGTCGCTCCTGGTAAGTTACGTGCCGCACTTTTAACTTCAGATTTTGGAGTTTCACTGACGGCCGTTGTTTATTTTGTTCCAGCGTGCCCAGCAGACAGCGACGGTGGGAGTGGCTGGCGGATCTTCCAGCTCCTCGGCCCCTTTTCTCGAGATTGCCTCCCTCCGGGAGCAACTTGCCGGTGCGGTGGCCCGCGCGACCCGGGCGGAAGAGGAGCGTGACGCCTGGGTGGCGACTGTAGCGGAACTGCGGCATCGTGGTGAGGAGAGACCTTCTCCAGACATCCTGGAGTTAAGGGTTCTTCTGCAGATGATGAGGAGAGAGGCAGAGAGAGAGAAAGCCGAGAGAAGGTCCGAGCGACAGCGGGATCTGACCGAGAGGAGGGCCTTGGAGGCCCAAGTGAGGGAGCTCCAGCTGGGCCTTCAGGCCGTCGTGCAGAGGCTAGGAGGGATGGAGACGCGCTATGAGAGAGCGCGAGAGTTCGGGGAGCGACTCCTCCAGTCCGGTCGCTTGGCCGCCAGTGGCTTCTTCGCCACGCCAGGGGAGGAGCAGCGAGTCACTGCTGCGGAGCAGGCGCCCAGAGGCGAGGCAGGTGCTACTGCACGGGGATCCCGGAGGCTTCTGAGGGACCCTCACCTCGGGGGAGAGGAGGAGAGTGCCCGGAGAGATGAGTGATGGTGAGGATTGGCGGGCTAGTGGACCCGCCACCTCTCTATGATTGT
The DNA here is from genome assembly GCA_022559845.1 of Amorphophallus konjac. NCBI lineage: Eukaryota > Viridiplantae > Streptophyta > Magnoliopsida > Alismatales > Araceae > Amorphophallus > Amorphophallus konjac. The sequence goes on from CM040120.1 coordinate 29,290,637, forward strand.
AGTGCTTATGACAGCTTATGTAGAATTATGAATGGAGTGATTTGATTTTCTGCTGTTTATTTGTTCTTTTGTGCGTTCCTTCTTCCCTACGCTTCTTCTCCTTTGCACTGTTCCCATGTGATAGGTCTGTCGAGACTCCGCCCCAAGCAGAGAATCGCATCTTGTTGTGACCATTTTCACGGGAATCTGCCGTCGAAGTCAATACTGACGGCCCTAGTTCCTTTTCCCGGATGTTGTGCCAAATTTTGTGGGCGTCCTCCGAAACATGATAGGGTATCCCTAGACAACATAGGGGCTATTCGTCCTATTCTTCGTCCAGTCAATCACCCTGTGCGAGCGGTGAAGCGACACATGGGGCCGCTTGGCCGGTGCCTCATTGCGAGGGCTATCGTTGACAGGTGATGGAGGCAATCTTGGCCCGCACTCCTTCCATTTCTATAAATTCTTGTCCCTTTTATCTTCCCAGGTATATCGAGGACTAACTCGAGGAGCACAAGTTCTCACGGGAGAGGAGGAGTTCAAAATTCTGAGAGTTGGATGGAGGGCGAATCTTCCCATTCCTCGAAGAGAAGCAGGTCCAGTGGTAGTAGTTCCAGGAGGCTTTCAGACCTTGAAGGGCACTTCAGCGAAAGGGCCCAATCACAACTCGTAAGCCAAGTTTTCTTGCCCTTTTCTTATTTTTTCTTCCTTTCTTCTGACCAAACCTCACCCCCATTCCTGGTATGTGTAGGTTGTGATGAAATCACAAATCTTATGGGAGTTGGTAGTAGCAGCGTACAGGGGCCTCCCAGATTTTCAGAAGGCGAGGCTAGACGTGATGGGATTTGGTACCTTCCTTCGGATCGAGCCGATCCAGCTTGACCTAGTCCTGATCCAGGCCTTGTGTGAGAGATGGGACCCAGTGAGCCGGGCATTCCTGATGCCCTGGGGGCACATGGTGCCGAGCTTGGAGGATGTGGTCCGGATTACGAGCCTGAAGGTGGATGGCGAGGCAGTGACCGGAGTCACTTACGCGGACTACCGAGAAGGTGCCCAGAAGTTACTGGGTTTGGACCTAGATGGTCGGAAAAATAGGTCGGTAGCTAGGGCGTCCCTCATGGATGCATTAGGGCTCACCGACACTCGTCGGCGGGATGACGAATCCTCAGAATAGTTCATGGAAAGGATAGAAACAGGATGCCGTGCCGTGTATTGCACAGATTTCGGCAACTGGGAAAGATGTAACATAGATTTGAGGAGATTTCTCCTCTTCCTTTTGGGGAGATTGGTACTGAGCTCGAAAGGGGACGGTATCCAATGTTGCTTTCTGGAGCTGCTGTCAGACCTTGAAAGAGTAGGGTACTATGCCTGGGGAGCTGCCATGCTGGCGCACTTGTTTGCAGGCCTATTCCAAGAAACGGATCGTGAGATGACTGTGAGTGGTTTCACACCATTCATCCAGGTATTTTTCGTTTTGCTTGTTTTGTATTTTTTTTTTGTTGTTTTCGCAAGGTGCTGATGACCTGCGCCGAGCAGCTATGGAGCTATTATTACCTCCCTATGGGGAGAGCTCGACATTGGCGACCCGTGATGGTGCCGCTAGCCAGGCGGTGGGAACCCATCATGAGTGCGGCACCCCTAACCTACCAACTGATGGTGTTAAGGCGGGAGCTACAGAAGTTCCCTGCAGCGATGGTAAACTGGAGACCCTACTCAGACATGGTCGATGCCAACCAGCCGTGGGTTCTAGCAAGTCGTGCCAGGTTCGGACGGGAACTATGGATGCACTGCCTGAATGAAATCGAGCCGCTTCGGCTACGATTAGTTATGAGGACTTTAGGACTGGCTCAAGAACGGGTGGATTCAGCTGCGCCACCTCGTGTCGGGAGAAAGACGCGAGGACCGGCGACCTGCATTGACTGGCGCGTGCGGTTCCCTGAACAGTACGAAGACTGGCAACGGGGTGGCACGATTGTAGAATCACAGGCGCGGGATAGCGAGGACTACTTGCATCTATATAGGACAAAGTACGCAGAGCGGCTCCAACCCCGGGGACTTGTGGAGGTAGGTTTCCCCTTTTCTCTTCTCTTCTTTCTCCTTTTCTTGATTTTTCTGGTGAAAATGCTGACTTGTAAGGCTGCAGGATGTCCGGGATGCTATGATAGCGAATTTACGAACTCGCTTGGCAGAGATGGAACAACAGTCGGGCGATGCCCGCGGAGCTACGAGCGCCTTGGTAGGTGTATAGTACATTCCTAGTTAAAACCCCAGATTCCAGATGTTGGCTGCTAATTCACATGGTCGTAGCATGCCCAGATTGGCGCGGCCTCCCCAGCGATGGGAGTAGGTGGTGCCTCTTCCAGCTTGTGGATTCCCACCTCAGAACTTGACTCGCTTCATGAGCAACTTGCTCACGCCACGCAGCGTGCTGCGGAGGCAGAAGGGATGCTCCGTATACAGGTAAAAGTTTCAGCGTTGAGTTCTCTTTGTTTACGCCTTATCGCGTATCTGAGATGGTACACTCGGCAGGAAAAGGAGACGGAAGAAGCGCTTGCCCAAGCTGCGCAGAAGGAGGCTAGGATAGCAGAACTGGAGAGGGAACTGCGGCGTCATCCTGATGACGACTCATCCAGGGATGCTATGGAACTGAGGATCACTCTCCAGTTGGAGAGGGAAGACCGTGAGAGAGAACGGGCAGAGAGAGAAAGAGACGCAGAGAGAGAAAGAGCCAACAGTTTGGCTGAAAGGGAGGAGCGAAGGGCCATGGAGGCCCAACTATTCGAACTCCGAATCGGCCTTGGTCTTGCTGAACAGTGGCTGAGAGATGGTGAGGAGCGCTACCGAAAAGCACGAGAGCGTGGCTTTCGTGTTGGTAGCTTCTCTGCTGCTTCCGTGGATCAACGCCGGGATGTGGGAATAGGAAGAGGAGTACAGAGCGGCAGGAGTACCGCTTTTCGTAGTTGGGTAGCACCTTTGAGAGTGTTTTGCCCGGAGAGTAGTGGGACGAGTAATGCAGAGAGAGAGGGCGGAACTTGATGTAAATTTTTTGGTTTTTGGAATAAAACACAAGGTTTGGTTTGTTTGTTTTTCACCTTTGCTTCAGTTACCTGAATCCCTGCACATATCACTGAAACAAACAAATCAGAATTTCTGTTCTGACTTGGCCCCTTGCTCAATAAGCAAATGGTCACTGTGACTGTCCTTGATAACTGGTCAAGGGGCCAAGCCTTTATTTAACGAAGGCAAGGGAAAGATGCGGTGATGATAAATGCGACAGGCAAGCACACGAATGCAAGCGATATTAAAAATGAGATGATGCACGTAAATGCAATCATGCAAAATTGATTTGTTTTCTTTTTTATATTTGACATTTTTTTTTGTTTTATCATAAAAAGATTTTTTTGTTTGTAAATATGTACATTTCTCTTTTCCATTTTTTTTGCTTTTATCATTTCAATTTTTTTATTGCTAACGCCCGGCAAGCACCCAAATGGCACCTAACCTACGTGAGACAGGGGTTTCTTACTAACCTCCCAGGTATCCTAAGTGCACATCTAGGTTGATTTGGGCCTCTAGACCCCTCGAATGACGATCCCGCCGGCTAAGACTTACCCTGATGACAATATCGTCATGCCATGCTTAGGCTCCCAGTTGCTTCCGACCACAGGGATTCACCCAAAAGGTGTTTGAGGTAAATGATTTGCCCGACCCGGGTCTGTTTCCTCACAACTCTAGATGGTATAAGATGGAACACCCTGGAACCCTAACGACCAACCGCGCGACGCTGACCCGGAATCAGACGCCGTCGCACCCATAGGTGACGCGCTTGCATTGGCCTAAGCCCGAGGTTAAACAAGAAGACATCAAGGTGGTAAACAGGGGTCTTGACCAGCCAGAAACACGGAGACTCCTTCGCAGCGATAGCTTTTGCTTTTCAAAGTAGGCAACCAAAATGTGTATATTAAAATAAGGTCGCAGACCCTGGGCAGTTTTCACCTTTCAGAAACTCCATCGAACCTTCATCTTTAGAGGGAGAAGGAAGAGTGTAGGGGATAAACCTCCTGAGAGGACCGGCAAAGCCGTTAACCCGGCGAGCGAATAAGGGCCCATTAACTCTTTCCTTTCGGACAACTTCGGACCAAATCTCGAGCATTTACATTCCACGGCCCCCCTTTGTGGATTCAGACTTTTGCTTTGAGGGGTTTCGTTTATCGCACCAGGCACGGTCACGACCAGGCTTTTCTCTTGATTTTGATTTTGTATTTCTTTCTGTGAGGGAGATATAGTCGTTTGACGTTTGTGGGCTCCCTCTTCGTATGCCTGCGGGGACACTGCCCTCTTCTCGTGCTCTGATCGATGCTCGAGGAAATGGGTCCTACTCTTGCCTTTGGGGTTTGAGTTTCGGTTTCTCATGCTCAGCGTTTTAAGGGCGCCGACTGTCTCATTTGGTCGAAGAGAAAAGAATAAAGATTACAGCTTCCGGAGATCTTCTGGGTGGAGCCCCACCGTAGGTGATGCTACCGACTTTTTTTAATAAAATACATAAGTGAGCACATGTTAGCTTCCTTCGAGCGAGCATAGGCCGACGTGGCCGGACAGGGATCTCCACGGTTCTGGCAAACCAAGACCCGGTGCCTACCAAGCCTTAATGGGCCCTATCCTGACATGAAGGTTAGATGCAGGGACTTAACTACATGGTGACTGCCAGGCATCGGCGTTTTGAATTTTCCATATTTTTAGTGGTTTTCAGTATTTCTTTGTTTTTGATGTTTTTTTATCTTTTCATCATTTTTTTTGTTTTGTGCTAAGGGTAATATTTCTTAAGATAAAGCCCATTCCAAGGGTGGGATAACTCGGTCCCTTCGGCGTTGATTAGTTTGTAGGCGTTGCCAGGGTACACGGCTTGAATTACAAATGGTCCTTCCCAATTGGGTTGGAGCTTAGAACGCGGCCCTCCAGGTTTGACAAAAATTCTTTTTACGACCATCTCACCGACTTTGAATTTTCTCTCAACGACTTTCTTTTGGTAAAAGCGAGCGAGTCTATTTTGATACACACGCGCGTGTTCGGCAGCTGCCAGTCGCTTCTCATCCAAGAGTTCCAACTGGGCGAGGAGTGAATTACGACGATCGTCGAGGGGAAATTCCTCGTCCAATTGTACCCTGAGAGAAGGGATCAGAGTCTCGTACGGGACTACCGCTTCCATACCATAAGTAAGGACAAATGGAGTCTGCCCGGTGGGGGTACGGATTGAAGTGCGATAGGCCCATAGGGCTTCGATAAGCTTTTCTGGCCAGTCTGAAAACTTACTAGACTCGCAGGTTTTTTTGATGATTTTGAGCAATGTTTTATTGGTGGCCTCCGCTTGGCCGTTACCTTGTGGGTAATATGGCGATGAATGATGCAATGCAATTGCGTACCTTTTGCAGAGGTCCTGTAAGTCCTGAGAAATGAATTGTGGCCCATTGTCGGTGACGATCGTGCTTGGGATGCCGAATCTGGCGAGAATGTTCTTCATGATGAACTTGCAGACTGTTGACGCCTTGATTTCCGCGTAAGCTTCGGCTTCGGCCCATTTGGTGAAGTATTCCGTCGCAGTAAGGATGAAAGATTTCTGCTTGGTGAGGGAATTGGGATCACCTAGGGGACCAATGATGTCGAATGCCCACATGGAGAAAGGCCACGGGGAGGATATTGGATGAAGTGAGGAAGATGGTGAATGGATTTTATCGGCGTGAAGTTGACACTTGACACACCTACGGACATAGATGGCACAATCTTCTTCCATGGTGGGCCAATAAAAGCCTTGCCGAATGATCTTCTTGGCAAGCATCTGACTATTCACGTGGCCACCGCACACACCCGAGTGCGTCTCCTCTACACATTTCCAAACCTCATCGTCACCAAGACATCTTAACAGAATACCAGTAAGGCTCCTCCTATAGAGTAGACCTCCAACCAATGTATATTTCTGAGCCACCCTTCTTATGGCTTTCTTGTCCTCTGCGGTGACCCCTTCAGGATAAGACTGATCTTGGCAATATTTGACAATTTCATAGAACCATGGTTTTTCTTCATCAGCCAGTTCTTCTTCAACCTCTGCCAACATGAGCTCCCTCTTCTCAAGGATATCTTCCTGCAGGATCTTCCTTGCTATCCTGTCTTTGATGTTTACGTAGGAAGCATCATCGACTGCAGGGGCGTGAAGTTTGTAGATGGAAATGGACTTAAACCATCTTCCTAGAGGGAACCTTATGGATGATGCCAACGAGGCGAGGGCATCGGCGAGAATATTCTGATGACGAGGGATATGAACAAAGATCAATTTTGTGAACAGTTTGGCAAAGGCAGCAGTGAGTTCTTGGTATGGCTTGAGTTTGGGATCGCGAGTGCGATACTTAGTGAGTACCTGGCGAAGGATGAGTTGACTATCACCTACGACTCGCAACTCAGTGATACGAAAAGAATGAGCGAGTCCTAGGCCAGCTAGAAGAGCTTCATATTCGGCTATATTGTTGGTGACTGGAAATTTGAGCTGGTATGCCAATGGGAATGTGAGGCCTTCCGGCGACAGGAGGGCGATGCCGATTCCTCTCCCTTGAGAATTCAGAGCTCCATCAAAATATAGCGTCCACATTGGCTCATCTGATTGGTTGATGGACATTAGTTCCTCATCTGGAAACTCTGATTGGACAGGATCGAACTTGGGAAGAGGATGGTGAGCGAGATGCTCGGCTATGGCATAGCCTTTAATCGCCTTTTGCTGGATGTAGGTGATGTCGAACTGAGAGAGAAAACTTTGCCAGCGTGCTAGCCTATCCGTAAGGACGGATTTCTCCAGAAGGAATTTGATAGGATTCATTCGAGCAATCAAGTGGACCTCGTGAGCCAAGAAGTAGTGCTTCAATTTCTGCACCACCCAAACGAGGGCAGCACAGGTTTTCTCCATGACGGTGTACTTCTGCTCACAGGGATTGAGAAGTTTAGAGAAGTAATAGGTTGCCCGTTCCTTGCCTTCTTCATCAGATTGTGCGAGGACGGCTCTCACGGAGTCATCCAAGACTGAGACGTAAAGGATCAGAGGTTTTTCTGGTTTGGGTGGAATGAGAACGGGTGGACTAGCCAGATATTCCTTCAACCCTTCAAAAGCTTTCTGACATTTAGAATTCCAGTGGAATTCTACTCCTGGCTTGGTCAACTCGTAGAGAGATCTACACCTTTGTGAATGTTGAGACACAAACCGACGAATAAACTGCAACCTCCCGATTAAACCTCGGACTTCCCTCAAATTCTTGGGAGGTGGCATATCCCTGATAGCCTTGGCTTTGTCGGGATCAATCTCGATCCCTCTTTTGCTCACAATGAACCCCAGCAATTTACCTGACGACACACCAAACACACACTTTTTCGGGTTCATTTTCAATTGGAATTCTCTTGACCTTTGCAAGACCTTAGCCAAAACTTCTGGATGTTCCATCCTGGTCCTTGAATTCACCAATAAGTCATCCACATACACTTCCAGATATATGTGCATCATGTCATGAAATATGGCCATCATCGCTCTTTGGTAAGTAGCTCCAGCATTCTTTAATCCGAACGGCATGACCACGTAACAATATGTTCTCCAAGGGGTAGTGAATGACGTCTTTTCCTGATCCTCTTCTGCCAAACGAATTTGATTGTATCCTGAAAATCCATCCATGAAAGAGAGGGTTTCGTAGCCTGCCGTGTTATCAATCAGCACATCAATGTGAGGTAAGGGAAAATCATCCTTTGGACACGCGCGGTTAAGGTCCCGGAAGTCGATGCAAATCCTGACTTTCCCATCTTTCTTCATGACCGGGACAATGTTCGCCACCCATTGAGGATAAAGAACGACTCTAATGAACCTGGCTTTGTGGAGCTTATCGACCTCTTCTTTCATTTTCAAAGCCATCTGAGGGTGGAAACGCCTTAACCTTTGTTTTACCGAGATGGACCCTGATTTTAGGGTTAAACGGTGTTCGACCAAGGTTGAATCCAGACCCGGCATATCCTCGTAGCTCCATGCAAACGTGTCCTTATATTCCTTGAGAACCTCAATTAATGCCTCTTCTTCAGAGGGTGGTAGGTTGTCACTTATGAGGATGATCCTAGGGTCTTCCTCAGTCCCCAAGTTGACTTCTTTGGTGGATTCTTCTACGGCGGTTGACGGCTCGTCGAATCTCCTCATTCCACTAGCGTATGCGCCCGCCGCATCCTCATATTCTTCACCCTCATCTTCAGTGGGGCATTCTTCATCCGTGATCTCGTAGACTCCATACCCTTCATCAGATGCACAGTCGCCCTCGCATTCTATTTCGGGTAGCTGGATGGGATTTTCTAACAACTGGGGATGACAAGAAGGGCTTGACACCTGGCGGCCAAATCAGAAGGAATCGACGAGGGATCTGCCTACCC